>JAFMOC010000001.1:2230000-2830000 GCA_019802505.1 Corydoras sp. C115
TATGTTCTCCCCGTGTCCACGTGGGTTTCCTCCAGGTTCTCCGGTCTCCTCCCACAGCCCAAAAACATGGATCAAGGTCAATTGAATTCTCCATATTGCCCTATATAAAGTTTTTGTGAGTGTGTGCCCAGTGATAGATTGGCGCCCTGTCCTGGGTGTGTCTGCCCAGCCCCCAAAATGTTCTCCCCTGGATGGGCATGGAGAATCCCACCGGCGACCCTAGTAGAGAATAAAGTGGAAGATAATGAATGGACATACATTTGTAAACAAATGAATAACTTTTTTTTTTTCCAACTACAATTCTTTACAGAAAAATATATTTGATACATGTTGATTTGCTGGCATGTCACTCTGTACCCAGCTCACCATTAGTAGAAAGTGTGCTGCTGAAATGATGCTATTCCAGGGAGCCTGCAGTATCTTCCTCTTTTGGTTCTGCTGATCTAGTCAGTTATGCCGGAGTCACATGCTGCACTGCGTAAAAATTCAAACTCTGTCTAATTACTGTGCTTTACTAGCTCTATTTTTTTATCCTCTGCCCCTTCATCTTGCTCTTTGGGGGTTCAGGCTCAGAATACTGTAAAGCTGCTCTGAGACAATGTAATGTTGTAAAATACACTATAAAATTAAATGAATGAAACTTGAACTTACATATATGATAACTTCAAAAGTAAGCCAAAATGAAATTGTACATTAAGATAGCGGTTTCATTTAGTGCCAATGCTGCATACGTACAAAATGTATTTTGGATAATTTTATGCTTTAAACATTTTGTGAGATCAGTTATTTTGGAGAGGGCCACTTTCTGTTCCACATTTACTGTTACCCAGTGCACACAGATTTGGGTTGTGTAAACACACACACACACACACACACACACACACACACACACACACACACCCTCATTCCTGTCAAATAGCCAGATAGAAACTAAAACAGAAATCTAGAAGAGCAAAGTCTCTTGTCCAGCATTAGTGTTTAATCTCACATTAAATCATCATTTCCATGACATACCCATACAAATCTTTTCAGAACAGTGAAAGTTGTTTCAGCAGCAAAAATGTGACCACATTAGAATGTGATGTAATAGATGGTCTTAAAGGTGTCAATAGTTTTGTGTGTTTGTATAGGAATAAATGTATGTTCATGGTTTGTGTGTGGGTGGGTCGGTGGAATGAAAGCAACAGGTGTTAGAGTTGGCATTGTAAATTTCTGTAAAAATTCCAAAACAACATGACTTGACTTGGCTAGACAGAGGAGGAATATTAACAATAATAAAGCTGATGAAGCACACAAGCAAACCTATACAAAACATCACAGCTCATGTAAAAATTGTGACCTGCTCAGGTGTGTTGCCTGACTGGAATTGTTTGATAAGTGAGAGCACTGAAAGTCATCTAGGACATAGCAGCTAAAACTTATCAAATGTAAAAATATGATTCAGAGAATCTGTGAAAATAAGTGCCATAAATAACATAGGACTCAAACACAAACAAGAAACAGTGTGAACAGTGTACTGATTTTGCTGCATTAATGTGGGACCCATACAGTATTTTGTACCAAACTCATTCATTCATTATCTCCCGCTTTATCCTCTATTAGGGTCGCGGTGGGGTTCCCCATGCCCATCCAGGGGAGAACATCTCGGGCGCTGGGCAGATAGACCCAGGACAGGGCGCCAATCTATCGCTGGGCACACACTCACACAGACACACTCTATATGGGGCAATTTTGAGAATTCAGTTGACTTGATCCATGTTTTTGGACTGTGGGAGGAAACTGGAGAACCCGGAGGAAACCCATGCGGACACGGGGAGAACATGGAAACTCCACCCAGATGGGGATTCGAACTGGGAATCCCTAGTGCTGAGAGGTCAACGTGAACCACTAAGCCACCATGCCGCCCTTGTACCAAACTAATTAAATTATTTTTTGGTTTGCAAAGAAACAATTATTGTAGGCTCGTGTTTAAACTAGAAGTAAAATAATTAATGTTTGGTGAAACAAAATGTAGTAAATAAAATTGCTGCATGGAAAATAAATATCAAGCTATAAGTTTGGATGAAAATAACCTTTGTGATTTCAGGTGCTGCATTGTCTTTTTATTTAGATGTCACAGTTAGTTATTTTATAGTAAATTAGTTTGAGCTTCTAAATGTGCATTTATGAATTTTTGTAATTGTTGTATATACTAGCTATTTTGTTCAATTAGTATATATATATAAATAAAAGTATAAGAAAAGTAAAACATCGTTATAAAAGCAAAAGTCTGTGAGTGTACATATATATACATATATATATATATATATATATATATATATATATATATATATATATATACACATATACATACACATATACATACATATATATATATATATATATATATATATATATATATATATATATATATATATATATATATATATGTGTGTGTGTGTTTCCTTTACAAATCCTCCATTGCTTTGATTACCACAACATTTGATATACATACTCTTCGGGACCTTGAGCAGGTTTATATATTCTTCACAACCACCAAGAAGCAGATTTAGGTGATGTGGTTTAAATCAAGTTTTTATTCTAAAAGACAAAAAAAGGTGAAATAATAAATTGATAAATCATGCATGGGTTCCAAGAGTGTGTAAACCTAACCAAGACGTTTTGACAAGACCTTTCCAGTATAACATGTTTTTAAACTTTATAACAACTTGTTCAGCAACTAAAAAGTGCCAGACATATTTTGACAATGGGTACAGGCGTGTCCTACCTTTGAATAGAGCTAATAAAAAATAAATAAGTTGCACAGGAAAAATGTGTGACGGAAATTGCTTTCCTTGTAATGGATGTAAAATCAAAGATACAGGTTTTTTTTTTTAATGTAAAATACATGCTACATCTTAACAAAGTTAGATTGTATTACTAATTTGGTTTGTTTATAAGATTTGGCCAACAAAATAAGAAATTGTTATAATTAAATATTATAAAATGACCAAATCATAAATCAGTATCATTGACAACAGATTTGAAGTTTACACATAATTGCCTCATTTTGAAACACTAAAGAAAGAGGGACTTCTCTCTGCAATCTGATCTGCTAACTTGTAATGGACTAATGTAACCCTACAAAATGAGCACAAATATTAATGGAAGATAAATTTAAGAAAGCAATAAAACATCTTCTCATTTTTTTAATCCTATACTAGGGACTAAGATGGCAGGGTGGTTTCTAATGCTTATTCAGGGGAGAATGTGCACACACAGACGGAAACTCCACCCAGATCAGGATTCAATCCTGAATCCACAACACTGAGAGATCAATGTGCCAAACACTACACCATCGTGCTGCCTGCAACATTTTTTTATTAAACATTTTTTCTTTAAACATTGTTTTTAATTTAAACTGACTTTAATGGTTGCAGCAGTCTAAGATCTCAAAACAGATTAAATATCAATAATGTGTACACATATGCATGCATGACATTCATTTCATAATGTGGCTTCATAAAAAAAATGTTGTTTCTTTTTTAATAGAATTTTAAAAATATATACATTATTAACTAATCACTAAACAATTAATGATGACTGAGTTTAAGGTGTTAAATGATTTCTGAAAACTGAAAAGTTGGTTTCAAAAGGTCCTACGCAGAGGCACATCAGATGTGTTTAATGCTTCAAGATTCATGCATCTAGCAATTAAGTGCAGTCTAGGAGGCAAATTAACAATAAATTCAAGAGAATAAAACTACCAAAAAACCACGTTTGCACAGTTTTAACTGCTGCAATATTCCCCCCGGGATTAATAAAGTATTCTGATTTTGATTACTAATTGCACTACTCTAATTATCTGCATTTAAATTTAACAACTTTTACAACATATTATGCAAAGTTGCATACTTTTAAATTATTAAACAAAATTAAATTAAATGACAAAATTCAAACTTATCACAAAGATAGCAACTTCAAATGTGCTTTAAATTAATTCAAGGAAACGATTGTCCCACCGATATATTCATAACTTTCTGTAAAAAAACATTTTTACCTCCCAAATTAAAAGTGACAGTTTATGCAGAATTATGTAGAAAATGACGGCCATGCAGTGTGACTGCCTTTTGCTCATACATGGCACACCCTCCACCTGTCTTTGTGCACTGATAGAGAAGAATTTCATAGTAAATTGTGAAATCAATGTATACAATAGATAGTATAAAAGTATGACTGAGAAAAAAAAAAGAATTGCTAAAAATTTGAAACTCAAGTGGTTATATAATTAATACTTTTTTCAATAAATACAATTTAGTAAGACAACAAAAAAGCACTTAAACCTAATTCTGAATAACAAGACTTACATTTATAAACTGCTGAACAAGTTGTCAATTGATTTTAATTTTTACAATTGATTTAAACATTTTTACATATTTTACTTACTATCGTTCAATGTTTTTTTATATATATATCCCATCTTCCAATAATTAAAATGCCATCTCTGCCAAAATTATACCACTGATCATGTATGAATGGTTTCGACAAAAAGGGGTTAAGAACCCTTTTCAACTGTATCCAACCTCACACAACTGATCAAATCAAAAAACGTGATATCTATTTTTTGTCAGCTGCATTCAAATGTATTTTTTAACAACAATTTTATCTAAAAACAATAATAATAATCCACACCACTTGTATGTTTCACACATTGTACCCTATATTTATTTTGTGGTACTCAAAGCAATATCTGGCAACGATCGTAACAACATCTTTTAAACATACTCTTCCAATAAACTTTTTCCTCAAAGCAGGAGAACTTGCTGTATGAGTAAACCAAAATGCTAAGAATAGTTTACTGACAAATTTAATTTACTGAAATATAATTATTTATCAACTTTAAGCTTTACCCCGCCCCCTCTGGTGGTTGTATGTAAACGCATATTCGTGTTAAAGCACGATACAAAAGTAACAAAAGCAAACTGGACAAAACTGTTCACGGTGCATTTTGAGCAGAGAGACAGTAATCAGCGATAACAGGGTTCGTATAATTTTTTAAAAATTATTAAACAGTATAGGCAATTAATTCATCGACAAGTGATTACCTGTTTATTAAGTTTTTGCATAGATAGGTTAATAATTGTCTGCATAGTTGTGAAAAGTTTCTCATAATAGATTTGAATGAGAAGAAAAAGCTTAAAGTAAAATGCATTACTTTCCTTTTAGTGTTCTTCCTTGTAATAGTAGGGAGTACTAATGAGGAGTAATAAATGAGTCCTGATTATAGAGCAAGATTCATTAAACTCAAATTGTGATAGGTTCATGCAGCATGAGGAATCATTTTACATTTGTACCTTGTAGATTGGGTCAGCCCCTAGGGTTTCCCTATTAGCAATACAAGATCCGAGCAAGAGTCATTAAGAGCAATTCATTTTTTTTTATTATTAATGATATTGTTTTTTTGCAGCCAGGCAGTATACCTAAAATAAAAACACAATGGGCAGAAGTAAAAAAAAATATTTAGTTTTATTTTAGGAGGAATGGACATAGTGAAGGCCAAAAAAGTGGATCTTTTAAGGTGGTTACATGGTAACGGTTTCATTTTGGAACACATTCAAGCCAAAAGTCTTATATCAAACTATGAATATGAAACTGTGAATAGTATTCAGGATTCCAGTGACAAAGCAAAAAAAAGCTTTTGAACATAATTCTGCAAAAGGGTGATTTAATTTAAATTTTCTGTTAAAAAAGGACGTGAATGAATTCTACCCAGAACTCAGAAACTGGATAGCAATGGTGAACCTCCCCTCAGGTAGTAGGTCTCTTACTTCACATTTTGTTTTACTTTTAGGATGTTTTAATGCTTTAATTATTTAATACATACAGTAACTTATTTCTTTTAGTAAAATCTGTAGCTGTTATGAATAAAACTAATTTGGATTTTGCTATTCAGTATAGATTTCACCTTTCACTTAGCAGCATTACTGTTCAAATATTAATTAAGGGTGTATTGTTTTTTTTTTTTTAATTATTATACATTATATATTATTAGAGAGCCATCGATTAGGACTCATTTTGGCCTTTAGAACTGTGGAATAGATTTAGAAGTTGAAATTCATTCATTATCTTCCTCTTTATCCTATATTAGGGTCACGGGGGGGGTTCCCCATGCCCATCCAGGGGAGAATGTCTCGGGCGCTGGGCAGATACACCCAGGACAGGGCACCAATCTATCGCTGAGCACACACTCACACTCTATATGGGGCAATTTGGAGAATTCAATTGACTTGATCCATGTTTTTGGACTGTAGGAAGAAACCGGAGGAAACCCATGCGGACACGGGGAGAACATGGAAACTCCACCCAGATGGGAAGTCGGACCGGGAATCCCTAATGCTGAGAGGCGAACGTGTTAACCACCAAGCCACCGTGCCACCTGAAGTTGAAATTGTTTTTCTTAAATATTAATTTATGCAGACAGAACAACTTCTTGCTATTATTAATAAAAAGGAACTAAAAAGGTCCTGAAAAGATAAACTTATTTGTTGGCATCTACAATTTCCACATTTGCTTAATGTTTTTCCTCAAGCATACTCTGGCTTCATATAGAAACAGAATTTGTAAAGAAACTGAGCCATTAATATCTAGCACAGGTTTATTTCAAGGACGTGATCATGCATGTATATATGTCGGAGAATGATACCTGACAAATTGTTGGTGGGACTAGTAAGTCTACTAAGCTATTAAGTGCAAATGTGTCCAAAATATTTAACATAATATTTAGGTATATATAAAGGTAAAACATTAGGAACAGATATGTGCAGTAATTGTTCTCAAGCAGCCATGGAAAGTGTTACAGGTTATAATAATAATCACAATCCAGTAAAATAAAGGTTTAAAATGTTAACAGTGAAACTTTTTAATACCATTTCTTCACTTTTGGTCTTCTTTCCTCATTTTATAATAATTTTACAGATTACATTCCATTTTTAACGAACAATCGATGTTCTCTAATTTACAAGATCAAAAAAGCTGATGACATCATTGATGAACTCGAATTAAGTTCTGGAACGATTGCTAATATCTATACACTGTGTACAACAGTTAACAGGATGCGTTCGGTTTTAGATCATACAAAGACCAAGAAAGATGCTGCGATATTGTACAACACACTGAAGAAACATGAGCCTGATTTAATGGAAGAATTGGAATGCTTATAATGAGACTTGAATCTGAAACAAAATATTAATTCCAGGGAAATTGAAGTAAATGTTTGATTGAAAGAATGATAATTGCATGCTTAATTATTTATACAAGGCTGTAATCCTAACCTAAGCTTCCAATCACTGTCTTTAAAGATGGATATTTGTATGATATATGTAAGCATTTGGTTTAAAAGGGAAACCTGAAAGGAAAAGAAACCTCTGTGTCTATGGGTGTGGAACATTAATTACCTAATATTTACTTTTTACTTTTAAAAATCTAAGTAGTTTAAGATATTTTGTATTGGTTGGTGTATAAACACTGTTTTAAGTTTACTGGGCTCATAAGCTCACTGGACACCAGTCCATCTCATGACATTATTTAAGGACAGACTTTAAAATGACACTAATGGGTATTACAATATCCTTTAAAATTGGCATGTTTGTACATTTGCAAAAACCTCAATGAGAGCTGCACATTCCTTTACTGTCTATGTAACACATTTACCATCATGCTTAATAACTTTGTATTTTGGATAGTGAATTTGTATTTGAACTATTCAAAAATTATATATTAATTTTAAGCAAAATAAGGAAAAGAATTGTGAGTATGTAAGGCCAGCAAATAAAAAGTCTATTCATTCATTGTCTTCCGCTTTATCCTTTATTAGGGTCGCGGTGGGGTTCCCCATGCCCATCTAGCGGAGAACGTTTCGGGCGCTGGGCAGATACACCCAGGACAGGGCGCCAATCTATCGCTGGGCACACACTCACTCACACAGACACACTCTATATGGGGCCATTTGGAGAACTCAATTGACTTGATCCATGTTTTTGGACTGTGGGAGGAAACCGGAGAACCCGGAGGAAACCCACGCAGACACGGGGAGAACATGGAAACTCCACCCAGATGGGGATTCGAACTGGGAATCCCTAGCGCTGAGAGGCGAACGTGCTAATCACTAAGCCACCGTGCCGCATAAAAAGTCTATAATAAAAATAAAATAAAAATCACAAAGAGTTTAAAGCAAGAATCTGCATTTGTGTGCTTTTCTTTTACTTAAGAACACATTCATATGTTAAAAAAAGGGGCGGGGTATAAAAATCCAATCATCTTATGGATAATAATGTGGTGTCATTTTAAAGTCTGTCTGTAAATAATGTCATGAGATGGACTGGGGTGGGTTAGCTCAGTGGTTAGGGTGTTGGGCTATCAATCTGAAGGTTGGGGTTCAAATCCCAGGTCCACTGAAGTTACCAATGTGGGTCCTTGAGCAAGACCCTTAACCCTCATTGCTCCAGGGATGTTGTGATTAACCCTGTGCTCACCTTGTAAGTCGCTTTGGATAAAAGTGTCTACTAAATGACCCAATTTGTAATTTGTAATGTTCTAGTTAACAGCCACTAGTCTATTCCCTAAACTACAACTGCCCACTATAAATACACATGTAAAAGCATCTTGGTTTCAGGTCATTTTTCCTGTAAACAATGAAACTGAACAGATTTTCTAAAAGCATTTGCTTTTTCATTTCCAGCTTTCATCAGTTCAAACCACATATGGCAGACATGGGCTTGTGGTTAATGAACCAGCAAAATAAATCACTTTCAATCCACAAATATTCACCACAGATTTTATAACCGTGCGCCATCTAGCGGTGAATGTAAAGGCTTATTTCTGTGAAAGCTGAAGCCGAAAGCGAAAGACAAACTGAACAAAGCTTCCGTCCACGCGGCACTTCGAGTAGAAGAGAAGAAATATCAGCGATAGCAGGGTTCGTATATATTTTTATTATAAGGTATGATATATTTTATTATATTACCGACAAAGCCAACTGCAAGTAAAACAGTTATTAACACTATGTCGAGTTTTTGCACACATCGATTAATGTGGAAGGTGTGCAAGTTTGTGAAAGTCGAGTGCTTGAGTTTAAACAGTTGTGAAAACAAACAAAAATTGCTAATTCTGGCCACCAAAATCAATCCATTTCAAATCGAAAATCAATTGTGTTAAAGTAAAATGCAGTATGGATGTACACCTGGACTGCGCAATATAAATTATGTCATTTCGAACAAACATACTTATTTACTACATATCGTTTTATGTACTGTAATTTTATAATATATTTTATATATGTTCTGCATACTACATTACTTTTTTGACTTTTGTGTTATAATTTTTGTCGAGATGACGGGACAGGCTAAAACACTTCACATGAAAACATCTTATGGTGGCTTAATGTATTAAAACATCAACCAAGGAACACGAAAATTCACTAATTTAATTACTTTATTAGTACTAAATACTACAGTAATTATAAACCTTTACTCTTAAAGGAAAGTAATCATATTTTCAAAGTAAAAAAAAACAAAAAAAAAACTTAGAGCAGCTAATGTATTAAAACAATATTCTTGAAACATGATTTATTAACTTACCTAATAACAAATAAAAGAGTCTCTTTAAAGACAGGATACTCCAGTTTCCAATTATCATATTTCTAATAGTTTCTGTTACAGCACAGAGACTTTCTAAAGGGGGCGTTTACTGCAGACTTGCCTTTGATCTGTCAATCATAGATGCTGCTCATCAATGAGAAAGCAATGTTTAAGTACATTAAGCCACGTTAAGATTTTTCCTCAATAGATTTGAATAGGAAGGAGAAAAAAAAACTTAAAGTAAAATGCATTACTTTCCTTTTGGTATACAGGTTCATCCTTTTAATAGTAAGAGTCATAAATGAGTTAAGTTTGCTGTTCCTAAGTTTCTGTTTTAGTTAATTAAGCCATGTTAACTGTTTAGACTATCCCAGATTGTAATTTTCAAGGACAGCAAGATTCATAAGACTCAAATGATTGATTCATGAACCTTTCTCACGCTTGTACTTTATGGATTGGGTCAGGTTTTCCCACAAGCAATACAAGATCTGAGCAAGACTGATGCTTTTTTCTATAACTTTTTATTAGTATTATTTTTAATAATTATGTTAAATGTACCAGAAATCAAAATTCATTAATCAGTTGATTTTAATTTTGTTTTATTTTAGGAGCAATGGAAATAATAACCAAGAAAAAAGTGGAACTTATAAAGTGGTTACGTGGTGACAGTTTCATTTTGGAACACATTCAAGCCAAAGGTCTCATAACACAGGATGAATATGACACTTTGAATAGTATTCAGGATCCCGGTGTCAAAACAACGAGGCTTTTGAACACAATTCTGTATAAGGGTGATGAGACTTGCATTAATTTTCTAAAACTGTTGAAAAATGAAAAAGTGAATGAATTCCGGCCAGAGCTCAGAAACTGGATCACAACGGTGAACCTCCCCTCTGATAGTAGGTCTTTTACTTTACTTGTTTTACTGTATAGGGCTTTATTGCATTACTTAATAAACTAAACTCACCTCTTCTAGTAAAATCTGAAGCTTTAATGAATGCAACTTGTTTAGATTTTGCCATTCTAATGCAAATGAACAAATTAATGTTTTCAAGCAGTATAGATATCCCTTTTCACTTAGCAGCATTATAGTTTAAATATCCAAAGTAAAGAATATCCTGATCTGTTTCTTCTGAAATTGGATAAACTATCAATCATTTCAATTTACCAAACAGCCGCTTTATTAGAGAGAGCCATCAAGTAGGATTTATTTAGGCTTTAGAACTGTGGCATAGAATCAAATAGATGTTGAAATGGTTCTGCTTGATTAGTGGCGCAAACAGACAGAACAGCTTCTTACAGGTGTCACATTAAAAGACTAGGACAGTCAAGGAAGAAAGAAAAATATCCTGTCATTTGCCTGAAACAATGAGACCCCATGTCTCTAGAATTGTGGCATGGTTCGTAAAAAGCTGTCCTAAAGGGATAAACTTAAATGTTGGCATCCACAACATCCACTTTTGCACAAATTATTCTTCAAGTGCACCATTTGTGGTGCATGTAAATACTCATCAAGGGTGACCGCTTTTTGAATACTGGCTACAGATAACATATGCCTTGCCCATAGTTTTCCAGACCTCTCAATTTTTTAACTGGATTCATGTAGAAACTAAATTTATAAATGAGACATAAAAACCAAGCTCAGGTGTTGTGTTTCACTCAGGAGTTACATATTTAAATTTCATACAGTAGTAGCTCTTGTTTTCAGTAGAGATTTGTCAGGCATTTAGTCAAACATTTAATTAAAGTACATTCACAAGGTATAATGCAATAAGATGATAAGTAAAGATTGATTACATGATTAGACATTTAAAATGCTGTGCTTTAGAATCTACTGTGTATACTGTCATATTCCACTGTTCCATTCAAACAAAGTAATTATGACAAGCACATACTGTAGATGCTACAAGATCAAAAAGCAGAAATTACACAAAAAAAGTTTTGAATTGTGTTAAAAAAAAAAGCAGAATTCAGTATACCATTCCATAAAGCACCTACTGTACCTCACCTGCTTTTTTTTTTCCAACAGAATGCATTTTAAGCAACGGCAAAGTCATTTTCGCAGACAAATCTGCCTTTTCGACTTGTTTCTCTGTGCAATGTATCCAAAAGAATTGACATTACATTTTTTGCAGGTAAAACATCAGGAACTGATAGGGACTATAATACTTCTCAAGCAGCCATGCAACGTGTTACAGGTACTAATAATTACAATTTAGTAAATAAGCATTTAAAAGGTTAAAAGATTAAAATTTATTTTATAAGCAATTTGTTCCATGTACTCTAAACACTTCATAATAATTCAACAGATTACCTTCCATTTCTTAAGAAGAATCGAAGTGTCCTGATTGACAAGGTCACCAATATTAAAAAGATCATTGATGAGCTCGAATTTCATGATGAAATGTTGTCCAACATCAAGGCAGAGAAAACATCACAAGACAAGATGCGCATGATTTTAGACTATACAAAGACCAAGAAAGCTGCTGAGCGTCTGTACAATGTTCTGAAGACATATGAGCGTGATGTCATGGAAGAATTGGAGAGTGAATCATAATTGCACGCTTAATTTCTTTATAAATCCTGATATCTTTACCTGAGATAGTCTTTGTGAGCACAGGTGTAGGACATTAATTACCTAATATTTACCTTCTACAAAACATTTTTTAATTTGTCTTTTACACACACACAGATACATATATAGGTTGGTATATAAATACTGTTTTTGTGTTAATTGGTCTTTGATCATTTAAGATCGCATTCGTATTCTAAGCCACTTACCCTGATAAGGGCCACAGTGGACTCATGAGCTCAGGGACACCAGTCCATCCCGGGGACCAAGCCTTTTTTTAAAAATAAATAAATAAAAGACATTCATGGGTATTACAATAGCCTTGACCTTTAAAAATTGGCATTTTTGTATATTTGCAAGAACCTCAAGGAAGAGCTGCACATTTACTGTAACACTTGTACATAATCATGTTTTTAATGCTTAATAAATTTGTATTTTGTAATATTTTTAAACTATTGGAATTTGTATTTGAACTGAAGCAAAACAGGGCTTAAAATGTATGTCAGCCAGTGATTCAAAATTGTATAATAAATAATACCTGGAAAATCTTCTATTCCCTAAGCGATCACTGCCTTGTAAATAACTAAACTAACAAGTTTTCACAAAAGTATAAAAGATTTTCACAAAAGTTCACTTTTTTATTTTTAACTTTTATCAGCTGAAAGATTGTTTTCCTCCTAATATTACCTTGATAGCTAGTCAAGTGTTCAGTTTATGGTTTCGGTAGTTTGTTGGCATCCAAATTCACCTATTAACAAACATATTTAATCTATGACTGTTTAATTGGTAAAGCAGAAGGCTCGTTCTGTAAGAAGAAACTACACAACCATGAACAGACTAATCATCCAAAAATTTATTATCGTCCAAAAGATCATAGCATGTCAGTTACAGGTCCAGCATTAATTAAAAATCATATAACTAGATTTTTAATTTGTGGTTTACTTAAACCTGTAAACATACAACTGCCGTCCAATTTTTCCACGTTTTGTTTTCTAGCTTCATGGAACAAACATTTCAGTTCCAGGGCAGTCATTTTCACATTAAAATGATGTTTCTAAAACAATTAATTGAAATCAGAATACTCTGAATAAATTTTTTAAAAATAGCTAAATTAGTAATAACCAAGCACAAGAGCTATCAAAATTGATACTGGTTTGTTTCATGTTTACTGTCACACATTTTTTGAATATTTGCACATGTCTTTTTATAATGCTGTTATGGTGTTTAAATAGGTACTATATTGTCTTGCAGTTTATAATCAAATATCTATAAATATTACTGTAATAATATAGTATAATTGTCCGCATAATTTCAAACTTAGGAGAGGCACATCGAGATGAAAAGTATTTACTTTGTGAGTGTGTACATATATAAAATATTTAAGTCTCAAATGATCTAAATATTTCAATATAAATGGATAAGTAGTAAACACTTTCTGTGCACAGGAACTAGTCGCCTTGATTAAGAGAATTGCCAAGCTAGGGAACATAGCTTCTGTGCTTTAAGGCTAAATTCACCTTAAGATTTTTGGATAACATGGCAAGAAGCATTCATGTTCCTTTCATCATTTCATAGACACTTTCATCCAAAGTGAATAAAAAGTTACCTAGCTTGATATGATTAATGCCCTTGCTCTTATCCCCCCCCCCCCCCCTTCCCCGACCTACAGATCGATTGCCCTTGAAAAATGTTCCCAAAAACAAATGGGCTTAGTACAAAATATGTTGCATACACTAAACCTTACTTAGTCATTGTTAAAAATAATTCTTAAATTCAAAAAGTACTGGAGAGGAATCTTAGGAATAAAACAAAATGCAATTAAACATACCCTAATTACATTTTTTGCATACTGCAAAAAAAAAAAATAATAATAATAATTCTGTAATTGATCATGATACACATTGAAACAAAGGGAAACAGCGTATTAATGCCAAGTATAGTTATTTTATTATTTTTTTAGAAATTGTTTACACTTAGTTTCCATAACTCAAATGACCACCGTGTTTTTTTTGGTTTTTTTTTTACATTCTGGACAGCACATATGCACAAGTGTAAAAATTACACCAAATTGTGCTAAATTTGTGCTTTAAGGTTGAATATAAACATCTGTTTTTGTGTAAAGTATTATACCCACCCACTACCCTCCCATACCCAGACATTTCCTGTTCACTCTGCATGTTGCTTGCACACATGATTTAAAACTTGCGTGGTTGCTGAATTAAGAAGGTGCGCTGCAAGTGTGGTTTCTCTACACTTGGTCTGACCTTACTGTGCCGAACTGATACCGGAGTTTCAGGAAAATCATGACCCAGCTGTAGAACACATGGAGATATGTTAAAAGTCTAAATGAATCATAAATAATATAATAAAATCAGAATGTGAACACATGAAACACAGGCTTACCCGCCCCCCACACACACACTTTTTTTCCCACTCTTAGCCATATTTATAGCCCATCAATCAAAAGCACAAATCATTATTATAAATTAGCTAACATAAAACTTAAGGCACATATGATTTGAAGCCTGGAGCAGTATGATTTGTTGAATGTGAACTTTGCTTAAACACAAGTCCGTGGGATTCTGCCAATGCCACCTATTTAAATTACGACCATTGCACAATACAGGTTAAGCAACTCTGTTAAAGACCGAAAAGGGGGGGAAATTCTGTATTTCTGTTCATGTTAAAACATACAATTGGAGATATTGTTAGGAGTGTACAAAAAGACAAACAGACCTTGTCTAGTAAGCCTGGCATTAGAAGACTCATCTGCTGCATTCGAGAAAATGCTGTCAAAGGCCTGGAGCAGAATGACACATAAGCAAATTTTGTACAAAAACTAGTGAAGTATTAAGGAGGAGGAGAAAGGGGTTAAGGAATCAACACAACGCGTGAGAAGTACATATAAATTAAAAAGCAGTGTACCTGGGCCGGTCTGCTCGCTTCTTATCCTTTTCCAGTGTTCCAATTTCATCACCACTTCTTTTAACCACACGTTTTCCTCCTGCCTTTACTAAAGAGAAGTAAACAAAAATAAACCAAGCTTTAGAAGAGTATGTTAATGCTTTGTTTTTAATTTGTCAGAAATGTTACCAGCCCACACAATATTGAGTGGTCTAAAAGTGATAAAGCACACAACATTATGTTTAAAGTAAATACACTTCATCCAAAAAAATCTATTTTAATGACAGGCTGGAGTTAAAACACTGGGCTTGTGCTTTTTCCCCACTGCACTGGAATGTAAAGAAACTTCTGGAACTACAGCCCACATAAACAAAACCAGCCTCTTGTGCCTTTATCAAAACTTGCTCAAGTTGCCAGCTTTAGTGGGGAAAACAACTGGTAGCAGACAAACAAAACATCTCTTACTTTTCCTATAGAAAAGTGAAATGAACACATATAAACCAATAAAAGTGGTTTGTGATAAGATTTAGTTGTCGTTTATGAAGTTCTGTTTGTGAGTCAATGAAGTGTGTAATGTGCCCATGGGTGAAGTCACTTGTGGCATGTCTATGCTCAGAGAATGTGTGTACACGGTGCAGTGTTTAAAACAGACTCCCAAAAAACAAACACTGACATAAAATCAACTTAAACTTTACAACGAACCGATTTAGACAAACATAATTATAGATATTCTAAGTTATTATAGGTGTAATGAACTGTGTTAACATTAATCAACTTAAAATACAAGCTGGAATTAATCAACCGTAACAAAAATAAACGCGTGGTTACTAAGTGCGGTCTGCAAATGTCTAAAAGCGTTTATTTTAATCAAAAGATAAAATGTTTTAGGTGCTTAACTTTAAAAACATGCACGTTAAGACCACAGTTTAATAACTAGTGAATTATGCAAGGTTTTTTTTATTGTTTTAGAACAATATTGTTTTTTTATTGTTTTATGTTATCCCACCAACAAGAGTCGTTTTGTAAGTATCCTAGAAAAGGCATTAAACGATATTTTGTTAAAAACGCAAAATAAGTTACAGTTTGAGCATGTGTTTTTTTTTTTTTTTTTTGACATAAATCATCGTAAACCTTAAAACTGTTACAACGCTAAACTCAAAACAAAAACAAAGCCAACACCTGAGGAACAAATCAACAGGTTAACACCGTTTTACACCGAAAACCATGAAAAAGCAGCCGAACCTGCAGGAGGGTGACCAGCTCTCAGACTGCGCGGATGTTTTAGCTCAGTTTTCGGTAACTGCACCATTTTCAGCTGCGTTTCAACCTTAAAACAACTAAAGAGGAAAAAACAACACCGCACGACGCTTTCCGCCCCGTTTTATACTCTCCGTGACGTAGCAACATGGAATATGGAAAGCCCACAGTGTCATAATGCAGAGATTTAAAACAGTTATTTCTACAAGAAAATTAAGTTGTACAGTAATGCATTGTCTCATAGAAACTTCTCTAAAGAGTAAAATAAAAAGTAAAACACCATAGTATTTGTAATAAGTAAAAACAGGTTTATATACTTAAAAAATAATGAAATAAAATACAAACTTAATAAAAACTCTAAGTCATTATTTGTTTCTAACATGTCATCCTTGATAGGCGCCTCTCAGCACTAGGGATTCCCAGTTCGAATCCCCATCTGGGTGGAGTTTCCATGTTCTCCCCGTGTCTGCGTGGGTTTCCTCCGGGTTCTCCGGTTTCCTCCCACAGTCCAAAAACATGGATCAAGTCAATTGAATTCTCAAAATTGCCCCATATAGAGTGTGTCTGTCTGAGTGAGTGTGTGCCCAGCGATGGATTGGTGCCCTGTCCTGGGTCTATCTGCCCAGCGCCTGAGATGTTCTCCCCTGGATGGGCATGGGGAACCCCCCCCCGCGACCCTAATATAGGATAAAGCGGAAGATAATGAATGAATGAATGTGATCCTTGCCTGCTAGTCCTACGTTTTGAATGGCTGTATGCTTCCATCTTTGTCGGAACAATTTGGGGAGGGCTAGTTTCTGTGCCCCAGTGTACAAAACCAATTAAATGAAAGAACTGGAATGGCCTGCGCAGAGTTCTAACATTAACCCCATCAAATCATCGTTGTAGGCCTGTGTGGGAAGTCGTTGGCTTGTGGTTAAGGAACCAGCCTTACCACTTGAAGATTCCCAGTCCCAACAAGTGCTTTGGCTGACGTGCCATTGGGCAAGGCACATAACCCCAATTGCTCCTTGGGCGCCGTACACGAGCCTCCCTACATCTACGGCATGAGTGATCACTTCATCAAAGTGTGTATATTTGTTAGTTTCACTGCACAGATTTGTTAAATGTGGAGGACAAATTCCTCTGTGTGCAAGTACATCTTTATCTTTATCTTTATTTGTGCTGAACTAGTATGGAGATTGAGGATATGTTTTTCTATATGAAGAACGAATGTGAATACCAATGCAACAATTCCAGCAAACACCAATCAAAATTTTGTTTAAACCCTTACCAGTAAAGTGAAAGCTACACAGAGTGAGAGAATAAAAAAAAATAATGTACAGCAGCACACCATTTGCAAAATGACAAACAAAACATCAAGTGACAAAAAGACACAGAGCATCCATTGTAGCTAAGTTTCTCTAAAATTGAAGACAAAGAGAATGTTAAACGTCACTCCCATGTTTTATAGTCAGTTGCAATTGTCTTCTGTGGTAAAATATGACATGAAGTTTTTCATTTTTTAATACGCATTACATGTTGTTCAGTATTTTTATTTTTCACTAAAACACAAACCATCCAAAGGATTACTGCAAATTGCAGCATGCTGGCTGCTACTTTCATGTGGTTTTCTGATGAGATGTTTTGATTTCACTTTAGTACATCATGTGTACTGTCTGTGTCAATTTAAAAAATAAGAAGGTGATGATAAATAATTTAAAACTAAATGAATATTCAGTTATTTAAACAATGACAAAACATTAAAACAAATAATATAGTCCAGCGCATTGTACATTTTGAGTTTATACATATTTGTATGTCTTTTTTAATTTAATTTGGTTAACAGAGATCATATTCCAAAAGAAGTTAAAGTAGACAATGCCTAATGTGGAAAGGAATATCACTATAGCACCACTTCACAAATCTTAAGACTTAAATCAGATTCATAAGATCTGGGGCTAATAATTGGCATTGATTATAAATGACTTGAAAAAATTCTTTTTTGATGTATCAGAGAAAAAAAGCTAAATTATTTTAAGTATATAAATAAATATTGCAAGAAATTTGACATTAAATACAAAATTATAACAAATTAACATATACAATATGGTTACGTAGTGAGCTTCCATCAATGGTGATGGGTTAGGTGGGTAAAGTTTCGTGTGGAGGAACACAAGTGGTCCACTCAGCTCTGAACTTAACCCAACATGTCTGCAATGTACTAGAATAGATATTGCAAACTAGCCCTTCTTAGTTAACATTGCTAATCCATTTCACATGTAGGTAGTCTTATATGGTATCATATGGTATGTAGGTATCAAATATGTATTTTGTTATACCTATGAATAAAAGTCATACTATTAAATACTATATGCACCAATTTCCACATGAACTTAAAATCAAATTAGTAGTTTGTGGTTAATTACATATATTGTAATATGATGTATCTCTGTAGCATGGTAGCACTGTGGGTTGTGGGCAACACACAAGTAATTTCATTGCTCACTTAAAAGTAATAATTTTCTCTCTTTTTCACAAATACCTCTTCTTGTGCCTTCGTCCAGAAAGGAATGAGGGCTAATGCCTTCATCCTTTTTTTTTTTTTTTGGCCTAACCAAAGGGGTATGTGGAATGTTCTTTTAGAATACAACTACATTGTTGTTCTCGCAGAAAGAAAAATGAGAAATAATGTTTATAAGCTTTGTGGCTAGTAATAAAAAAATGTTGCTGCAGGGGAGTCATCATACAATGAAATCTACAGCTGAAGGCATTTATATGATGTGTTTGAAGTGAATCCTGCTGTGTTAATGCAGTAACCATGTGTTGCTACAGAGTGGCATCAAAGTTTCCTGGTATAAATAAATACAATTTTAATTAGATTTCTGCAAAGCCTAGGCATCACACTGTGATATTAATATACACATTAATGCCTTCTGTTAATGTGTTGCGTGAGTCTACATAATTAAACTGTGAGTATACTGCTGACTTATATAATACAACTCTCAAATTTATAGTCGGTAATATAAGCACATTATGCAACCTGTAAATATGTTAATGATCAGAGGTGATATAAACCTTATGTTTTCTCTTTGTTTGTAGTGTTTGGCCTCAGACAGGACTTTGCTTTGTTTAGCATTGCTTACCAATTCTGTAGTGCTGTATTAATTAATATCTTAGATAACAAGATTTCATAATGATAATGTTCTCTCATTTGTAAATCACTTTGGATAAAGGAATTTGCTAAATGACTAAATTTAAATGTAGATAACATACTTTATATGATCTTATTCAAAAAGATAAATATTTAGTAAGTATAATCCTGACGTGTGGGATGCAGAGTGAATCAGTATTAATCACATAATTGTTATATCAGTATTAGTTATAGAAAATTATGGTGCTTTGTTTCCACTCTGGAACTTTATACTCACTGATTTATGATTGCTAAATCATGCTTTCCTTTTCCCGTGCACTCCAAAATCTTATTTCCTGTCCAACAACCTAAATCCTCTTTTATTGTTTCATTTCCTCTTTCAATTTAATTCATTTTCATCTAGTGCCCATTTCATAACAGAAAATGAATTCTCCTCTCTGCTCCTCTTAGCCTTCCTTCCATCTCTAATCATTTACAGTTTTTTTTTCCTGTCCTAGTTCCCTGAAAATATGCCACAGGATTTGCCAAAAGGCAAGCATATGTCTACAGAGATAAATGCACTCTTTAAAATAAATAAATTCTCTCTCTCTCTCTCTCTCTCTCTCTCACTCACTCACTCACATTATATATATATATATATATATAAAATAATACTTTGCACACATACATTTGTAGGGCGGCACTGTGGCTTAGCGGTTAGCACGTTCGACTCTCAGCATTAGGGATTCCCGGTTCGAATCTCCATCTGGGTGGAGTTTCCATGTTGTCCGTGTGGGTTTCCTCCCACAGTCCAAAAACATGGATCAAGTCAATTGAGTTCTCCAAATTGCCCCATATAGAGTGTGTCTGTGTGTGTGAGTGTGTGCCCAGCGATAGATTGGCGCCCTGTCCTGGGTGTATCTGCCCAGCGCCTGAAACGTTCTCCTCTGGATGGGCATGGGGAACCCCCACCGTGACCCTAATATAGGATAAAGCGGAAGATAATGAATGAATATATATATATATATATATATATATATATATATATATATATATATATATATATATATATATATATATATATATATATATATATATATATTTATTTATTTATTTATTTTTTGGTCATCTTTGTCCAACCTGACATGAATACAAAAGCTCTTTTTTGTAGCTACTTTCTGTCGGAATGTCTTGCAATATAACATTACATGGTTTGCTACTTTGTGGTTGCTGTAATTACTAATTGATTGTGAAACTTCTGGAAGAAAAGAATTTTATACTAATAAAATATGATACAAGAGTGTCATCCCAATACCATGCTTAAATTCAGTAGACTGTAAAGATAGACTACTTGGCTAGATGCTTGGGTTTTCTATTTCTTAGGCAGTAACACAAAATAAAACAAAAACATCTCAAGAAAATGATTTTGAGGACATGACAAAAAAGTGATTGCTTTTGCATTTTAGTGACTGAAGGCATATTCTATTTATGTGTCCTCTTTGCATGTTAAAGATAAGGGAACCATTTAGCTTGATAAAGAGACCTGGTCTCAGCAACATACCAATATTACGCCATTGGCAATCAATTATACAGACACCATTTCCCAGGGCATTTATCTTCTTTTTATAAACGAATTCAAGTCCATTAACTATTCCTAAGCCACAAGAGCATTTTACAAATTCTAACCCAGCATGTTGTGATATAGGGTTATTTTTTTAAATTGAAAGTTATTTCTCAAACATATGCATCGTACATCTGAAATATAATTATGACTTGGAAAAGGTATCTAATATTAACAAATCAGATTTCCTTACTAATAAACATTTTATCTTCGGGCATTCAGGGTTACAGCCACAAAATGAGAAAGCATGGAAGTCATGTGCATCAAAAAGATGTGGGAAAAAACTACTAATAAAAATATATTCAGCTGTAGCCACATTTTCAAATACAGAGCTTGCTTATTTTAACTGTTGGTTTTAGAGTCACACTGGTAATACCACCACTGAACAGTAGATGGTGGTAATGTTTATTAATTTTGCCCTGTTTCTGCCCTGCCCTGTTTCCTGAACTTTATTAAATCTTAAATGGTGGTTATAGTGGTAATGGTGAATAAAGTCTAGTTTTCATCATAATATAGATTTTTTAGTTAATACAGTTTTGTTAAACATGGTGTGGATTTTAAATTATAGTGGATAAAACACACCCAGCAACATCTGATTGGCTATCGGATGTTGCTAGGTGACAGGGACACCAAACAGGCGCGTGTTTCTACAGTGAAGCGCAGCAAAAAGTTTGATTAAACCCTTCTGTTTTCTTTTTAGCTTTTTTACGTTTTTATTACATAACGTGCTGAGCTTGCCCTTGACCAAGAAGAGAACTTCGGAATGGCTGGAAAGAAAAAAGAAGTTAGCTTACAGGTATTACATTTGTGTGTGTGAGAGGGAGATGTATTTGCTTTATTTGTATTATAAATGCACATAGTCATGCATTTTAAATAACTCATTACTTCTGACTTGTGAAAACAGTTTGGGGAAGGCCTTTATTTGTTCCAGCACATTATGACCTTTAATGCATGATCGAGTAAGTTTGATGTGTAACTTCAATGTTTAACACAGAGCCCTAAACTCTACTCCATCCAACATCTTTGGGATTAATTAGAACATATATTGTTAATCAGGGGCGGCACGGTGGCTTAGTGATTAGCACGTTCGCCTCTCAGCGCTAGGGATTCCCGGTTCGAATCCCCATCTGGGTGGAGTTTCCATGTTCTCCCCGTGTCCGCATGGGTTTCCTCCGGGCTCTCCGGTTTCCTCCCACAGTCAAAAAACATGGATCAAGTCAATTCATTCATTCATTCATTATCTCCCGCTTTATCCTCTATTAGGGTCGCGGTGGGGTTCCCCAAGCCCATCCAGGGGAGAACTTTTCGGGCGCTGGGCAGATGCACCCAGGACAGGGCGCCAATCCATCGCTGGGCACACACTCGCTCACACAGACACACTCTATATGGGGCAATTTAGAGAATTCAATTGACTTGATCCATGTTTTTGGACTGTGGGAGGAAACCGGAGAACCCAGAGGAAACCCACGCGGACACGGGGAGAACATGGAAACTCCACCCAGATGGGGATTTGAACCGGGAATCCCTAGTGCTGAGAGGCGAACGTGCTAACCACTAAGCCACCGTGCCGCCCTCAAGTCAATTGAATTCTCCAAATTGCCCCATATAGAGTGTGTCTGTGTGAGTGAGTGTGTGCCCAGCGATGGATTGGCGCCCTGTCCTGGCTCTATCTGCCCAGCGCCCGAGACGTTCTCCCCTGGATGGGCATGGGGAACCCCACCGCGACCCTAATAGAGGATAAAGCGGGAGATAATGAATGAATTGTCAATCAGGTTCAGCATCAGTTTCTACCTCAAATTGCTTATCTGTATGAATGTACAAAATTGTCCAACTGCTAAGGGGAACCAACTTATAATGTGATAAAGCTCTTGTAGATGTAATGTGTAGATGTTAAGGTTTGTGGTTGTAAATGTTTACATTTAACTGTATCACTGCTCCTGTAGTAAATGTGTTTGCATGTTTCTCATTTCACAACTATACTGTCATTTTAGGTGTCCATCAGTAACAATGAGCTATGGGCAGAGATGCTGGCTACCAAAGGGTTAACAGGTGGGAGAAAATAAAAAAAACTCAACTAAAGGCCAATAATTCTACTTTAATAAAGCAAACCAATTCTAATTCTACATCTCAGGAAGTTATTTCATTATCTCTTTTGTTATTATTTTTTTTACATAATTTATTTACTTTAGTCTGACTTAATTGTACATTTAATTCAACTAGGTTTAAGCCCCTCATTACAAATATCCTTCAAATAAATTTACATTTATTGTATCCAAGTCAGTGTGTGCCCAGCAATAGGTTGGCGCCCTGTCCTGGGTGTATCTGCCCTGCGCCCGAGACGTTCTCCCCTGGATGGGCATGGGGAACCCCACCGTGACCCTAATTGAGGATAAAGCGGGAGATAATGAATGAATGAATGAATGAATGAATGTATGCAAGTGCTAATTCTCAGGTTTATACTGTATAGCATGATCAGTAGTAAGATCTCAATTATATATTGTATTATATTTCATACTGTATCTCTCCAAGGTAGAGAAATAAGGTAAATGTGTTGAAAACAGATGCATGATGTTTGAAAACTCGTACTAAGATTCCACCAGCAAAACCAGTGTTACTGCAGTGCTAAGTATCATCCACCACCCAAATAATACCTGATCTGTTGTGATCATCTAAGGGGCCTGACTATTAAAAACAGAGTAATGAAGACTAACAGGGTATCCAGTAATGTCAGAACAAACTTTATACTGTACATATAGGCATATACGTAGTATATGGTAAATTGGGCTGATAAAATAATTCATAATATAATATATATAATAATATCTTAATAAAATAAATTAATATAATCAATGTAAAAAGAAGAAGGTATTATATATAAACTGGTTTAGAAAAGTAAAAAAAATCAAACTTCAAAAACCTGTGGCAAGAATTTGAAAACTGGTAAAAGCTTAGCTAAGAAGTAGAATCAGACTGATGGCAATGATTTTACAGTAGGTGTGACAGACAGATGTCTTGATACTTTTCATAATATATTGTTCATAATTGTGTCATGTGATGATGTTATCTTAAATACTTGTTCACTGGATCCTCTTGTCAGTGGTGGATGTGTTCCAGCGGTGGTGTGGGCCCTGTCGTGCCGTCGTCAGCCTCTTTCAAAAAATCAAAAATGAGCTGGGAGATGACCTCTTACACTTTGCAATAGTAAGCCAGCATTAAGATTTTACCCTGACTTAATGTTTAATTCTGGCAGCATTCATACTTCGTTTTTAAGAATCTGTGCTTTAGTGTGTTTCGATTTGTTGCATTTGATTTGTTGTTGAATGTATCACATATGTTTTGTTATGCCGTCTCTAAGGCAGAGGCAGACGGAATTGATGCACTGGAGAAATACAGAGGCAAATGCGAGCCCACCTTTTTGTTCTATGCTGTAAGTCCACATAAAGTGTTTATACAAGTTTTACTAAGATTCTGACATTGTCAAACTCAAGATTCATTCATTCATTCATTATCTCCCGCTTTATCCTCTATTAGGGTCGCGGTGGGGTTCCCCATGCCCATCCAGGGTAGAACATCTCGGGCACTGGGCAGATAGACCCAGGACATGGCGCCAATCCATCGCTGGGCACACACTCACACAGACACACTCTATATGGGGCAATTTTGAGAATTTAATTGACTTGATCCATGTTTTTGGACTGTGGGAGGAAACCGGAGAACCCGGAGGAAACCCACGCAGACACAGGGAGAACATGGAAACTCCACCCAGATGGGGATTCGAACCGGGAATCCCCAGCGCTGAGAGGCGAACGTGCTGACCACTAAGCCACCGTGCCGCCCAAACTCAAGATAATAGCAAAAATTAATTCATTTTTTACCACATCTGGGTGGAGTTTCCATGTTCTCCCTGTGTCCGCGTGGGTTTCCTTCGGGTTCTCCGGTTTCCTCCCACAGTCCAAAAACATGGATCAAGTCAATTGATTTCTCCAAATTGCCCCATATAGTGTGTGTCTGTATGAGTCAGTGAGTGTGTGCCCAGCGATGGATTGGCGCCCTGTCCTGGGTGTATCTGCCCAGCGCCCGAAACATTCTCCCCTGGATGGGCATGGGGAACCCCCCCCCCCCCCCCCCCCCCGCGACTATAATATAGGATAAAGCGGAAGATAATGAATGGATGGAATTCATTTTTTTATATGTTGCCTGCAAAATGATGACATAACAGGAAGTGATGGTGCTCACAGGGTTGTAAAATGTATATTCCCCACATATTTTGTACATTTTCAGCCCTTTAAAATTCTGCAGTTAGGCTTCAGACACACATCCCATATATGAAATATTCATTCATTCATTCAATATCTTCTGCTTTATCCTCTATTAGAGTCGCGGGAGGGTTCCCCATGCCCATCCAGGGGAGAACATTTCGGCGCTGGGCAGATAGACCCAGGACAGAGCGCCAATCCATCGCTGGGCACACACTCACTCACACAAACACACTCTATATGGGGCAATTTGGAGAAGTCAATTAACTTGATCCATGTTTTTGGACTGTGGGAGGAAACCGGAGAACCCGGAGGAAACCCACGCGGACACGGGGAGAACATGGAAACTCCACCCAGATGGGGATTCGAACTGGGAATCCCTAGTGCTGAGAGGCGAACGTGCTAACCACTAATTCACCGTGCCACTATATGAAATATTCATTCATTCATTATCTTCCGCTTTATCCTCTATTAGGGTCGCGGTGGGGTTCCCCATGCCCATCCAGGGGAGAACGTCTCGGGCGCCGGGCAGACACATCCAGGACAAGGCGCCAACCTATCGCGGGGCTCCCACTCACTCATACAAACACACTCTATATGGGGCAATTTGGAGAACTCAATTGACTTGATCCATGTTTTTGGACTGTGAGAGGAAACCGGAAAATCCGGAGGAAACCCACACGTACACGGGGAGAACATGGAAACTCCACCCAGATGGGGATTCGAACTGGGAATCCCTAGTGCTGAGAGGCGAACGTGCTAACCACTAAGTCACCGTGCCACTATATGAAATATTCATTCATTCATTATCTTCCGCTTTATCCTCTATTAGGGTCGCGGTGGGGTTCCCCATGCCCATCCAGGGGAGAACGTCTCGGGCGCCGGGCAGACACATCCAGGACAAGGCGCCAACCTATCGCGGGGCTCCCACTCACTCATACAAACACACTCTATATGGGGCAATTTGGAGAACTCAATTGACTTGATCCATGTTTTTGGACTGTGAGAGGAAACCGGAAAATCCGGAGGAAACCCACACAGACACGGGGAGAACATGGAAACTCCACCCAGATGGGGATTCGAACCGGGAATCCCCAGCGCTGAGAGGCGAATATGCTAACCACTAAGCCACCGTGCCGCCTATATGAAATATAATTTATCTAAATTTATTTAAACTTAACTTAATACAAGTGCATCAATTTGTAATATATCATTTTAGTAATATTGGTCTAGTTTGAACCAGCAAAGCTTTTTCAGCTTTCTTTATCGGTGTGTAAGCAGGGTGGGGAGCTCGTAGCTGTGCTGCGAGGTGCAAATGCTCCTCTTTTGCAGAGAATGGTGGTGGAGGAGTTGGCTAAAGAAAAACGAGTACTGGAGCATGGCTCTGAGAGAATTTTGGTGAGTTATTACATCATAAACATGCAGACTCTTTCAACATCGATATTATCAGTCAAAACTTGTGAAAACTGGTTTTAGATTTAGATTTTAGATACAGTTTCCAAAGATGTAAACAGCAGATCTATAAAGATAACACAGTACATTGCTGGACCTGACAAACTGCACTGAGCCAAAGATGGCCTTAATACGTAAACACATTGCCCATATGTCAATGCACCAGGTCTACGTTTGGCAGACATATGGTACTGCTGCCAAAAAATTATCCCCACATGAGCCACATGTTCCCACACATCTGGTTCATGATTGGAAAGGATTTGGCAGTTCTACCTACATGTGAACCACTTATGGCTGATGTCTGTTCTTTATCTAGGATGTGGGCCAGAATAAATATGCTGAGCAACAAGACTTCAAAACATGATACTGATTCAGACAGGCTTTTAATGAACCAGAGAAAACAGTCTGAACAAGCTTTTAACTTCTGAAGAATTTTGGTTCTTTATCCTTTTTAGCACAGTGTTCCTTGTGCCTTTTTCCTTTTGTCAAATCGATTTTGTTCAAAGTTAAAATACTGCCTTGATTTATTTACAAAATTCACTTAGATATTAATTTTATTGAACCACTTCTACTAATTAGGGCTAAGGGAGATTTTGGTGCCTATTCTGGCCCTCACAAGATACCAGCAATCAATGTGCAAACATTTACACACATTAAAAATACATTTACACACATTCAACAGTAGGGCAATTACATATCTACTGTGATGAAAAGCCACAATGTCATTAGAGAAGGTAAACTCCGTAATTGTGGCCCCCCTACCCGAAAACTGCACCTTAAGAAAACGTTATTTTAGTATTAAAATATTTATTATAGTATGAAATGCTTTTGTTTCCACATATTCTCACCCATTTAACTTTTATTTTTCATATAACCCCAGGTGAATGATGATGTACTGGTTAAGGAAGAGATACTGCAAAAGAATAATGAAGTCCATGAACATGATGACATTTTTGGTATTTACATAAAATATTGCACTCATTTAGAAACAACGTTTAATGTATTAATTAGCTATTGCATTTTTTCTGTAGTCCCTGCTAACCCACGTTACACAGTGGCCATCATTAAACCAGATGCTGTTGCAGATGGAAAGACCAATGAAATTATAATGAAGGTACATGTTCGCTATCAGAACTTTTGCCATGTTTGTTAAGTTTACAGTTACTGACAATAGAACCATCTGCTGTTGAGCACAAATTATCAATGACTCTATTTTAAAAAGAAAAAGAAGTGGCAAAAGAAGAAGTTCTAATTGTGGTCAGCATTATTAAAAAGCTATAATAAGAAGTGCCTGTGAAAGTGTGCATATGCATATGGTAAATCAATATATCTATGTGCCACCATATTAGTGTCACTACTGTGCTATTCACTTAAAAGGTGACATGTGAAAGGATGTGGCAAACTGTGCACAGCAGCTGGTGGTCCAACAGAGTGCATGTAGTTATAATTTGCTAATAAAATATTAACAGATTACATTAATTAAAGTATATATAACCAGCACCATATGGACAAAAGTAATGGGACTTTTCTATCTATTAATATCAAATTCTTTCACATCAAACTTGCCTAACCATGAATTTATTGGACCTTGCACAGTAACTCTAGAATAGTAAAGAGCCTTTCACAAAGATTTATTATTTAAAAGTTGGAAGCATACAGTTGTCCATAATGCACGGCCAGCTTCTTGAGTTTATATACAAGTAGCCATTGGATTAATAATTTAATCCAATTTAATTATTTAATTAATAATTAAATTAATTAATAATTTAATTTAATTTAAATGATTAACTGCAGTGTCCTCTTTTCAGTCATGAAGACACAGCTTTTTGGTTTAATGTTTTCTTGTTTCTCAGATTCAGAATGAAGGCTTTGAGATTCTAGTCCATGAGGAACGTACACTAAGTGAGGCAGAGGCTCAGGAGTTTTACCAACACAAAGCATCCAAGGTATCAGTCTGTATACAGCACAATGCTATATACATTCATTCATTCATTATCTTCCGCTTTATCCTCTATTAGGGTTGTGGTGGGGTTCCCCATGCCCATCCAGGGGAGAACGTTTCGGGAGCTGGGCAGATACACCCAGGACAAGACGCCAATCTATCGCTGGGCACACACTCACTCACACAGACACGCACACATACACACGCTATATGGGGCAATTTGGAGAACTCAATTGACTTGATCCATGTTTTTGGACTGTGAGAGGAAACCGGAAAATCCGGAGGAAACCCACACGTACACGGGGAGAACATGGAAACTCCACCCAGATGGCGATTCGAACCGGGAATCCCTAGCGCTGAGAGGCGAATATGCTAACCACTAAACCACCGTGCCGCCTATATGAAATATAATTTATCTAAATTTATTTAAACTTAACTTAATACAAGTGGACTGTGGTCCAAAAAAAGATCATTAATACTGAAAGATCAGTACATATACTGCATGTTACTGTGATGGTTACTTGTTTAAATACAACTTTAAATGCAGAAACAATATTCAGGAACTACTGAATTATCAGATTATTAATTCTTTAAAAATTCTTAAAGTTAAAGTGAATTCAAAATTTTGAAGAAAAGAAATCAATATTTGCTAAAGCTCTTCTATTTTCAGCTTGTATTTTGTTTTGAAATTTATTATGAATGTCTATTTAACTGTGTTTTGTTTTATTCAGTAAAAAGGTTTTTTATGAATTACAATAATTTATTTCATTGAATTCAACTAAATGAATTAGCGGCTTAGTGGTTAGGACGTTCCAGGTTGAAATCCAGATTCAAATTCCAATCTGGTTTCCATGTTCTCCCCGTGGGTTTCCACCAGGTTCTCTGGTTTCCAAAAACATGGATTTAAGGTAAATTAAATGCTCTAAATTGCCCTATATAGTGCGAGCGAGTGTGCCCAGCGATAGATTGGGAACCTGTTTTGGGTGTATCGGCCCATCGACCCATATCCTCACTCCCAACGACCCTAGTCAATCCTAGAAAGATAATGAATGAATTTAAACAAATTGGGGTTATAGTTGGTTGAACTGGAGCTTAAATCATCTGCATTTTGGGTTGTGATTCACTACCCTTATTACTTTTAAACAGCTATTCATTCCTAATTAACATCTTTTATAGTATAAACTTTGAGTAATTTGTGTTTTGTATATATCTTAAACCCCAACATAGCGATATTAGTATTACTGTACATATATTTTCCGGTAACAGCAGTGGTCTTACTAAAGTGATCTTTTGGACTCGGAAAAAATTGACTAAATTAAATTATCCATATTGATTATTTGTCTTATTAGAGGTGCATATGTTAGGAACCTAAAAATAAAGCTGCTGAATTTGTGCATGTCTTCTTGTTTTTGCTTGCTCTGCAGAACCACAGAGCGTGTGGAACAGAGCCTCAGGTCGCCTTTGACGTAGATCAGTGTACCTCATGTCTTGTGTGTGTGTGTTGTTCCCAGCAATACTTTCAGGAGCTGATCAGCTTTATGTCCAGTGGCCCCTCCCACATTCTGGTGATTTCGAAGCCTGAGGGTGGTGATGATGTTATCTCAGCATGGCAGGTCTGTCTAGGACCAGTGGATGTAGAGGAGGCCAAGAGAGAGCATCCAGAAAGGTAGCATATCTTAAAACACTGGAAAATTAGCAAAATAATGTGACAAGTCAAATTAGATTTAAAAATGCCATTATATGTTAGGGAACTGGGCTCTGTACCAGACAGCATGACATATCTCGATCGTCATTGTCAAAAGCAAAGCTCTTACTATACTATAGTTACTATACTCTACTAATATACACTAACATATATTTATGTATTGTATAGCTTGACATACACCTGCTCATTTATGCAATTTTCAATTAAATAACATACCTACCTAATTAAATACAACAACCTATTATTAGAAATCAAGAATAAGGTTTGCCATCAGTCAATTTTTTTTTTTACACCAAGCTCACTCAACAGTGACTTTATGAATCTTGGATTGTGCACTGGCTCACGGTTCTGCAAGAACTGAAAAATGTCTTCTTGGAAGATGGAAGCATGCGATTGTCCAAAATGCATGGCTAGATGATTTTGTACACCTGTGGAAGTGAGAAGGAATAAGTGTGTCCAAATACTTCTGTCCATATATTATATAAGACAAGCAGCTGTGTACTTTTAGTGAAACCATCTAATATTGTTTTCACATATTCAAGTGTTAAATGATACAACAGAACGCATCCTGTGCCTATCGCCTGCTTCCCTTCTCTCCTTCCTTGCTGGGAAGCAGCAGTAGCGCCATCTGTTCTCTCTCTCTTGCTCTTTCCCTCTTATCCTTTTTTTTTTTTTTTTTTTTTTTCACACACACACACACACACACACACACCTTATTGTCACTATACAATACACTTTAACTATGCTTTACTATACTAACCTATTAACAAATTTATTCATACCTCGCTAGTTTATTTTACACCTTTTTATTAATCAAGCATGTCCTTGCCTTGATTTCCACATTTTTTTCTCATTACTATATTCTCACTGATCATTTTTCGCTGTGTCCTTCCAGTCTACGGGCTCAATATGGCAATGAGAAGCTCTTCAATGCTCTTCATGGCAGTCGTGATGGAGAGGAGGCCAGCAGGGAGCTGGCCTTCTTCTTTCCCAACTTTAGACCTCCAGAACCGGAATCGGTGCCCGTAGAGAGGACACTGGCACTCATCCGGCCTGACGCAGCCAGGGAAAACAAAGGCATGTGCCAAAAGCATGTCTGCATGCACGGAAATACAATCTATACACATGCAGCGAGAAACAGAACAGAGAGAAACAGTTATGCAACTTATTTGCAGTTAACACACCAACACATAAAGGCAATTTACACATTATATTATAAATATGGTAAACAAGATAAATGGTATGTCATAAATATATTCATTCCCCCAGCCAGGGGAATGCTTTGCACCAATAAACATTTACAAGTTATGAGAAATATGGCACAGTGTGGACCCGGATGAGCTCATTTAAATGTTTTGGGTGACAATTAATTAACTTAATTAATTAACTTCCCAATCCTGCTACATTGAAGTGGGCATCTACCAAAAACACACACAAATGCTGCTGCTCAAAATACTGAATTGCCCAAAAATGTGAATTTATGTCAGAGTTTCTTGTATTGAGTGTGCAAATAATGTATGCTTGTGTTGGCAGAAGAGATTTTATTAAAGATTCATGAGGCAGGATTTACTGTGACCATGCAAAAGGAGGTGACGCTAACCGAAGGACAGGTGTACCAGTTCTACTGTCAGCACCAAGACAAAGAGAACGTTTCTCCTCTGCTTACAAACATGACCAGGTATCACTTTGCAGCTCTAAATAAATCTAAATAGATTTGAAAAAAAATACTACATCATTTCAGGCTTCATAAATTTTCAAAAGCTCATTATGATGTTTTATTTAAACCATTAAAAATGATGAGCATTGTGTTCAGCCTTTCTGAAAATGTTCATTTCTCCCCTAAATGAACAAATCCAAATAAACAGCCAGTAATTTTTTTTTATGTTTAACGTGTTTGTGAAGAAACATCATTTAAGTTGACAATAAAACTGACTATAAAATAGTTTCTATGGGAACTATGCGAGTTATTGCGCTGGGCTGTGTTGTTTATAGCGGCCCTGTTCTCGCTCTGGTGTTGGCAAAAAGAGGGGCTGTGGAGCACTGGAGAAACCTGCTGGGACCCAATGACCCAACACAGGCAAAGAAAGAACAACCAGACTGGTACGCAGCAGCAGAGTGTATTGTTTTAAATACAAAAACAGCTATTTATGAGCATCTATAAATGCGGTAGTTGAGAAAATTGGAGCGGAACCTGCAGGTAATTAAGAAATAATGTTTCAAATGTTAACTAGCGCGTCACGGTGGCTTAGTGGTTAGCACGTTCGCCTCTCAGCACTAGGGATTCCCGGTTCGAATCCCCATCTGGGTGGAGTTTCCATGTTCTCCCCGTGTCTGCGTGGGTTTCCTCCCACAGTCCAAAAACATGGATCAAGTCAATTGAATTCTCAAAATTGCCTCATATAGAGTGTGTCTGGATTGGCGTCCTGTCCTGGGTCTATCTGCCAAGCGCCCGAGACGTTCTCCCCTGGGTGGGCATGGGGAACCCCACCGCGGCCCTAATTGAGGATAAAGCGGGAGATAATGAATGAATGAATGAATGAATGAATGTTTACTAGCTGTATAAACATGCTTATGTACAAGCTGAACCATTTTACAGAATTAAAACCTGTTCATCATATTAGTGAGTTTAGACTGTTTATTATGGAATATATATATATATAGTGAGAAATGTGAGAAACATTAATTGTGCATTAAAGTAATTAGTTACAGTTTGTACATTGCATCTAGGTATCTATATACAGCATTTATTATGTGGTTAAGTGTGATTAAATATATCAGAATATTTTTTAAAGCTCAGATTGTGCATGTAGAGTACCTGTAAATGCGATTCTATAGCCTCAGATCTCAGTTTGTGGGAGAGAGTGACTGTGTGAACCAGCTTCATGGGAGCAGGACTTTGGAGGAGGCAGAGCGAGAGATCAGCTTCTTCTTCCCCAGAGAGTGCACACTGGCTGTTATTAAACCTGACACTTCAGAGGAGCAGAGAGGTACTAGAGCGATATGGGCTAGTTTCTGAAAAGAACACATTCTATTAGGTGTTGCTTCAGCCAGACTGTTGTTTTTATTAATTCAGCTTATTGTATAATTAACATTAAATTAAGCCAATCTGCGTCTTGACATGTTTCAGTGTAGGTTACCTTTGAGGGTCCATTGATGTGACCCTCATTAACTAAGCAATAATGATAAATTAACATATTGTTAGTTACACCATCATATAACCCTAATACTAACTCTGCTATAACACATATTACATTGGTTAAATGTGTTCTAACTCAACTCGTTTTATTAAAAGCTGTTAGCCCTTGATTTGACTTTAGCTAATCCTGTATTGTAACCTTTAAATCTGAAGCAACCTAACTGTAGTCATTTGCTTAACTTTAAATTTCACTTATGTTTTAGTGATTAATGTTATTGTATTTTAGCTGTAACACCAATTAAAAACATATTAAACAATTGCTTTAACAGCTTAACACTTTCACTCAAAAATATGGTCATGAATTGTATGCTATTTTTCACCTTAATTAAAACATTGCATCACTAACCATTGATTATATATATATATATATATATGTATGTATGTATGTATATGTATATAAAATATACAGAAAGGCAACTTTACTGTAACATTACTGAAACATTACTGTATATACAATTAATGCCACTTCAACCTAAAGAACGCATAATAACATAATAACAGTTGCATATACAGATTATGAGACTACCACGTATGCATTATTGTCTTAAGTTCGACGTATTTGTGTCTGTGTCACAGAGGAGATACTGGGAGAGATCCAGTCAAGAGGATTTACAATTGTCCAGCAGCAGGAAAAGGTTTTGTCCAAAGAGCTGGCAGAGAATCTGTACAGTACACACAGAGATGAGGCATACTTCAGTGACTTACTTGACTACATGTGTCGGTAAGTACTCAATTACACTTTCTTGACACACAAAGCTTCTTTAAGAGGCTTCACTAAAAGACCAAACTAAACAGCAGTCGCAAATTAATCAAACTAAATATTTATGTACATAAAAGGCTTCCCACATAATCCTGATGCTTGAACAATAAAAAAGCCATCAGCGATCAACAAAGGATCACATCCAAAAATAAAGCCAATAGCATATTGTAGCAAATATACATCTTAAAATTTGTTTTGTGCAAGAGGTTCTCATTTCAAGGCAGAGATTAAAAGAATCTATCTGTAAAGTTGGGAATAAAGATATTATATGTGAACCAGACTTAACCTTTTTTTAATTTGTCCTTAACCGCTTGTTGTAAGCTGGTATATTCCCTGTAACCCAGTTGTTTGTGCCTTGAGGCTACCTGTACCTTGATCTTTGGTTTTAACATACTGCACATTTAAATTCAGATACCCCGAGACTCTGAAGTGAAGTTCTGAGATGTACTCTGCTACTGAACATGTGCCTGTGTCTGTTCACTTTGAGGCCCAGAGGGGCTGAATGTGCTGATTCTCTGCAACATCATCTGATCTGTATCTCATTGAAATTCCTCTGAAGCTGGTTTGATGATTATCAGGTCTGATAAGGAAACTTTTAGTTAAGTATTTTTAGGAGAGGCTCAGGTTTACTAATGCAAGGTATATTCATATTCCAAATTAAATCCGATTCTAAAGATTTAAATAGTATGCAAATCAACTTGTTATATTTTGATTTATGCATGCAATTATGAGGCATGTTATAGAAATGAACACTAATAAAGCATTTTAATAAAACGAAAGCTCCATTTAAAAATCTGTAGGTTGTTATGAAGCATAATGATGTGTGGCTACCAATAATAGATACTGCTGAATATTAAAAAATATATTACCGTCATCAGTGGACCATGTACGATCCTGATCCTAAGTAAAGAGAATGCTGTGGTGGATTGGAGGATGACAATGGGCCCTGCCGACCCAAGCAAAGCAAGAGAAATGGCACCAGCATCCCTGAGAGCTCGCTTCGGTAAAAACATCCTGGAAAACGTAGTCCACGGTTCATCCAGCGCACAGCAGGCCAAGGAGAAAATACACCTCATCTTTCAGCAGGACAGCTCAAAGACAGATGTTATCACTGCTGAAGAAGACGATCAACCAGATGCAATCGGTTTGTGTTCTGCAATAATTACATTTCTTTTGCACTTATTATAATACAGTATCTAAATAAAACATAGAAAAAATAAAAAATACTGTTACAGATACAGAGGAAAGCTTTGAAGAGCTGAAGAACCTCCAGACTTCACAATCCCCCTCATCATGTGAGCTCAGAAGCCAAACAGAAGCAAACAGCAAAGGTTAGTCAATAGTCAAAGGGTAGGCATGAAATGTATATAATGAAATGTATATATATATATATATATATAGACGGCACGGTGGCTTAGTGGTTAGCACGTTCGCCGCTCAGCACTAGGGATTCCCTGTTCGAATCCCCATTTCCCCCACAACAATGGAGTTTCCATGTTCTCCCCGTGTCTGCGTGGGTTTCCTCCGGGTTCTCCGGTTTCCTCCCACAGTCCAAAAACATGGAACAAGTCAATTGAGTTCTCCAAATTGCCCCATATAGAGTGTGTATGCGTGCATGGCTGTGTGAGTGAGTGTGTGCCAAGCTATAGATTGGCGCCCTGTCCCGGGTGTATCTGGCCAGCGCCCGAGACGTTCTCCCCTGGATGGGCATGGGGAACCCCACCGCGACCTTAATATAGGATAAAGCGGAAGATAATGAATGAATATATATATATATATATATATATATATATATATATATATATATATATATATATATATATATACTTTATTTCTTTAATAATGTAGTAGCACTGTCCTTATCCAACTTTACGGTTGCTAGTCTGGGTCATGCATGTTCTTTCCATTTTCGCATGTAGGTTTCCTTGTACCTCTAAAACCTGCTAATAAGTGAGTTTGACATAAATAATTGCCACAATAGAAGTAAATAAGCATGTAGATGTGCTTTGCTCTGTCTTTGACTGCTCCATTTTCAAGATAAAAGAGATGGATTAAATTAATAGCAATGATTTAAAAATAGGCATAAACAACACTGTCAACTGATTATTGATGACCTTGCTCAACTGTGCTTGTTGATGCCTGGGCCAATCACATGCAACACAAACAGAATAACTTGGTGAGTAAATAGTAAGCACTTTAATCATTACATTTTTTATTTTTATTTTATTTTATTCCAGAAACAGAAGCAGACACAACAGGGAGTGTGGATGTGGATGAAACTAGGGATGTGAGTGAAGATAGTCAAGGTATGGCTACTTCCAGCACTCATTACATACATTATACATTTTACTAAGTCTATTATATTTAAAATGCACTGAGACAAACTGATTACTATATATAAAATAGATTTTTTTTATAGATTACTACATCCAGACCTAAAACATTCAGTAATTAAATAATAAATAAACACCTGTGAAATTAGTTGGATAGTATTTAAATATTCAATAATTAAAAGACGAGTTTCATTCGATTTAGTAAACTGATTATGTTTAAACTTTTTAAAGTTTAATTCATTTCAAAGATTTCATACTCACTCTCCTTAGTTCATGGCAGTCAGAAAAATATATTATATTCAATGCAAACAAAATAAGTCAAGTGTTGGTCAACCAAACTGATAAAAATGATTTTCTATATCAATTAACTACATTAATGCCTTGCAACTTAGTCTACATGTTGCCCTCCCTCTGTGAACATCCTACTTTATCAAAAAATAAACATATTCACAGTTTTTAAATGAGAAATCAGACATGCAAACTAAAAAAAAAATCTGTAATAATTGAGGAATTAGAAAGATGTTACTTACTATAGTGAGTACTGTTTTTAGATATAAACCTCTGTAAGAAACTATACATTTAAAAACACACAAGTCATTCTGCATAAAATAAATTCCATTTACATAGCTATATTTCAGAGAAACAACTTGTACCTTGTCTCATATTTTATTCATACCCCAGTAAAATAAGAATGCTGTGTGAGAGGATACAGAGGAAAACAACAAAAAATTGTGTCTCTGTGCTTACTTTATGTAGAATGACAAAATCTAATAGACCTTTAATTTATGATTTACTGTGAAAATAAAGGCCTATAGCAAGCTATTCATTTTGCTAGAGTAAACATGAGTATGCATAAACATTCACACTTAAGCACTGTTCATTATACACAAAGGCAATGCGGTGTCACACTACATGCACATTTAGAACCCCCTCAAATGTTCTCATCATAATTAGTTTATTACACAATTATGATCTGATCACTTAAGCAAAGGCTTTCATCTTTTTGGGTTCGTAGATCTTACATAATCAGAAGATAATCAGGTCACATATTTAAATACTGCATTAAAATAAAAGATTAAAAAATAGCACCAAATCCAATACTCAATACAGACAAGTAATATTTAAAGAATTGAATATGACACAAAGATGCATTGTTTACAATAAATTACTGTTAATATGTCATTGAGAGCACATGAAAAACCTAAAAGTATATGACCTTGGCCTCCACTAGACCTGCACTGACTCACTGGTTTATATTTACATTTCAACTGGCATTTAGCAAATAAAAGATCACTTTACTAAATAAACTATAAAATTTCTATATGTTTTCCTTCGACTTTAAAGGTCGGGACAATTGTCAGCTCATTGTAGACATTAATACAACTACTATGCACTGCAAATATCCCAAAATCTGTTCTTGTTGTTTGCAAAAGGAGCTTATTGTTAACATGAAAAGACATCAGTGTTATATCTTTAAAGGATAACTCAAGTGATCTATTCATTCATTCATTATCTCCCGCTTTATCCTCTATTAGGGTCGCGGTGAGGTTCCCCATGCCCATCCAGGGGAGAACGTCTCGGGCGCTGGGCAAATAGACCCAGGACAGGGTGCCAATCCATCGCTGGGCACACACTCACTCACACAGACACACTCTATATGGGGCAATTTGGAGAACTCAATTGACTTGATCCATGTTTTTAAACTGTGGGAGGAAACCGGAGCACCCGGAGGAAACCCACGCGGACATGGGGAGAACATGGAAACTCCACCCAGATGGGGATTCGAACCGAGAATCCCTAGCGCTGAGAGGCAAACGTGCTAACCACTAAGCCACCGTGCCACCCCAACAAGACTATAGTAAACAATAAAGCTGCATTTACTATAGAACTTAATTTCTGCCACAAGTTTTAAACTTTGAAAAATGTATTTCTTGCTGCTAATACTTTGGGGCAGAAGGCGGAGCGGGCCGTCCCACCAGCTCATGGTCGGTCATACCAGCGGCTTCTGATGTTCCTGGTTTTGAAGGGTGCACACATTAGGCGGAGCTGTGTCAGGTGCATTCATTAACCGTAATCAAAGTCCATCAACAACAGCTCCACCTTCTCCCCTCGCGCTGCAGCGACCCTGCTACATACCTATACTCTTTAACTTAAACAGGATTTTTATAGAGGACATTTTCTTGTAATAAGAGTATTCCTTACATTTCAGAGATTACATTAACTAATATTTAGGAATATTATATATAAGTATATTTCTTCCAACACAGCTAAAAAAAGTTGTTTGGATTTTTAATTTTCTGAATGTACATATTCGGTTTTAATTTCAGGAGAGCAGCCTTTTGATGTTTCAGGCGAGTCCACCGACACAGCAAATGAATCCTGAACTGACTGGAAGAAAAGTAAGAAAAAATATTCCACAATGTGGTCATGTTGTACTCTACACCATACGAAAGTGGAGACTCAGAAATATGTTTAAGACTTTTATTTAGTTTTCAGACTGTAACTACCCTCCAGCTGATTGATTGATCAGCAGCAGCCACTTTATTGGATACATGTCCTTGTTTTTACACTCCATTAGTTATGTTAGTCACAATAAAGATGCACTTTAACTCCAGTTTGTGGTTGTAGAATTACAACCTGTTCTTGGCAAATAATCACAGAAAAAAGGATTAGGTGTGGATAATAATCGGCAAGGCGGCACGGTGGCTTAGTGGTTAGCACGTTCATCTCTCAGCGCTAGGGATTCCCAGTTCGAATCCCCATCTGGGTGGAGTTTCCATGTTCTCCCCGTGTCTGCGTGGGTTTCCTCCGGGTTCTCCGGTTTCCTCCCACAGTCCAAAAACATGGATCAAGTCAATTGAATTCTCTAAATTGCCCCATATAGAGTGTGTCTGTGTGAGTGAGTGTGTGCCCAGCGATGGATTGGCACCCCGTCCTGGGTCTATCTGCCCAGCGCCCAAGACGTTCTCCCCTGAATGGGCATGGGGAACCCCACCGCAACCCTAATAGAGGATAAAGCGGGAGATAATGAATGAATGAATAAATAATAATCGGCAATGAACTGACACTACTATGTTTTTCTGGTATAACTGATACAACAGTGCTGCTGGTTTTTACTTAACATTGTTTCCAGTCAATGTAAACTCTTTTAGACATCTATTTTATAACTTCATCTTGTGGATGTTAAATTGGGAACAGAAATTAATGTTTTATTGCACAATTAATTTGTCATTTTTCAATAAAGTAGTGCTCACAGGACTCCTAAAGGATGATGGTGACTGGACATTTCTAATTGTGGTGGTATGGTTTCATAACTCACATTTTAACTTTGGTTTTCTGTTATTGTTTTAAATGAAAGCTAATTAAACCAAACTTATTGTCTTCATTAATTTGTTGTTCAGGTGAGTAAAACTCATGGCATGCACCACTGAGATTATAATTAAGTTAATTTAATTATATTTTAAAAGTACTACAAAGTGTTTATTTTACATTTACAAAAATACTGTTTATGTCTTTAAAAAGAAAGAAATTATTTTAAATAATAGCCATTCTTGTTAATTGTCTAATTTAATTAAAAAGCAGCCCTCATTCATTGGCTTGACTTTTCATCTCTGATGGAACAATGCATTTTAAACGGTACCTGCAAATTCAAAAGAAAAAAAAAGTGTTACATTATAAAAGAAAGTGAATCATGCAGCAAGAAAATGAGCTCAAGCACACAAGTTATTCTACTGAAAAATGGTCAAAGAAGAAAATGTTAATGTTTCAGTCACATTCAAATCCTGACCTTAAAACTGAAGTTTCATGTCAGTCCATGTGAGTGAATCCAGCTCCCAGACTCAAAGCTGTACAGAGTGATGAGCTTATATTCTCCCAAGCTGATGTACACTCTGATCATAACTATGATCTTCATGTATGTTGGACAACTGAATACTTCCACCTTTATGGGAACAGTCTGAGAAGGGCACTTTTCGGTTCCAGCATGGCTGTGTTCTAACTGATCGGAAAGAACTTGAGTGGCGCTCACAGAACCCTGACCGTAACTGCATCAACACCTTTTTGGAATTAACTATAACAGAGACTGCAACATCAGTGTCTGACCTAATGTAGTTATAAATGTGTGTGTGTGTGTGTGTGTGTATATATATATATATATATATATATATATATATATATATATATATATATATATATATATATATATATATATATATATACATATATATACACACATACACACACACATACATAAATACATACATACATACACACTCTATATATAATGTAATAATGTGTAGGTGTCTCAATACTTTTGTCCATATAGTCTACCATTGATTTTCACAAATATGCGCTAATGGATGGCGGCACGGTGGCTTAGTGGTTAGTACGTACGCCTCTCAGCGCTAGGGATTCCCGGTTCGAATCCCCATCTGGGTGGAGTTTCCATGTTCTCCCCGTGTCCGCGTGGGTTTTCTCCGGGTTCTACGGTTTCCTCCCACAGTCCAAAAACATGGATCAAGTCAATTGAATTCTCCAAATGGCCCCATATAGAGTGTGTCTGTGTGAGTGAGTGTGTGCCCAGCGATGGATTGGCGTCCTGTCCTGGGTCTATCTGCCCAGCGCCCGAGACGTTCTCCCCTGGATGGGCATGGGGAACCCCACCGCGACCCTAATAGAGGATAAAGCGGGAGATAATGAATGAATGAATGGATGCACTAATAGACCATTTTCCTGAATAAATTAATAAAAAGGTATAATAATTATATAGAAATATGGTCATTTTAATGGCCATGTAAATGTTTCGGCACCACTGTTAACGCCTGTGTGTTATATGCTCATGAAAATAGAGCAAATACATCCTTATCATAAATAATAAATATCAAACCCTCCCTTTTTGCTTTGCTACATAACAGGAATACATCAACTATTACAATTCATTATAGAGATGCATTTTGGAATGAAGTTTATAAAACAGTAATACTTTAAATAATCTTAATATTATACATTTATTTTAACGGTTTAAATACATGTTCTAATGAAACTTGGCATTAGCCGTAAAATTACTTTTAGTTATTACTTTTCCAAACCATATATACAGCACATGCCTACTTATAATTACATCCCCCAATGAAAGAAAAAAAAGCAAGGTACATATTTCTTCTCATGATGGTGTCCTGAGGTGATCTGTTACCTGCATAATAATTAAACTTCTAAAACTAACAGGATTATTTTTTTACTCCAGTTTTGTTCTCAAAGTAGTCATCAATGCGTCGTTTCTTGCTGGGACTCTCAGAATAAGCCTGAAGGCTGGCTAAGTCTGTGTTCTCTGTGCCCTCCCAGTCCTTCACAGCCTCCAGCAGATCTGACTCCTCCATATCCTCCTCTGAGAATGACCTCTGGAACATTTCACTTATTCTACGCTGCTTGGGGTCCTGAGAAAGTGAAGTACAGAGACATTTTGAGTGGTCAGGTTTCAGACAGATACCACCAACCCCTCCGCCCTCCCCCACTTAAGTCATGTCCAATTTACTTCTTTAAAAAAAAAAAGCTGCAGGGGATATTAGTGAATTCCTCTTTCCTGTTCTACGGATAACTCTGCTGAGAGCTCAGGTTTATATAACATGCTTAAAAAAATCTAATCTATGGACACCAGACCATTATATATTTGAGACACACTCCTGAAAGAGAGAAAAGATCATTTTCCACACTCGAACTGTCCCTTTTGTCACCATGTTATTATTGAGCCACTAGGCAGTTGCAATGCCACAGATTTCACAGATAAGTCACAAAGACAGAACAGATTTCTTTTTTACATTTACACCACTTAAGGGTATTTTTTCTTCTGCAGGGTTTTCATGAAACTGCTTTGTGTTCTAATGGTTAATACAGTAAGATTTACAAAACTAGAATGGTAAGACCTAAATCAATTACAGCTGGTATTATGAGCCAATGTAATCAGACGATAAGGTGCAAGCCATAAAATACCAAGGAATTAAATTACATAAAGTTGTTTTTCTTCTCATTATAAATAAGGAGTATTTATCAAATGCACCTTCTTTTTCCAAAACCAATTGTCCCATTTCATTAGTTCCACTATGAGGTAGCAGTATGTACTTCCACATGTCTGTCAGTATGTCTGCCTGTTTCTTTACACATGTTGTTATTACGCTGTACTCTAATAGTCAGAATCACCACTACCAGGTACTAGTTGGGTGGTAGTTTAAGAAAAGGGGTTGTGCATTAATTTCTGTTGCACTGAGGTGAGTAAATCAGACACAGTAGTGCTGCTGGGGTATTTACCAAGATACTGGCTGCAGGATGCTAATGGATGAACTTTTTAATAAGAACACCATACAATGAAAACACCAGAACAACATCAATGTCATTGCAGTTCTAAGTATCAGCCTCCACCTAAAAAATACCTTCTCAGTGGGGGTCCTGTCTATTATGGAGTAAAAAAATATTAGAAAAACAAAGTGCATCTAAATGGAAAAGAGAGCCGATGAAATAAACAATGCAGTACTTCACACAGGATGATCCTTTGTTTGCCCCGACAGAGAAGATAATCCGGGACTTTATTGCTTTAAGCTTAAAACAACAACCACTGTGCCATCGTCCTGCCACCTTACGGGTTACCATAATTATATTTTTTTAGCTGAATTTTATGATAAAAAAATATATAATAAAAATTATCTCTTTAAAAATGATTTATAGCACTTATGAATTAAATATTATACATTGCTGAAAAAGCTATAAGTGAAGTCTCACCTTGCTGTGGAAGTTAGAACACTCTGCCTTGTCAGAAATATTGGACTCAGACAGCCCAACCTGTTCTAATACATTCATCTTCCCCTGGATCATGGGCCTGTACACAGAAAAGGTCAGGTTACATGAGCCGAAGCTGAAAAAAGTCAAATTCCATTTGGACACTTGATTTACCAAAGGTAGTCATCAGCCGTTCCTTTAGCAACGAGGTAATGTATGTCCACACTCCTTGTTTGACCAATGCGGTGCACTCTGTCCTCGGCTTGGATTAATATCTGCAAAAATATCACAGGTGTAGCAAAAATGAACACAAGAAATTATTATTTAAAGCTTGTAAGAATACAGCATAATGTAATTTTGTCTACCTCCCATCTGCAAATGTTTTTCCCCTAGACTTTTAAAGGGCAAAGGCAATTAGAGACCATTCTATTCACCCCCTAGGGACTTCTTATTTCTTTCTTGAAAAGCTGACTAGCCTCTGAGTGCAGTAAGAGCCTGTTTCCCCTCCCTGTACCTTGAATTCATTAATGAATGACAGGCATTTATTCATTTCTTTGCAAGTTTTTAAAAGTATGAAAATTGTTGCAACACTGCCAAGGCCAAAAGAAATGGCTTATGTTTAATAAACTAAAGAAAGGAACTGTAACAAAATAGAAACCTCTAATTATTTGTACATCTACTTAATTATTTATAATTATTTAATAACATATGTAACAGCAGTATGTTGCAGAAAATCATACAATTCAAACAACATTCACTTCAAGTATTAAAATGGGATATAAATTCAAACTGGGTAATAAATTCAAATTGAACTGATCGAAGTATGAAAATACAAGCTGATTTTGAGATTATAGCCACAAAACAAAAAAAAAAGTCTTTAGAGAAACTTAATATGATAATGAAACTTCCAGAAAAAGAGACGGAAACGTCTAAATAATAAAAGAGGTCAATGGATTATACTGGTTTGAGTTCACACCAAGTCAGAATATCATTAAGTGTGAGAAGAATAGTATCATTTATGCCATTCAATAAACTAGGTGCAAATTAAAGATAAAGAATCTGGTGGTGGGATTTTAGCCCAGCACTTATTGGTCAAAGGGTGAGGAAATACACTGGACAGGTTGGCAGGCAACAGCAGGATGGATTCATACCCAATTTAAATATATTTAGACTGTAAAAGGAAACAACATACAAATCCCACACATGTAGAACCAAGGCTACTTATAGGCTGTAACATGACAAACACAGAGCACCTTAATGCCACCCAGCTAGAATTATATATATACACACACATACACACCAAAAAATTATTGGAATCAATTTTTGTACACACACACAAACACAAACACACACACAAACACACACTATATATGAATACTACATAAAGTTACAGATTAAATCTGACAGCACTAACCTAAAAATACAGACTTACCTTGTACATTTCTTTAATAATATATAATAATATAATTAACTTCACAAAGCCAGGGCTGTTTTCAGGGTGATTTTGCTATCTTTACTTTCAAGCAGTAATCTTGCTCATTATAAGAACTAGCCATGCATGCTGTGTCTTATTTTTTTATAAAACAGCAGGCTTTTCTTTGAACTTGAATCATTTTATGATTCATATTATCATCATCATCATCATTATTATTATTAATTTATCATTTATAATAATTACATTTAGTCATTTAGCAGATGCTTTTATTCAAAGCGACTTACAAATGAGAACATCACAAGTCAGTTGTTAAGATGAAAACCAACTACACTGTAGATTTATCAAACCTGATCATGATCTGATCCTGCCCCCCTCCATTTTGTTTTTGTCACTCAACACAAGAATGGGAGATGAGCTAGAATCTGGAAACATCGGAATACTAATTTGCATACTAAGTGACATAACTTGCACAAAACAAAGATTAAGTTACACTTACAGCACACTGGTCTGTTTACTTTGTCCTTATGGAAAAAAAATCTAGTTTTATGCCAATAAGTACATTTGGTCATTTTCACATTTGGTCATTTTAGCAGACGCTTTTATCCAAAGCGACTTACAAGGTGAGCACAGGGTTAATCACAACATCCCTGGAGCAATGAGGGTTAAAAGTCTTGCTCAAGGACCCACACTGGTAACTTTAGTGGACCTGGGACTTGAACCACCAACCTTCAGATTGATAGCCCAACACCCTGACCACTGAGCTACTGCGCCCTTAAGTACTTTAAGTACTTAAGTACTTTAAGAGATATTTTTATTTTACTTGATGTTCACAAAAGAATATACACTATATCGCTAAAAGTTTTTGCTCCCTTGCCTTGACTCTCATAGCAATTTAAGTGACATCCCATTCCTAATCTATAGGGTTTAATGGAGAAGCACAATTTGTTACTCCAAAAACATATCCAGTGGCAGCGTGCTTTACACCACTGAATTCGCCGCTTTGCATTGCACTTGGTGATGTATGGCTTGGATGCAGCTGCTCGACCATAGAAACCCATTCCATGAAGCTCTGTGGGCACTGCTCTTGAGCTAAACTGAAGAGCCACATGAAGTATGGAGTTCGACAGTGATTGACTGCAGAAAGTTGACGACCTCTTTGCAGTATTCGCGTCAGGCCACGTAAACTGACGGATCAGCGGATGCCATCACTTCGTGGGTGAGTTGCTGTCATTCCCAAATACCATTTTCTTATAATACAGCTGACAGTTAACAGTGGAATAGTTAGGAGCGAGGAAATTTCACAACTGGATTTATTGCACAGGTGGCATCCTATTACAGTTCCACACTGAAATTCACTCTTTCCATTCCATTCCCTCCATTCTTTCATAAATGTTTGTAAAACTGCATGCCTAGGTGATTGATTTTATACACCTGTGGCCATGGAAGTGATTGGAACGACTGATTGTAATAATTTGGATGGGTGACCAAATACTTTTGGAAATATAGTCTAGTATTATATATTATCAAAAATATTTTGCCCCAAGTTGTATTTTTTTCAATAACAAATTTTTATTTTATGAAGAAACCATGCATTTGTTCTGTGATTTTTGCCATTTTTTGATAAAGTTAATTATTGCATTTTAATTGTATAATCATGATTTATTTCTTAGACAATAATCCCACCATTAAAATTGCAGATGTTTGATGTCTTGAATTATATTGTGATTATATCATTATCAATATTGATTATATCATTAAGGGCGTAATTAGCATAATCACAAAACTACGACAACTGACTCAACTGAGAAACTCAAACAAAAAGTAATGGGTGTATTGACAGAGTGTTTTTTTTTTATTATTTCCCTTGAGAACACTTGGCTCCAGAGACAAACAACAGGCATCAGTTCAAGACATTGATTTGTTCCTTTTCATCAGATATGTGTTGTATCAGTGGGATGAATACTAAGTAAGCAATTCAGCTAAGAGGATAGAATGTAAATTTGGAAGCACTCTGTGTCCATTGGGCTTAATAGAGTTAAGTAACTAACATGTAGTGGCATCATCTAAATAAACATTAATCTGGAACTAAATTAGCAATTTCCAGCTCGCCATAATATGATAGTAAAACATATATTACACTCTAGCATTTAGAAAAGCCCTCACTCTTTTTAATGAAACTGCCCGAGTCAGTACAGGTCATTATTATGCATAGTTTACCCATAGGATTAAGTCCTATTCCTATAAAACATAGATTTGAATGCATAATCTATTCTGAATTGATCTCTATAGCCTGCAGAGCCAATTAGTTTAGTACCTAGCTGTGCTGGTTCCCTGGGTAATATTAGCAAGAGTTTATACAGGCCGTGTTCCACACTGTGCTCCTAGTTTCAGGGTTTTCCACACAATTGACTTCAGCATTAACATGTATGCCTGTATGATAGAGCAAATTAATTTCCCTAGAACACATTTCAGCACATATTTATCACTTAAAGGTTATTTTTAAACCTCAGGGTCCTTTTTCAAAAACAAGAACATTCAGGTTGAAGATACTAAATTGATCTCATCCCAGCAATTAAAGCAAAAGGCAGAAAATTTGGCCCCAAGTGCTGGGATAAGCTCAAATATCTCCCAGTGACCCCAATATGGATAACTGATGACTAAAACTGTTTAGGTTTTACAATACTCTCTTTATAGGACGTTGCTGTGCAAAGACAGATTACATAAATCATTTAACATTCACCTTCATTCAAACCAACATGAAAGTATCCAATCTCAGTGTCTGAGGTCAGCGCACAGAGTTAGCCATAATACAACACCACTGGAGATTTAAAGGCCTTGGCAACTTAAGGTGGACTTAAACCTCCAGCCTATGCATCTTCTGTTAAATCATGTCTGACAAGTTACATTTAAACAATAAATAATTAAAATAATAGAGAAATGAACAATTATGTAATTGTTATACTCTGGACAATTAAATCAACATTCCCCTCCATCAGCTATTTACAATGTATCATTCATTCATTCATTCATCAATCATCTTCCGCTTTATCCTATATTAGGGTCGCAGGGGGGTTCCCCATGCCCATCCAGGGGAGAACGTTTCGGGCGGTGGGCAGATACACCCAGGACAGGGCGCCAGTCTATCACTGGGCACACACTCACTCACACAGACACGCACTCTATATGGGGCAATTTGGAGAACTCAATTGACTTGATCCATGTTTTTGGACTGTGGAAGGAAACCGGAGAACCCAGAGGAAACCCACGCGGACACGGGGAGAACATGGAAACTCCACCCAGATGGGGATTCAAACCGGGAATCCCTAGCGCGGAGAGGCGAACGTGCTAACCACTAAGCCACTGTGCCGCCACACTATATCATTCATTCATTTATTTATTATCTCCTGCTTTATCCTCTATTAGGGTCGCGGTGGGGTTCCCCATGCCCATCCAGGGGAGAACATCTCGGGCGCTGGGCAGATAGACACAGGACAGGGCGCCAATCCATCGCTGGGCACACTCACTCACACAGACACACTCTATATGGGGCAATTTTGAGAATTCAATTGAATTGATCCATGTTTTTGGACTGTGGAAGGAAACCGGAGAACCCGGAGGAAACCCATGCGGACACGGGGAGAACATGGAAACTCCACCAAGATGGGGATTCGAACCGGGAATCCTTAGTGCTGAGAGGCGAACGTGCTAACCACTAAGCCACCGTGCCGCCACACTGTATCATATTATGCTTATTATTTTACATATATTGTAAGCATTCTATAAATATTAATAAGACAGATTTCTTTTACAATTCAAACTCAAACTCTATTTTTAAATTTTTACATTTCTACTTCTATACTTTTTACCTATCCCTTAAATACCCTATATGTAGGTTTTATATTTAGTTTTTTTGTTTCTATTTTTAAAAATTGTTGTTTAATTGTGCAATACGGAACTGCTCAGAATTTCTCTCTGGGATAAATAAAGTATCAATCTATTACTCTATCTATCTAAGCTGGAAAGTGCTCTCTGTGAGAACAGTTGTAATATCTATTCTATTTTCTATATCTATATTCTATACTTAGTTCTAGTCATCTGATTATAAATATAGGTAAAAAGGAATATTTGGTAATTTGTTGCATTAATGTAATTGTTACATTATGTTGCTTTTTAAGAAACAGTTTTAAGAAACTACTGAAGACGCATCTTTTTACCTTTTTTATACCTGTTGTAAAAAAAATATAGGGGGGGGGTGCAGCATCAAATAACAGGTTTGATGATTTTACAGTATAGTTGGTTTTCTTCATAACTACTGACTTGTGATGTTCTCATTTGTAAGTCGCTTCGGATAACAGCATCTGCTAAATGACTAAATGTAAATGTAAAGGTTGTGTTGCTTAAAAATGCAGGCTACGAATCTTTACACAGCACCTACTTACAGGCACAGTGCAAACTTACAGACATATAACAGATACAAAAACTGTAAATAACTCCACATCATAACGTTACTTAAAAAAATATATTTTACATTTTCAAAATTAAACAGATCATCAAAGGATTAAGGAAGCGCACTAACCCCTGGGTTCCAGGAAAGCTCAGCAAACACAACAAGGTCTGCAGCATGCAGCGTGAGGCCCATGTTGGCTGCCGTAATGGAAAGCACAGCTACACAACTCTTCTCTGAGAACTGGAACCTTTCACACAGCTGCTGCCGCTCGGCTGAGGGTGTAGAGCCATCAATACGAATATAACGGATACCCTTAAGAACAGAAGAAAACATTGCAAGTACACTACAATCATTTATTAAGGTCATTTAAATAATTATGCATGAGTTACTGACAGTGCTGATTTACAATGAATAACTGAACAACTAACAACTATCTGCAAATGAGTGCAAGCAAAATTTAAATGATGCATAGCAAACACTTCGGACAGAATAAAAACATCAATGAACTGAATGTTGTTACTCTTTTACATTTACATTTAGCAGACGCTTTCATCCAAAGCAACTTACAAGACTTTTAAGTACATAAACAACAGTATACTATCAATTATATGCAAACAATCAAATACTTTATACATTTATTGTTTTTTTTGTGGTTTTTATTATATTACTGTACAAAAAAACCTACCTTGTCAGTAAGCTCTTTGCTTATGCTATCCAGGACTCGCTTATGATGGGCAAACACCAGAAATTTTTCTCGTCCACACTCAAGCATGTCTGATATGTACTCCCTTTCGCAGGAAGCACGATGTTAACACAAAATAAAAAGAATGAGTCTTACATTTAAAATTATAATGTGGTCCCAAAATCTGATCTGTATCAGATAGACAGTCAACAGTTTATCAGTCAAACATGAGTATAGTACAAGCTAAATAAATGGATTATAAGTAACAGAGGCCTATCTGATGCCAGTGTCCTCTCATCTGCATATGTTTTTGTTTAAATGTTTTAAAAACCCTGTGCTTCTGTTTATCTTCTTTGTTTAACCATGTGCTGAATCACTCATGCCATCACGTTATCAAAAATCTAATATGGTGAATTAATTTGGACTACAGTCACTTTAGCTTGATTGAGTGTAGCTCAAAAATAAACATCATTAGGTACAGCCATTTACTTCCGAAATCAAACATCAGGCAAGACTCAGCCTCTTGTATTTTACTACAAGTAGTTTTCATTCATACATGTATATAAAATTGTAGGGTTGATCATTTCTGGGGCGGTCTTAGACGTAGACTGGAGCGACCTGAAGGTCGTTGGTTCTATTCCCGATCAGTACTATGGCTAAAATACCCTTGGGCAAGGCACCTGACCCCAACTGCTCTCCAGGTGCCATATACACGGCTGTCCTCCACTCTGGACACACATGATCACTTCACTAGTGTGTATGTGTGTAGTGTTTTGCTGCACTGATGGGTTAAATATGGAGGACAATCACAGTAGGCAAAACAGATCACTTGATCATTTGACCACAAAAAAAAATTCAAAGGAATTAATATAAGTAAAGGTAATATAAGTAAAGTATAACTCACAGGATGGCTCGAACCTTTGCCTCAGCTGTGTGGTTATAGAAAACCAGCAGTGCCTCCTTCTCTTGCAACTTCTGTACACGCAAGTCAAAATTTGATTACAAAAAGCACCTTTTCACTGTTGACTTGTTTAAAAATCTTAAAGCGTTTATATTTGCATGTATTTTTAGATGTTACATGAATAGGGGGAAAAACTGCATGCAAAATAAACTACAGAATTCAAATACTAACAATTCTAGGGCAATTTTGTAGGGTGCACTCACATTGTGGCATCCTTTGGCAAGCTCTTTGGCTGCTGCACTGAGTGCTGCTTTAGTTCGGGAGTTGATGCCATCTGTTGTCACTGTAACCACCTTACGCTGTTTGGCAGGAAGTTGTGAGAGCACATCTGACTTGAGCCGCCTTAACATGAGACACTCCTCCAACAACAGCTTTAGCTCTGGCAGATTGGAAGAGCCAGAATAGTCCCAACCCCAAGGAAGCTACACACAGACAGAGCACTAGTGTGAAGGAGTGGAGTGGTGAGTGGAGTTATGTAGAGAAAGTGATGCCGCTTTTAGGGATGCATTCTTTAAAGACTTTGAACAAGGAGATCACTGCTGTCAAACTTGCTCAATCTCCTAGATAGATTGCACTACCTGCTTAGCATCACAATATCGTAGTCCGAAATCATGAAAACGAGGAAACAGTGCAGGTTGTACAGCCAGAATTTGAGTGTAGAGCTCTGCCGGACGTGACATTGCCGGAGTTCCAGACAGCAGGATCACTCTCTTTGCAGCCTACCAGGATCAAACACAAATCAGAGAAAGGTTTTATTAAATGGCTAATTAATGTAACTTTATTTCAGAAAAAGACATAACAACATAAAGAAAATAATTAGTGAATGGATAAAATGTATTTTAATAGCACAGTTTAGGAGTTATGGTTTATAGGATGCAGCTCTCTCTAACAGGAGGTCCTAGGTGCAATTTCTGAGCAGAAAAGACAAGGTCCATGCTATAGAGTTCTTATCATTTCAGTAGCTCTCATTTCATCCCAAAGACCAGCTAGAAGGTGAACTGGAAACCTAAATTTTGCCTTTAATGTAAACGTGTTTTTCTGTGTCTGCACTTTGATGAATTTGAATCCTGTAAATTGTGTTTTCCTGCTTTTTCTCATTTAATAACTGGGATATGGTCACTCCTGCAAAACTAATTAGAAATAATCTGAAATTAATGGACGAGCTACTGTTTGTTCATTAGATTTAACCTTTTTTTTCGGAAAGGCACTTCTTCTTATTAGTGGTTTGGAGAATCTCATACATTAAAAAGCCAGGATACACCCTGGACACCAAAACACATCAAGAACACATATCTCTAATTAATTTTTTAACATGTTAAAACAGAGCTTTCAGGCAAAACCCACAAAGATATTGGGAGAAGACATGAGCACACAAATTAAAACTTGAGACCACATTGCTGTGATTCAAAAGTGTCAACGCCACCATTGTGCTACATAAAAAGACATTTAAGCAGGTCGTATATAAATGTATATTATGACAATAAGAACAGATATTGGATGCCATTTGCATCTGTAAACATGTATCTGTATAATAAACTGAATTATAAGTAGTTATTAGCAGTCCAGTCAGGTTGCTTGAAGATAATATATGGAATTTTTAGAATGTTTTCACACCTTTAGAAGAGGAAGTGCAGCCTTGCAGCGAGCCGTTCTAAAGTTCTTCAGGAAATGGGACTCATCCTATTCACATAAACACAAGAAAAGAGGTTTGGCTGCAAATATTAACCTGATACAAATAACAAGACAGTGTTGCTGGGACACGCTGAAAATGTACCACATCGTGTTATCGTTACCTAAGAATTTAACCTAAAAACTTTAATTAGGTCCACCAGGCCTGTCATCACTTCTGGGTACTCCACCTGATTTCTACACTTACTCACTGTCCCTTAACATGTGAATGCACTGTGTGGCACGACAATTACAAATTAGTCCTGCAGCTTTTCTATATATTAATATTAATAATAAAATTAATATTATTTAAATCCCATTTACACTGTTCTTCCATCATTTTCAAATAATATTTCAAACAAATCATGAGAGAGATTTGCCACTTAGTGGAATATATTTTTTTTACACAACCTATTTCTATAAACCCTAGAGATGGGTGTGTCAAAGTCCCAGTAGATCATACGTTTCTAAAATACTCAGATCAGATAAATACTCAGATTAGATAAATTTTGATGTTGCCATGTGATTAGCTAATTAGATATCAACATTAACCTGTGAGTATATAATTCCATAACCCAAATATCCTAAATATATTTCGCAGAAAATTATTCATCACTGATATGCTGATATCATGCGATATATAATATAATAAATTAGTGAGTAAATGCAAAATGTTCATGTGTCTTTAAACCTGCAATTTTTTTTTTTTTTTTTTGTACCACTTACAAAAACATGAAAACTTTTGACTATTTCGCAAGTATTTTTCAAAACTGATTTATTATATAGACACATTACTGAAACACAAACGTTACTCGGTAGAACTTTGTATTCTCTACCCACAACAATAATAAAAATAAATGTTTGTAAGTTCTCCAAAATACATATCACCCCAAAAATATTTGATGTACTGTGCAGTTTATTGTGATGCGAAATCTGGATTTATTTATTAAAGATTTTTGATAAATGAAAAAGAACAAAACTGAAGTAGTGAGGTGCATTTTCTTAAGAAAATGCGAGTGTGATTGCAGCTTGGCTGTAGGAGACACAGTGTATATTCAAACAATACAGTGAAGGAGGCAAAAAGTGGGTGAAGTCAGGTAATAGGGTGTCTCTTGATCATCTGCAATTTCACAAGACTGGTCTGGCTGCAGCCATATCTGACTCCAGGGAATTTCGTCTTTGTAACTCAAAAATTGTAATTGGAGTTACAGGAGTGCAAATCTAACCCGAAATACAAAGTGAATAGGAAGTTTGGCTCGGAAAAACAGGAACATATTGGGAATATATTCCTTAGCTGTATACAAGCAGTGGTGTCAACAATGTCCTGCAAAAACTGTGTCAATAGCTCAAAAATCAGAGGAGAAGTAAGTGGGAGAAAAATCGGATAATCGGAAAAAGTAGACAAATGAAATGTACCAAGTAATACAGCTCACCATTATAAGCACACCAAAAGGACTATCTGCAGTCTGCTTGCCCAGTTTGCTGAGCAGATCGTAGCTGACGATGTTGATGAGACCAGAACGGAGGCTGTCTTTGCCAGTCACTATTACATTGATGCGATCTGCTGTTACTGAGGGCAACCAGCGGCGAATGGCCTAATACAACAATCAAACAAGAACATACACACATTCCTCTTAGTCAACCATGTCAAGTCTTCTGGATCTCTCTAATGTTATAATAGCTCTTATATCAAAGCTCACCTCAGCCCATGTAAAGCGCACAGAGGATGGAGTGACTATCAGCAGTGGCCACTCTTTCCTGTAGTAAGCCGCTATACAGATGGCCTGGATGGTCTTCCCCAAACCCATATCGTCTGCCAGAAGCAAACGACCTTCTCTGGACACAGCAAAGCTGTTGAAACAATGTTAATAGCCTATTAATTATTAAGGATATTTTAAGATTTATATTATTACAATGAACGTAACACATTTTTGTAATTCAACCAATTTTTGAAGTAGTGTCAATATACCCTTTATTTTTATATACCTGACAATAACAAATACTTAAATTGAATATGTTTACTTATGCTTAAAACCAACAATGGTCCATGACAGAGAATGTTTAATTTTGGTGGTGGATAGGCTGTAATGCTGATTTGGTGGTGCTTGTGTGTGTTAGATTTGTCAGTGATGCTGAAATAGTAAACATTGTGTTTACTCACTGTTTTTTTTTTTTGTTTTTGTTTTTTTAGATACATCAATATGATTGGGTCACCATGACGAAATAAAATCAAAAACAGCTGCTTTGTTTCAGCCATCCTTTAAACCTACATTAGTGCTCACAGCTGGACAACTCCGAGTCCATCAGCGACACTGAAGTGTCCAAAATCATCAGCTGCACTGCAGTGTTTATTGCACTCAGACAAAAACACACTAACACACCATTACAATGTCAGTGTCACTGAAGTGCTGATGAAAGTAAAGGGGATTAACAATATATGTTACAGTAACAGACTACAGTCAGTAATTTTAGAACTAACCAGTGCGTCTATATGGTACACAAAAATGATTAAATACAGCACATAAGGTGACATACCCAATAAAGTGGCCGGTGAGTACATTACTCAAGACACAATTTGAATATGTTGAGTTAAAGAACACACAACAGCTATGCCATGAAATTAAAAGGTATTAAATGACAATATAATATGTTAGTATAATTACAAGCAACATGAGACAATGGGCATTGGAGACTTGTATATGCAGCCAGCTGTTGAATATTGACAAGGTGTGACATGTTAGTACCATTTTGTCTGCATCACCATGGACTGCAGCCCAAAGCGGTTAGCACTTATCAATTATTACGGTTTAATTTCATGGCATGAGCCACATGCAAATATGATGGATCATTATTTTTTTTAGACTCTGAATCAATGTTTCAGATTCAAAAATCCAGATATTTGGCAAGATGCAACTCCTGATTTCAGAACAATGGCACTAATTCCATTTGAATTATCATTTATTAGATGGAACCCAATGGCTCAAAATACACAAAATGTTTACTTGATGACAAAGGCAAATCAGACTCACAAAAATGTCCAGCTTAGCTCATTCACTGCGAGTCGTAGACCAATTAGACTTATCTAAAGAACAAAAGAACTGCAGACTAAAAAATAAATAATAACAATATACAAAAGAGCACCAACCTCAATCTCTGGGCACACTCACTCACACATACACGCACACAAACATATATTATAGGGGCAATTTAGAGCATTCAATTTACATTGAATCCATGTATTTTGGACTGTGGGGGGAAAGCAGAGAACTCGGAGGAAACCCCTAAGCCAAGTACTTACAAATAACTAAGGTTTGAGATCAATTTGTGAGATTGTGTCTCTAATCCACTGTGCTACAAGCTTACATACATCGAGTTGTTTTACATACATGTATGTGGGGAATCCATGTTTTTGGACTGGAATCCGGAGAAAACCAGAAAGCCCACACAGACATGGGGAGAAAAATAACGCTCCACCAAGATCTGGATTAGAACCTGAAGTCCCAGCACAGAGAGGCAAACATGCTAACCACTAAGCCACAGTGCCGACCCTAATATTTATTTCTAGTGTAAAAATTAACTATAGTGCATTAAACAGTCCAACCTAAGATGTTAAAACAGTGACCATTACTTTTTAAATAAATACAAAGTTATACAAAGTTTTATTTGAACTAAAAGTCACATGCATTATTACTTGATGCCATGTTGCTGGAAGGGCATAAGGCTGCGGGTGAGAGTGGAGTCGACTGCAGACAGATCAGCTTCTGGGATTTCAGAAGGTCTTGACTGGCAGCTCTCAAACTGAGAGGAGAACGCCTGGAGCACAGCATGTGGTAAGGGCTCGAGCTCCACAGCTGGAATGTCATTTAAAGAATCCACTGATAGGAAAAAAAGGGAGTCAACATTTTAGGACACAATTACAAACTTAGTTTAAAGTTTAAATTTAGTAAAGCACACAAAGATTATACACAGGTCCAATTATGCATAAAAAGGGCTGTAATTATTGTTTATTTCATCACCCATGATAATCAAGGTGATTGTTAAACTGACTACAATAAGCATTATCAGGGAATAACCAGAACAATATACTCACTCAGTCTTCCATAATCCTCAAGCAGAAAACTCCATCGTCTTGTCTTCATGTCTTAATAAAAGAGATCATATTTTGTAAGTTTGTAAGCAACGCCAACGAATTAAAATAAACTTCTGGATTATTTACACAGGTTTTCATTTTCTGATTATTCTGGGACCCAATTTTTACTATGGACAATCATGCCATAAGTATTTATGATACAGTTGGCGACTACAGACAGCTAGCTGTACAGTAGATCTTTCAGAATAAACCATTGGATTATCCAACACAAAACAGATCATACTGTAATGACGTAATGAATTTCAGATAATTGTTCAATAAAAAGCACCATGACCTCAGTATTTGTAAAGAAAATCTTGACTGAATATTGACTGATTCTTATCAAACCATACATATGATTATTTTGGGCCTAATAAAAAGGGCTTATGTAATAAAAAAAAAATTCTTTTTGGTTTTGCACTTAGGAGCATGGCAAACATGGGGTCTGGTATCTGGTAATGGGAGATGGAATTAAGAATTTCTTTCTGCCACTCCAACAGCAATCAAACAACTAAAAAAATTAAGCTTGTGTGGCAAAAGAGATTGGAGTGCTGCTCCTTTATGGAAACTAAACAAATCTTGACATTAGGTTGATATAAAGTAGCAGTCAGCATTGCACATTTGCTGAATAATACATTTGATAGCTGTGCATTGTTAACACAATCAAAAATGGTTTGGAAATGAGTAAATTGTGAAGTGGATAAAGACATTAAAATTAGTAAACACTTGGACTCACCATAATTTTTCGAGGGGATTTGCTTGAAAATACCGATCACATCATTATTGTATGTGACATCCACTTCTACACGACATCGTGAGATCAGTGTGCATCTGCCTCTAACTGTAGCTCCAGGTTTTTGCCACCCCTTACATAGGTTCATCAAGGCTGCCATGGCTGATGAGTCTTTGGGACGGCAGCCAGAGGCAGATAAATCCAACCCTTCCATGCCCTCCAAAGCTTTAAGAGAGACCGAAGGGAGTCTGGAAGCCTCATCCACTGAAAGAAAAAAGAAAGACAAGACTCATTCTTCTAAATGTGTTGCACTTGTGTATAGTATAAAGTTCTTTTATATTGAATAGTTTCTTTCAAAATTTAAAAAGAAATATTGCATTCTTTAATTTAATCCAGTCGCTTTAGCTCTTTTAAAATGCACCAAAATTTTAATAATAATTACAAAAATGAGTAATAATAGTGGGCAAAAATATATTTTAAAATACCCATGTAAAGTATCCAGGGGTAATATTTGTTAACAAATAAACTCAGTTGTAACAAGTAGATTTTTTTAATCTTGTGTGTTTCTGCCATCATACAATTCTGCAAACATATTTACAGACATAGATTGATTCATATTCTTTAAATGTGGCCCGTTAAATGGAACATTGTTTACTTCTCCCTATATAAACTGCCTTCTTGAATTTAATTAAAACCGGTGCCTTTCTGACTCACTTTAGACTTGCGTCTTCTAACTTTGTAATTCAGACTTTCTCTCTTGGTAACTGAGTCGATGCTGAGAGTTGGAATTTTAAAATAGAACTTTGCAACAACTCTGTTCGGCTTTGACATCTTAACAAAACCAGGTGTGTGCTGGAGTCTTAGAAAGTTTATGTTGCAACTGATAACAGTTACAAGTTGTGAACAACACCACCTATAAAGATTTTTCACTGTAAATATTGTGGTAGTGTTACAGTAAGTTGAAATTATTCATTATCTTTCCAAAAATCAATGCCCAGTCGAGAGATAAAAACTAAAAGTATATTCATCAGAATATTGGTTATAAACTTTTTCTTATAAACTTTAAACTTTCCTTCTTATAGCATCTCACTACCTCCAAAATGTACATTTTGTTACTGTATATACAGCAGTTTAAACTAGCTTCAACTACAGCAGCTATAACAGCATGATGTTGCTTACACACAGATGCAACACCTTTGAAACTACAACAGAAACACAGACCCTCTTGCCTGACCTTAGTACATAAGTGTCTGACCTTAGTAAATGCTTTACTGGATAAATAGGCAAAATATTCTGACACACTGCAAAGTCTAAAAGAAAATCATCCCAGAAGAGCGAAAGCAGCCACAGCTGCAAAGTGGAGACAACCTTACAACAGGATGTTACAGAAGATCTCAAAGTTGTAACGTGTTTTGTGTGCCGGTACTTTTTCAATCCATCATTTAGAGGGAGCAAACCAGGACCTTCATACTTTAAGTCATGTTGCATTTTATACTCATGTACGTTGAAGGGAAAAAATAGTGAGCATTATTACGCATTTAATATTTATGATTAGTATTTGTAGATCAAAGCATTATTCATTTATTTCAGGCATTAATATTGCTTAAGTTCTTAAGTTTAACACGCTACGGCAGTATTGTTCTCAAATCAGACCCATGTGAGAATGTATCTCTGTGTCAAGGTCAGGATGTGCAGAAGGGAGTCACCGGCAGGGAATAGTATTATACAGGTCGGTTGACTACAAACGTTCTGATAAAAAGAAGCATCATTATGTTACACTAAGCAGAATAACTTCTGCTCGGGCGGGGTGGCCCACAGGTGGTCAATCTGAGATGGAAGAGCAGCAAAGTGCAGGCAGAGTATATGAAGATGGAGTCAGAAAAGCGAGGTCGGAGAACAGGCAGATCGCGCACGGGTTGTTGACTGCGCTCTTCTCCCCAGATTTCTGTTGTATTAATAAATGTTATTTCTTCACTCAGAACTGTTGGTGTGATCTCCTCCTTTTGAAACGAACAAGCGGGTAGATTTACCCACAACGTTTACTCCTCTACAACTGGTAGAGTGGTAATGAAGATAAAAATATGAAGTATGATCTGTGTAATTAGTGCTTACTTAATTGTTTGTAATCCACAAGGCTGAAGTTCCACATCTTTGTGGCAGGGTCTGTAACAAAGTTATCAGTATTAAAGGAAATCAAATCAAATTAATTTAAGTTGCAGACATCGTTGTCATGTATAAGATCATTTAAGTGGAAGTTAAGGTTTTGCTCACCATAATTTCTGGAAGGTATGGTTTTAAACACTTTGATGAGTTCTGCATGGTAGCTAACCTCCACTCTGAAGCGATCCTCTGAATGAGGCACACACTTTCCTCTCACACTCACAGTCGGCTTCTTCGCAGGCACAGTGGAGTCAGAGGCTTTTTTAACTTGCTTCTCACTCTGTTTGTAAAACATCGATGCTGTGGGGGCTGGATTTGGTTCAGTGGCAATAGAAGAAGCAGATTCAGACTTAGAAGGTTGAGAAATAGTCGAAGAAGACGAAGTCTGTGCCCCAGGTCTTTTAGGAATAGGTAGTGCATCTATGAGCAGGGTCTGAAAGTCAGGGATCACTATATAAGAGCCTATACGGTTGCTATATATTTATAAGATTTGTGTGTACACACACACACACACATTCATTCATTCTCTTCCGCTTTATCCTATATTAGGGTCGCGGGAGGGTTCCCCATGCCAGATACACCCAGGACAGGGCGCCAATCTATCGCTGGGAACACACTCACACAAACACACTCTCAATGGGGCAATTTGGAGAACTCAATTGACTTGATCCATGTTTTTGGACTGTGGGAGGAAACCGGAGAACCCGGAGGAAACCCACGTGGACACGGGGAGAACATGAAAACTCCACCCAGATGGGGATTCGAACCGGGAATCCTTAGTGCTGAGAGGATAACGTGCTAACCACTAAGCTACTTTGCCGCCCAATATACTTATATATATAAAATTAACTATATAACATGCTAAATAGGGCGGCATGGTGGCTAAGTGGTTAGCACGTTCGCCTCTTCAAATGAGTTCTCCAAATTGCCCCATGTAGAGTGTGTTTGTGAACGTGTCTGAGTGTGTGCCCAGTGATAGATTGGCGCCCTGTCCTGGGTGTATCTGCCCAGCGCCCGAAACGTTCTCCCCTGGATGGGCATGGGGAACCCCACTGCGACCCTAATAGAGGATAAAGCGGAAGATAATGAATGAATGAACATACTAAATACTAATCTACACATCTAAACATGAATCTGAAAGTCAATTATATACACCAACACCAACCATTTTATTAGGTACACCACCTTGTTTTTACATTTTTGTTTCTGTTCCACTTAACATGTAGTTCTCCATTTACAATCTGTAATCCATCTGATTCTCTACATGCATTAGACCGTTTTACTCAGTTTTTGGAGGACTTTAACAGGTACTATATTAGAGGTAAATCATTCTTAGCAATGCAGAGACATCGTTGTGGGAGTGATGTGTCCGTACATGTTACTAAAATTGGATACTACGTTCACTTCTTCTGAACTTTAAAACACACCTACCATATTTCTCCACCTTACATGTAAAACCAGAGACAGTTGTTTGTTTGTTGCTGAACAGTTTTTCTTGTTGTCTAATCCAATGATACTCTACCAACAGATACTGACACACCACCATCATGTCAATGTCACTGCAATGATGAGAATAATGCACATACCAAATAGAACCTGATCTGTTCCTCTCAGGATTGAGTCCATGAGAAAACAAAGTAAACTGAAAATAACAATGTACAAAAACAGAACCACTAAGCGTATCTATACGGCAAATTGAACTGATCAAATAGAGAATTATTGTAAAAGGTAGGTGTAAACGTGAGACTGTCCCACACTGGACAATTTAAAATGTATTATCTGGGATATTACATGATCTCATATACTTGTCTCCTCCCTAGGTGGTTTTGGAAATGCCAGAGGACTGAACGTAAACCCAATTTAACATTGTAAATTGGGATACTTTGCAAAGTTGCAATAAGTGTCTGATCTTCCATCCATTATCTTCCACTTTATCCTCTACTAGGGTCGCAAAGTTTGGATGGTTCCCCATGCCCATCCAGGGGAGAACGTTGCAGGCACTGGGCAGATACACCCAGGACAGGGTGCCAATCTATCGCTGACTCACACACTCACTCACACAGACACACTCTATATGGGGTAATTTGGAGAATTCAATTGACTTGATCCATGTTTTTGGACTGTGGGCGGAAACTGAAAAACCCGGTGGAAACGCACGCGGACACGGGGAGAACATGGAAACTCCACCAAGATTGGGATTCGAACCGGGAATCCCTAGCACAGCTAACCACTAAGCCACCGTGCCGCCCAAGTCTGATCTTACATAGCTAAAATATTTCCATCATATTTAGGTTTGGATCTGGGTGGAGTTTCCATGCTCTCCCCGTGTCTGCGTGGGTTTCCTCCGGGTTCTCCGGTTTCCTCCCACAGTCCAAAAACATGGATCAAGTCAATTGAGTTCTCCAAATTGCCCCATATAGAGTGTGTATGCGTGCGTGTCTGTGTGAGTGAGTGTGTGCCCAGCGATAGATTGGCGCCCTGTCCTGGTGTATCTGTCCAGCGCCCGAAACCTTCTCCCCTGGATGGGCATGGGGAAAACCACCGCGACCCTAATATAGGATAAAGCGGAAAATAATGAATGAATGAATTTAGGTTTGGTTATTTTAGCACACACTTTAATCCAAATCGACTGACAAGTATCCCAACATCAGAACACAGGGTTCACGCAGTGCCCACTGAGGATTAAGGGTCTTGCTCAACCTTCAAATTGATAGCCCAACACCCTAACCACTGATCTAATCCAAACTACCATACTAGTCACAATGCAAAACACTGTTAGCAATATACCCAGAGCAGTAAAGTTGTGAAGAGGGAAATCACAATAAAGGTTGTCATTTTAACAACCTCAATCCAGCAAGCTCGGCGGCACGGTGGCTTAGTGCTTAGCACGTTCGCCTCTCAGCACTAGGGATTCCCGGTTCGAATCCCCATCTGGGTGGAGTTTCCATGTTCTCCCCGTGTCTGCGTGGGTTTCCTCCGGGTTCTCCGGTTTCCTCCCACAGTCCAAAAACATGGATCAAGTCAATTGAGTTCTCCAAATTGCCCCATATAGAGTGTGTCTGTATGAGTGAGTGTGTGCCCAGCGATGGATTGGCGCCCTGTCCTAGGTCTATCTGCCCAGCGCCCGAAACGTTCTCCCCTGGATGGGCATGGGGAACCCCACCGCGACCCTAACAGAGGATAAAGCGGGAGATAATGAATGAATGAATGAATGAATGAATTATTATAACATTTTTATAATCTCATGCATTTAGCTGCTTTATTAGCAAAAGCAAACTAAATTTGCAACAACAAAAAAAAAAGATTCGGTTTTGGTGTTGCTCTTAAAGTCCAATCCATGTAAACTTTCCGTTAAACCATGTCTCCTCTTTAAAGCGTCAAGGTCAATGGAATTCTCCAAATTACCCCATATATAGTGTGTTTGTGTGTGCTCAGCGATGGATTGGCGCCCTGTCCTGGGTGTATCTGCCCAGCGCCAGAAACGTTCTCCCCTGGATGGGCATGAGGACACCCCCTCCCCCCCCACGACCCTAATAGAGGATAAAGCGGGAGATAATGAATGAATTATTATAACATTTTTATAATCTCATGCATTTAGCTGCTTAATTAGCAAAAACAAACTAAATTTGCAACAAAAAAAAAAAGATTCGGTTTTGGTGTTGCTCTTAAAGTCCAATCCATGTAAACTTTCTGTTAAACCATGTCCCCTCTTTAAAGGGTCAAGGTCAATGGAATTCTCCAAATTACCCCATATATAGTGTGTTTGTGTGTGCTCAGCGATGGATTGGCGCCCTGTCCTGGGTCTATCTGCCCAGCGCCCGAGACGTTCTCCCCTGGATGGGCATGGGGAACCCCACCACGACCCTAACAGAGGATAAAGCGGGAGATAATGAATGAATGAATGAATGAATTATTATAACATTTTTATAATCTCATGCATTTAGCTGCTTAATTAGCAAAAACAAACTAAATTTGCAACAACAAAAAAAAAGATTCGGTTTTGGTGTTGCTCTTAAAGTCAAATCCATGTAAACTTTCCGTTAAACCATGTCTCCTCTTTAAAGCGTCAAGGTCAATGGAATTCTCCAAATTACCCCATATATAGTGTGTTTGTGTGTGCTCAGCGATGGATTGGCGCCCTGTCCTGGGTGTATCTGCCCAGCGCCAGAAACGTTCTCCCCTGGATGGGCATGAGGACACCCCCTCCCCCCCCACGACCCTAATAGAGGATAAAGCAGGAGATAATGAATGAATGAATGAATTATTATAACATTTTTATAATCTCATGCATTTAGCTGCTTAATTAGCAAAAACAAACTAAATTTGCAACAACAAAAAAAAAGATTCGGTTTTGGTGTTGCTCTTAAAGTCAAATCCATGTAAACTTTCCGTTAAACCATGTCTCCTCTTTAAAGCGTCAAGGTCAATGGAATTCTCCAAATTACCCCATATATAGTGTGTTTGTGTGTGCTCAGCGATGGATTGGCGCCCTGTCCTGGGTGTATCTGCCCAGCGCCAGAAACGTTCTCCCCTGGATGGGCATGAGGACCCCCCCCTCCCCCCCTCCCCCCCCACGACCCTAACAGAGGATAAAGCAGGAGATAATGAATGAATGAAAGAATGAATGAATGAATGAATGAATGAATGAATCCAGCAAGCTCATAGTGAGGCTGACAGTCACTATCCAAATCATCACCCCACACACTTTAAACATGAAGGTAAAGTAGTACCCGACTTGCAGACGTTGAGCTGGTGGCTGCAGCTCTGGGCCTCTGGACCGAGGGTTTGATGTCCGTGTTTGCAGATGTTTGAGGGGGTGGACATGCTTTGGGCGGAGCAGCAGAAGCTTGGGCAGCCTGCTGCTTTCCCTCTGCCAGTCTCTCAGCTCGCCGAGCCAGAGCTTTGCGCCGGTTCTCCTCGATTTTCCTTTGCTGTTCTGGAGTCAGCACACTGGACATGGCTCTCACGGCTAGTTCTTATTGTTGCATCTGTTTTTTGAAACTGTCAGTAGCGACACTTACAGTCAGCAGACTGTCGCTAGCTGCGTCGAGTGACATCAACAACACAGAGAAACTTCACGCAAAGCTTCATTCTCTATTCGAAAAAAACAACAACTGCTAGAAGATATTTAACCAAACCGGCCATCCAACTCATTAAATAAACTGTTTGTTGGTCGTAAACCCAAAATCTACGTTGACAAGCTAAACCCTAACTTCAACTTTAAGCGCGTGCAAACCGGATATGACGTTTCACCAAATGCGACACATCCATTCAGTACTCGCTAGTATCGTGTAGTGCACTAGATGGCCACTTTTCTTTTGCTATTATCTAGTGGCCTACTATATGGCTTAGTGCTTAGCAAGTTCACCTCTCAGCGCTTGGGATTCCCCGGTTCGAATCCCCATCTGGGTGGAGTTTCCATGTTCTCCCCGTGTCCGCGTGGGTTTCCTCCGGGTTCTCCGGTTTCCTCCCACAGTCCAAAAACGTGGAACAAGTCGATTGAGTTCTCCAAATTGCCCCATATAGAGTGTGTCTGTGTGACTGAGTGTGTGCCCAGCGATGGATTGGCGCCCTGTCCTGGGTGTATCTGCCCAGCGCCCAAGACGTTCTCCCCTGGATGGGCATGGGGAACCCCACCGTGACCCTAATAGAGGATAAAGCGGGAGATAATGAATGAATGAATAGTAGCCTACTTTATTTGGGGAAATAGATAGTTTGACTTATTATATATGTAGACCTTTATTTAACCAGGCAAATCATTAAGAACACCTTCTTATTTACAATGACAGCCTGACAAAAAATAATAATAATAAAATTATAAATGAAAAACATACAGCACACAAACAACACTATAAGACAACAAAAACAACAATAACATTATAAAGTGTCTAAATCACTGCAGTTACAACATTCAGTAAGAACATTTGTAATAGCATTCTTAAAAGAGAACATGGGTATAATTCAGTCATTTTTAGTGATTTTTGCAAGGAGTTCCAGTCTCTGGCAGCTGCAGATTGAAATGAAGATAAACCAAAGACTGTGTTTGTTTTAGGGATTTTCAGTGTGATGAGTTGGGCGGTGCGAGTATTGTAAGTAGCGGATGACAGTTGTAGCAAGTTACACAGATAAGGAGGAGAAACACCAAGGAGAGTTTTGTAAATGAATTTATACCAGTGAGAGGTACGACGGGTATGTAATGATGGCCAGTTCACAGATGCGTACAGAGAACAATGGTGAGTTTTAAAAGGTGCATTTATTAATAACTTATAAATAACGTTTTGTTGTTCACTGCAGGAGATTGGAGTAAAACTTAACAGCTTTAGTATCATTTATATCCGTAACGTAAACGAAATAAGTGGGGTTTTAATACAATACACGGATTTGGACACGCTGCAATTCACACATATACCCATTGGACATTCATTCATTGGTTATCTTCCGCTTTATCCTATATTAGGGTCGTGGTGGGGTTCCCCGTGCCCATCCAGGGGAGAACGTTTCGGGCGCTGGGCAGATACACCCAGGACAGGGCGCCGATCCATCGCTGGGCACACACTCACTCACACAGACACGCACGCATACACACTCTATATGGGGCAATTTGGAGAACTCAGTTGACTTGTTCCATGTTTTTGGACTTTGGGAGGAAACCGGAGAATCCGGAGGAAACCCACACAGACACGGGGAGAACATGGAAACTCCATGCAGATGGGGATTCGAACCAGGAATCCCTAGTGCTGAGAGGTGAACGTGCCAACCACTAAGCCACCGTGCCGCAATCCCATTGGAAATCTAAATCTTATTATATTTCGCTTAAGAGGGGGGTATTATTCAAGGGAGTATGTTTCTTGCACTGGACAGATACACCCAGGATAGAGCACCAATCCATCACTGGGCACACGCTCACACACAGAAACACATACACACACACTATATATAGGGGCAATTTAGAGCAGCATATTCACCTTAAATCCATGTTTTTGGCCTGTGGGGGGAACAGGAGAACCCAGAGAAAACCCACGCATTAAAGCAGAGAATATGGAAACTCCACCCAGATCGGGATTCGAACCTGGATCCATAGTGCTGAGAGGAGGACATTGGCCCCATTGGCTGTATGACCTATTATACACTACAAATACGAGTGATATTTTTTAGAGTAATATAAATCAAATTTTAAATATAACATTAAAACTTGTATGTATACAATATATCATATAATGAACTATAGAAAATGGCATTTAATAGCTGCTTATCTGGACAGTAAGCTATTTAGTATTTGGTAATGAGGATTATTAAATCTATAAAATGACTAAAAGAATCCAGAAAACCAAACCTAGTTCTTTAGACTATTTCACAAGATATCCTATTAGGTATCTATTTAAACAGCATGTTTTCATGTCAAACACACTTTTGTGGAATTAAATAATTTCAAAACACTGTACTTGACATATGTTTTGCACAGTACTATCTATAATCATAAATAAATCATCCTGTATTTTAGAGTTAAAGTTGATAAAACAGGGCTGCACTTGATTTAACACATTTCTCGTCCACCTGATGCAACAAATTCAAAATTCAGAGTATAAAAAAGTGATATGACATCAGCAAACAAAATTTAATTGTATGTTTGCCCTATAAAAAAAAAAAAATTCTATGGTATTAAAGAAAGTTATATTAATATCTAAAGCCATCTTACTTACTCGAGCTGTTTACTATGTCTGTTCGCTCCTCTTTTTAAGATAGAGATAACTCAGTGTACACAGGGTAGATAAAAAAAGTTTCAAACACCACTGAGTCAGATAGTCATGTGTATGTTACTTAGCTATTTCGTTAAGATGTTTTTCTACAAGATTAAGTAAAATGTTTCATACAAACTATAAAAATGTATTCTTTAGCATGTTATTGAATTCAAATGCATTACCATGGACACAGGAATTTATCTAAAAAAAGAATACCGGTCTTGCAACTTATTACAGCCCCATACAAAGTCTTTAACTCAACATCATATAACTGTAAAGTGACAGGAACAAGGAAAATTGAATGTCTGTAAAATAACTCTAACTAATTAAACAAATGTTAGGGCTCATAACAAGGTAACTAACATGTTAATGTTTTCCATGCAGTTTTTTTTTCCAGATTTATAAATTGTAAATAAAACAAATTTTATAAAACAATTTAAACAACATAAAACCCTTTTATGTTATTATCCTTAAAACTTTGTCGATTCCTTAATTTTGCATCGATTTATTATTTAAGGTTCGAGGGATGGTGAATTCTATAGGGCTTATTCAGAGTAGCCCAATAGGAGATGTGTCCTAGTATATTTGTCAATACATAGGCAGCAATGTATTCAGTAGGAATTTTAACTCTAGACCTTTACACATAAAGATACCTCACAAAATTCTCACAAAAGCACGAACCCATCCATGTTTGTAAAATACTGTGTGGTAGACTGACCCTGTACTCTGACTTCAACCATAAAGTTGAAATACTTGTAATTGCTTTAAATAAATACATCTGCAAATAGACATAATGTAAAATCTAAACATTTGGTAGATGCTGCTTTTATATTCCTGTTTTATATCTGAATGATGTCAGCTGTTACCAAGAACTAACTTGTTAACTAAGAACTAACTTTGAAACATTTTAAAACTGTATTATAATGCCTTTATATAATGTCTTGCCTTTATTTCAAGTTTCACTTATAAATTCCTAAATTTGTCTTTATTTAACAAATAAATGTTACATTTGTGATTGAAAACACTGAAAATATTTGTCATTTTGTCTATAAAATAAAGCTTCAAGAAAATTAACTATTTATAGTTTTTATGTCATGACAAGCCAGTCTTTTCTGGAAATGTGGAATGCAGAACAGGATAAAGGGTGTAGGAGGGAAATGTATATCTACAATGATTAGATGCATGATTTTAAAATTTGATTCCTGCACTGATTTTTATTACCGTTATCATTAGTAATAATTATTCATTATATTGGGGGGAAGGAGTTCCTCATACCCGTCCAGGAGAGAACGTTTCGGTCAGATACACCCAGACACAAATACACACTACATGAGGCAATTTAAAGCATTCAATTTACATTGAATCCATGTTTTTGGACTGTGGGAAAAAAACGAAGAACCCGAGGCAAATCCACGCGGACACGAGGAAAACTCCACCCAGATTGGGACTCGAACCTGACTCCCAAGTCCTGAGAGGAGAACATGCTAACCACTAAGCCACCTTGCCAAACTATTATTAGTATTATTATCATTACTATGCTTAATATTGGGCGGCACGGTGGCTTAGTGGTTAGCACGTTCGTCTCTCAGCGCTAGGGATTCCTGGTTCGAATGCCAATCTGGGTGGAGTTTCCATGTTCTCCCCGTGTCTGCGTGGGTTTCCTCCGGGTTCTCCGGTTTCCTCCCACAGTCCAAAAACATGGATTAAGTCAATTGAATTCTCAAAATTGCCCCATATAGAGTGTTTGTGTGCGTGAGTGTGTGCCCAGCGATGGATTGGCGCCCTGTCCTGGGTGTATCTGCCCAGCGCCTGAAACGTTCTCCCCTGGATGGGCATGGGGAACCCCACCGCGACCCTAATAGAGGATAAAGCGGGAGATAATGAATGAATGAATGTTTATTATTGGGCGGCACGGTGGCTTAGTGGTTAGCACGTTCTCCTCTCAGCGCTAGGGATTCCCGGTTCGAATCCCAATCTGGGTGGAGTTTCTATGTTCTCCCCGTGTCTGCGTGGGTTTCCTCCGGGTTCTCCGGTTTCCTCCCACAGTCCAAAAACATGGATTAAGTCAATTGAATTCTCAAAATTGCCCCATATAGAGTGTGTTTGTGTGCGTGAGTGTGTGCCCAGCGATGGATTGGCGCCCTGTCCTAGGTGTATCTGCACAGCGCCTGAAACGTTCTCCCCTGGATGGGCATGGGGAACCACACCGCGACCCTAATAGAGGATAAAGCGGGAGATAATGAATGAATGAAGGTTTATTATAGGGCGGCACGTTGGCTTAGTGGTTAGCACGTTCGCCTCTCAGCGCTAGGGATTCCCGGTTCGAATCCCCATCTGGGTGGAGTTTCCATGTTCTCCCCGTGTCTGCGTGGGTTTCCTCCGGGTTCTCCGGTTTCCTCCCACAGTCCAAAAACATGGATCAAGTCAATTGAGTTCTCCAAATTGCCCCATATAGAGTATGTCTGTGTGAGTGAGTGTGTGTCCAGCGATGGATTGGCGCCCTGTCCTGGGTGTATCTGCCCAGCGCCAGAAACGTTCTCCCCTGGATGGGCATGGGGAACCCCACCACGACCCTAATAGAGGATAAAGTGGGAGATAATGAATGAATGAATGTTTATTATTGGGCGGCACGTTGGATTTCCCGGTTCGAATCCCCATCTGGGTGGAGTTTCCATGTTCTCCCCGTGTCTGCGTGGGTTTCCTCCGGGTTCTCCGGTTTCCTCCCACAGTCCAAAAACATGGATGAAGTCAATTGAGTTCTCCAAATTTCCTCATATAGATTGGCGCCCTATCCTGGGTGTATCTGCCCAGCGCCCGAGACATTCTTCCCTGGATGGGCATGGGGGCATGGGGACAGCCCCCCCCCCCCCCCCCCGCGACCCCAATAGAGGATAAAGCGAGAGATAATGGATGGATGGATGGATGGATGGATGGATGTTTATTATTATTATTATTATTGATGTTGCTTCTTGTTGTTAACAGGTCTGCTTTGCACTGATGTGTTCTCGGTTCACTGTGGCGCTCTTACATCACGCAGTGTGGTGTGACGTTGACGCTCGGCTCAGGATCTGTCCCGGGAAACCGTGGTGCTGAATCTGCAGCGGCTGCCGGACTGCTCCGTCGCACGTTCCACCCAGAGCCAATTTTTCCTGTCTTTAGTGACACTGCAGGCACTGTGCTAGAACAGAACGAGCACCACGCCGAGCTCGGTCGCTACAGTGCGGTGTTTGGATTATAAATCCCATCTTGCTCCGGTGCAGCCCCGGCGGAGACACGGATCGGTGAGGGACAGGGATGGAGCTGGATTGATTTCTGCTCTGCTGCACGTCTCGCCTGCTTCCACAGATGAGCCGAATCAGCCGCTAAGCGAGCAGCGAGATCACACGGATAAGAAAAGCGCTCATCTTTCAAGCCTCTTTACAGAAGTGCTGGAGAATCGGGGGGGTTTAGCCCGTAAAGCACGTCGTGGTTATGTACGTACGTATGATCAAACATTTATTAAGCATAAAGCGACACCAAGTAGAATCCGAACATGTATATGAGCATCACGATCGCGTAACTGTTTGAAAGCAAGGGGGGAGCTCAAGTTTGTGAAGAATCCTGTAGGATTACATTTTTCTCAATGAAACAGGATGATCGAAGGCACAGCTTTAGAAAACTTGAATAGCTATGGGAGCATGCAGCAACAACACTCGTCCTGACTATGAAGCCGAGTTAAAGCGCTTTTAGGAGACCGGGTGATACTGGAGAAGAAAGTTGGCATTTAAGGGAATAACGCCAGTGCGACTACTTTCCGTCTAAGCAGCGTTGAACTTTTTGGTGGCGGTGACGGTGGACAGCCGGGGGCTCGTTTCTTTTGCGCTGGAGGAGGGATGCAGTGCGGCATGCTGAAGGGCCGCTGCTGCGTGCTGTTTCGGGACCTGCAGGTGATGCTGCTCAGGCCGCGCTCCGCAATGAGCGCACAGCGCGACGCTGAAGCGCCGCCTAACATCACCAGCAGCGGCAGCGGCAGCGGCACCAGCGCCGCTAACGCCGCCAGCGGACAGTATCTGCAGTCCGAATCACAGCGGCGCCAGGGCTGGAGCGCCGCCTCGGAAGACGACCCGGTGCTGGACGCGCCCGCGACCGAGCTCTCCAAAGACAAGCGGGACGAGCGCTTCTCTTTCATCAGCTACGCAGAGGGCACGCCGGTGTGCAGGATCTGCTTCCAGGGGCCAGAGCAGGTATGCACTCACATCCTCAGGACTTTTTCTTTTAGTTTGGATGCGTCCAGAAACTATTCAACTATTTTATTTGTCATTCCACAATATAAAGTACAGAACAGGATATGTGGAGTGAGACAGCATTCCCCAGGAACAAGGTGCTACATAATCAACACAGGATCACAATAAATACAGGACGATACATAGTACAATAAACATTCAAGTAATGACTAATATAACTGAAGAAATATAATCAAGGTTTGTGGAAGTGGACGTTTATGTCAATATGGTCTGCTTCCACACAGCTTAACCTAGCAGGTTAGTAAAAAAAAAAAATAATAATAATAATTATATATATATATATACATATATATATATATATATATATATATATATATATATATATATATATATATATATTATTATTATTATTTTTTTTTTTATATATATATATATATATATATATATATATATATATATATATATATATATATATATATATATATATATATGTATATATATTAATTTATTCATTCATTCATTATCTCCCGCTTTATCCTCTATTAGGGTCGCGGTGGGGTTCCCCATGCCCATCCAGGGGAGAACATCTCAGGCGCTGGGCAGATAGACCCAGGACAGGGCGCCAATCCATCGCTGGGCACACACTCGCTCACACAGACACACTCTATATGGGGCAGTTTTAAGAATTCAATTGACTTGATCCATGTTTTTGGACTGTGGGAGGAAGCCGGAGAGACACGGGGAGAACATGGAAACTCCACCCAGATGGGGATTCGAACCGGGAATCCCTAGCGCTGAGAGGCGAACGTGCTAACCACTAAGCCACCGTGCCGCCATATATATATGGTATAAGTATGGTATAAGTACATATGGTATGGTATGGTATAAGTACATATATATATATAAGTATGGTTAAAAAAAATCATATAGGATCATCCAAAGGGTAGGAAAAGAAGGTCCATCAATAGTTTATATGGACCTACTTTTACAAGAAGTTTGCAAATCAAAGATCTTTTTGGTTCCCTAATCAACTTTTGTTACAGGTAGATTTCTGTTGGTGCATAAAAGGAGCAGAATATTCATATAGCTATTAATGTGAAAGTTTCCTTTTGTTTAAATACACCATATGGACAAAAGTATTAGGACACCTACACATTACACCTACAGGAGCATTTATGGTAAGTCATTCTGAAATTTTATCTAATTTTCTGCCCTTTTGAATAGGCTTTCTATAAGATTTTAAAGCGTGGGAAATTTTTTTTCTAGGGCTAATCAAGTTCTTCCACACCAAACTCTCCTAATGGTATACGATTCAATTGCCAAAAATGCACACATGCGTGCATTTATCTACACCTGTGTCAAATTGGACAATCAATAGGTGTGTCCAAATACCCGTAATAATATAATGTTGGTATTCAGATCACTGTGGCAACCACCAAATAGTGTTATTCTAATGTAGGAGCATTCCATTATGAAGATATATTTTATAAGCAATCCATTGGGAAGTATGCAAATAAAAGCTAATGCCAGACATTAATACAAATACATTCTGTCTGACTAAAGTATGTCCTTAAAAACACCTTTAAGACTCATTAGGACTAAACCAATAAGGTATATGCATCAGTGTTAATGCTGTAGAAGTCATTAGAGCACTTATTATGCATATGAAATAAATAAGCAATGATGTTAATGAGACTATTTTGCGAATGCTGACTGGAAAACTTTAAGCCGCACTTATAAAATTAAACTGTAGAAAAACATTCAAATCACACCTCAGTTTAATGACAACTAAATGGGGAATATCTTAGCATAGCTACATTTATACAGACATTACTGGGCAAAACATAACCAAATTAAATAAATAAACAATAAAATGCTTTTATTGCTGTAACATTTCATTGGAAATTAAACAAAATTGGTTTAACAGTAATTTCATTTAATAGTAATGTAAGGGAAAATAAGGTAACTTAGGGCTTTAACTTTTGATTTTTTTTAATCTGCAAGTCTTGAGAATAAATTAGCAAAGTGCCCAAACCTGCAGATCACTAAAAAATAAGTCAGAATATATTTCTGAAAACTTTGAACCCCCAGACAAGGGATAATATAAATTTTATATCAAACATTTAAATATTTTTCATGAATTTATCCATAAAAAGACTGTAAAAGAAAACATGCATTGATGCGCAAAGGTGTCCTATTTATAAAAAAAAAAAAAAAAAACTAAATATTTATGTCTCTAAAACTAATACATAATTTACTTAAATGTTTTCTACAGTCCAGATCTTTAAAAAAATGTAAAAGTATGAGCATAGACAACATTCACTACCTGTTGAAAGTATTGTAATAAACTTCTTAATTATTGAAATTCTGGTGCTTCAATCAGGTTGATTGCCACAAAATCAAGTACCTAGCCATGCACAGTTGTACATTTATGATATAGTTTGGGGAAAGCTCTTTATGTTCCAGCATTACTTTGCCCCAAGGCAAAAAAAGTTCATAAAGGCACTGGTGTAAGAGAACTGCACTCAGCTTCATTTAATGCCTTTGAGTTAAACTAGAAAGGGAATTTTGAGCCAGGCCCACATCTAACCTTGGATCAATGAGTAAACAAGTCCACAAAATTCCAAAATCTTGTAGAAAGAATTCCATGAAGAGTGGATCTGCAACTAATATAAAATGCAAATAAATGGTGTAGGTATAATTTGTAAATGTAGCAATACTTTTGTCCATATAATGTACATTATATGTTAATTCTTAAGATCAAGCCCTTAAAGGTGTTACTTAATTTACGTGTTATGGAATTTTAAAATATTTTTCTATTTTATCTTTAAACTTCCTAGAAATAGCCATTTAGTTTTTCCCCAGTAGGGAATTGTTTTGAACCCCTTTCATGTAGACATTACACATGCATTGCAGATGGAGCAAACTGAAAATCCTGTAATATTTTTGTAAGGCACATTCATGCAATAAAGCATTTTAGTGTTGTAAAAGTGCATTAAGTTTAACAGTAATGGAGTACTGCATAAAGTTGAGAGTTTGAGAGTTAATTTGCACCAAGATAGTTCAGGAGAAATGTAATTAGCCTGAAAAAGAATGAATGAATCATTAAGCTCTGCTCCGTAATAACCCTACTTTTCAGAACTCTAGTGGTCCAGCCATCTACAAAACCCAGTCTTCAGTCATTAAGTGGCATTACAGTAGAGAAGGGCTTATTATGCCTGGAAAATAATTGCAAAACTATGCTTTGGATGTTAAATATACACAGTGTGCAGCCTTGTATCTGTATACACACATGAATGATATATTAACAACGAGCTGTCAACTTAGGTAACTATTTTAATGTATTCATAGTAAAGTACATGTTGGAACAAGTTATTATAACCAAGATAGACATTTTATTGTTCACCTTTTTTATTATTATGAGCTCCATGGATTAAATTATTAATTGATATATAAACTATTAAACTACAAACCAAATAATTGATTTATAAAAGTAAAGTATACACTCCTGTCAGTAAAAAAAAAAAGCTTTTCTGTACTGTTACATCATCACAGGCTTTACATGTACAGAAAAAGGTAACCTGATTCTTTTTAGCAGGAATAGATGCTCTGCTAAAAAAAATATTGCTTCACAGGCCAGCCTCTTCGTGCAGGGAAGAGTTGGGCAAATTCATTATCCATGGTTCTGTAAAGCAGAAAATTCTGATGCAAACAGTTTTTTCCCCTGAAACTAATATAAATGATCCAAATTTCAAAGTGGGGGGGGATATTTGTACCCAGCACTAGAAATCAAACAGCAGCTTATATGAAACCGCTCTGTTATTTTATTAAGCAGTCAGAGTGCAAGTATGACGCAGACGGAAAAACAAATCATTTTCCTTTGTCTCCTTCAATTACCAGATTGAAACATGAAGCACATGGGATATGTTATTTAGAAAGCTTACCAAATTCGAGGGTGGAGCATTGGATACAAACGGGAGACATTTACTACAAATCAATCCAGAAAATCCCTTTACAGATGACAATGCATCAGAAAGTATGTCAAGTAATAGAAGAATAATTTTTACACTGTGGATCATAAATGTTTAAAGAGGACACATGGTTTAACAGAATGTTTACATGGATTGGACTTAAAGAGCAACACCAAACAGAATCTTTTTTTTGTTGCAAATTTAGTTTGAGGGCGGCACGGTGGCTTAGTGGTTAGCACGTTCGCCTCTCAGCGCTAGGGATTCCCGGTTCAAATCCCCATCTGGGTGGAGTTTCCATGTTCTCCCCGTGTCTGCGTGGGTTTCCTCCGGGTTCTCCGGTTTCCTCCCACAGTCCAAAAACATGGATCAAGTCAATTGAATTCTCAAAATTGCCCCATATAGAGTGTGTCTGTGTGAGTGAGTGTGTGCCCAGCGATGGATTGGCGCCCTGTCCTGGGTGTATCTGTCCAGCGCCCGAGACGTGCTCCTCTGGATGGGCATGGGGAACCCCACCGCGACCCTAATAATGGATAAAGCGGGAGATAATGAATGAATGAAATTTAGTTTGTTTTTGCTAATTAAGCAGCTAAATGCATGAGATTATAAAAATGTTATAATAGTTATTCCTTTTTCCAATTCCATTTAATAGTGGAGACGTTACCTGTATCATAATTCCCTTTACTTCCTTTTAAATAATGAAAATTAAAGAAATACTTTTGACACCTTATTTTCTTAGATGCTTAATCTATGTAGAGGTTTGGGGTTTGTGGAACCTGTCACTGTGCTCATTGATTAAATGGTGAAAAAACACCCCAAATAGATTAATAGCAGGCCAGACATACATTCAGACACATTACACTCACACAATAATCAAATTATTATCTTAGGAATGACTAAGACTTGCTTGTCTTTTGACTGCTGGAAGAAACCAGTACTTTAATAAGAAACACACACAGATATATATATATATATATATATATATATATATATATATTTCATTGATTACATTTATCCAAAGCGACTTACAAGATGAGCACAGGGTTAATCACATCATCCCTGGAGCAATTAGGGTTAAGGGCCTTGGACCAGGACCAGGGTCAAGGACCCACATCGGTAACACATCAGTGGACCTGGGCTTTGAACTCCCAACCTTCAGATTGATAACATTGATATCTATCTATATATCTATATACATACATACATACATACATACATTACATTACATTAAAAAAGAATTCCACGTTCTCCACGTGTCCGTGTGGGTTTTCTCAGGGTTCTCCAGTTTCTTCTTACAGTCCAAAAACATAAATTCAAGGTTAAATTGAATGCACCAAATTGCCCCATATAGTGTGTCTTTGTATGTGTGTGTCAGTGTGAGTGAGTGTGCCCAGCAATAGATTGGCGCCCTGTCCTGGTTGTATCTGCCCAGAGCCTAAAACATTCTCAATTGGATGGGCATTGGGAGAACCACCCCCCACACACGTGACCATAGTGTAGGATTAATTGAAAGATAATGAATGAATGAATGAATGAGCATCAAAACCTCACTTTTGACCTTGTTTGTTGATCTACAGTTTGAGTTCACTTAAATGTTTTATAGTTTTAACAAAATCAACAGTTGTAAAGCCAAATGTCATTCCTGAAAACAACGTGACTAAACCGAATGTACTGTTTAAAATAAACTTTTTTTTTAATCATAATTGTGTTTAATCTAATATGACGTGCATGAGAAATCAATTGTATTATGCCTGCTGGTCTTGATAAAGCATTTATATTGGTAAATAATATTGCTCATTTTAATGATATCGCTTGAACATTTTTCCTTTATAGTGTGCATGCAAACTCCAACAGAAACTAGTAGTGCAATGATGCTTTCCCAAAAAGCAGACTTTAAGCTTGCTGCAGCATATTAGTAGGAACCTTAATCATTTATAACTGCAGTGTTTTTTTATGCTGAGCAAAAAAAGGAAAAGAAAAGAACATAAAATATGCTGATTGCACTTTTTATTGAAAGTCAATATTCTTTCACATTTTTGTAAATTAAAGACATATAATCTAATTTTATACTTCAAAATCATAACCACAGTAGATTATGGCATTGGTATTTCAGCTGTATCATGTGAAATCAGATGTAAATGTATCCCTGCTAGAATATTACCCTACTGCCTCACATTTATTACAAGTGAATTTGATAGGTGAAAAATGTATTTACCACACATTTAATGCAATTAAGAAACAACTATATATTAAAAACCTTGAACTTAAAGTATTTAAAGGTTCACTGATAATTTAAATCAGGCAGCTACTCTAAATTTCATCTAGACATAAATAACAGCATAAATTTGTGATGGTAAAATAGGCTTTTTTGTATTTTGCACGTCATGAGGCAGATGGCCCTGACTAGAGTAAAGATAAGACATTTTTATTAATGTGTGCCTTTATAATGTTTTTAGTGGATAGAATAAATAAATTCATTTAACACAAGTGATTTGGAGCTCCTCAGGTGGCTGCCTGTTTATATTGTGCACACTGAATACCGGTATCAACTAGAATGGAAATGAAAAGAACTTTTCAGTTGGGAATAAAAGGCTCTGCATCTTTTGCACTGACATACATCCTAGTAGGGGTCACAGTCACATTTAGAAGGTATGAATGAATAGTCCTGAGGCAATGCCTATACAGTCAATAAACCAGGATCTACTCTTCAGCTTTCATAATAACTACAAGCTGAATAGCACTCCACGAATTACTGTTAAAGTATCCTCTGCCCAACCAGCAAGCAGCAATGAAAAAAATCATTTTATCATGGCACTTGGGGCTCCTCTCTTGTGGGCCTCTCTCATACAAACCCCATTTGTAAACTGTTATGAGCCAAAGGTTGCGCTTTCCTGATGTATACCTCTTGTGTTGCTTGTGACAGATGCAATTCATAGGATCTTTTTAAAGTGCCAGGGATGTTACTGAGGAGTGACACTGATTTACTGACCAAACAGGCCAATATCTTCCAGGGATCTGCAGCATACATAATAAAAACTGTCCAGATTGTGACCCATGGGCTAAAGGCTTTTTATCTGACCCATTATATAACCTTTAATTCACTAAGACATGACGTACACTTTGCCATAATTATGTGACCATTGATTTTTTGCACTGACATTTAGCTCATTAGTCAGAACACCTTTCGATTAGTGTTGGAAGAGTTCACGCACCAGGAACAGATAATGTGACAGACATGCCTCCTACACTGTGCCATCATTACATGAGTATTGATTTTCCTGGTATTTTGTGCTTCATTAGATGAAACCTTCTGCCCACTCCAGAAAACCATTTAAGGGCCCACTGTATACACAATTGCATATGGATAATTTTATTAATGCTTTTGTTAAGTGATGGCATTGTCGGTATAGTAAGCAAGATTCTGAGAAAAGCTTAAGAGAGCTTAACTTTCAAGGACACTTTTTGTACAGTTTCACAACAACATTACAACATAGACACCACTTACAGAACTTAATGAAGCAGTTTTTGTTTGCTTGTCCCCATATCAACTCATTCCTGAAGTTCTGAAAACAACAGCTTTGAATCTTCTGCAGTATTGTTTTAGAAATTTAAAGCATATATGCTATGTTTAATGAGTTTATTCAAGTTCTGAGGTCACTTTTGAAATTACTTTTTAAATACAAACCCAGGTTTTAAACTGAGTTTAGATTAAAAAGCTGCCATGGCCAGGACAAAACCTTTAAATAAGTGAGCCATAATGTTGTTCTTAAGTTGTTTTTTTTTTTGCAACATTGTCTATAATAAAGAAGATGAAGATTCTGCTTCAGACCATGCCGTTTCGCTGATGAAATCTATCCATCTAGCCATTATCTTCTGCTTAAGCCTATGATAGGATTGCAGTGCAGTTTCCCATGCCCATCCAGGGGAAAACATTTTGGGCACTGGGAAATACACCCAGGACTGGGAGCCAATCTATTCGCTGAGGTAAATGTGCTAATCATGAAACCACCCGATGATAAATTCACGTTTTCATCATTATTATTCGCTGGTTAATGATTAAGTTGAATCTCATAAAACAAAACAAATTATTCAGGGTCAGTGGAAGAACAACAATCAGAATGTTTCATAGTTGTAATTAACAATTTCTTGATTTAAGTGTCAAACATCCTTCACTGTTAAGCCTGTAAAATTTATACAAATTTATTTCTCAGATAACCTGTGGACGTGGACCACTGATGTCACTGGAAAACTGCATTGAGCCAAACATTAACATGACCCACATGTCTTAAAACACATCTGGTACACATTTGGAAATCCAAATACAGGATTTAATTTGATAATAACTCTCAAAAATATAATCGGTCAAAAATTATTAATATACTATAATATATACTTGTCAGGAAAATCTAATAAAAATGTAAATAAAGCAGTAATGCTGCATAAATATAAGTGCTGCTACGCATTTTCTGCCTTTAGACTGGGAAATGGAGGATTAGCCTGGGTGCCTGGCCCAGCTCCCTCTTTCCTCCTGAGTCAAGTTGTTCCCATTGGTCAGTTCAGTTCTCCTTATGTCCCCCTTTCATCGATCTCCTACAGTGTCCATCTGCACATGGGCCTTTTCTTAAACAAGCACTCTCTTTCCTTCTGCTTTTGAAACTCAGATTCACCTCTTCATCAAATGTTCTTGTTTATATTACATCCTCATTCTAATGTTGGAATGTTATTACAAAAATGTCATGCAACACATTTTAGTCAAGTCAAGTCTATTAAATTAAAGTTCTTATGACCGACTACAAGGACTGCCGAAATGTAAAATTAAAATTTGTCAAATGTCATCCTAATTTATTTCCAAGTTACACACACTTTCTAATGAATATATTCCTGAGTCCTTTTGAATACAGGTTTTGGTTGTAAATATTCCTTGTTTCCATCTAAAACCAATCACCACCACCAGGTTGAAGAATTAGAAATAGCTTTGCAGTTGTGCGCTTAGCACAGAATTGTAATTATATTTAGGAAGAAGGAACCCCATTTCATTTTTAGTTCATTTATTGCATGAGCAGAGAAATAGTTTTCTGTGTATCTGAGAATTCATGTTGCACAGTAGGAAGGTGGAGCATTAGCACCGAGATGGCCATCTCAACTGTGCTGCACCTGTTTCTGAGTCTGCTCTCTCCTCTGAGCGTTCAACCAGAACAGCCTGGATATTGCTGCATTCTTTATAACAAATCATCAAAAATAAGTCATTTGCATGTGCAGTAACAGTTTTTCTCATTTACAAGAGGAATAAAGTTTATTTCATTCTGATGTTTGTGATATGTGAAATAAATGTGACCTGAACAAAAGCAATGTGAATTGAGTATGTATATGCTCATGTATGAGTATGCTACATTTGTAACATATACATAAGAACTGGATAACAATCAGGTTTGCTAATTTTGCGGTGTAGCTGGTTTTCCTTAACTACTGACTTGTGTTGTTCTCTTATTTGTCTTTTATCAACTCTTACAAGGTGGATAAAATAATCTGCTAAATGACTATATGGAAATGTAATATACATTATATATTTTTTTTTCTGCATCTTTAGCACAGCTAATTTTAAAGAAATGCATTAACGTTATACATTAATGTTATATATAAAAATACATACATATATACACACACACACACATATCTATATATATATATATATATATATATATATATATATATATATATATATATATATATATATATATATATATATATATATATATATATATATATATATATATAAACACAATATGTAATTTATTTATTTAGAGAGGATTGGGTCACTTGCACAGTATATCATGATAGACGTTGATTTTGCACCTCTTATAGATACCAGTCTGAGTGGTTGGGTTTGTCTGACACTAACTAAATGTGCATTTTGCCATAGAACTACTTTTTTAGATTATAACCATAGCACATTTCTGCTAATTATTTGAGGCCCATAGTACTTATAGGTACAGTACTTCTACATAGATCTATGAAACATGAAGATTTCCTTACATATTAAGATGTTATGATTTAAAGGTGCATTTGGTAGTTTCAGTTAACTTTATGTAACTTTATGTATCATAGTACCATAATTCTGGATTTTAAGGCCTTTCCCTACAGATACTGGGAGTTCTTGCTTTATAAATTCCTTTTACAACATATATAAAATATATACCTTTTGTATAATGCACTGAAATATGCATTTATTCATAAAAAATATGAAGGATAAAAACTATAAAATCTTGAAATATGCTTGAAATCTTGAAATATTTGTTGTGCTGCTCAATATCCTTTAAAATGTTAGTTTTCTAATTAATTTAGTGGAAGTCAGTGAAAGAATAGTTAGACAATTTTTTTATTGTCTAACTATATGAAGTATATTCACCTGGCTTGTAAAACTATAGAATTTGTAATCATGATAACAGTTTATTATTTCTTATGTTCAAAATCACAGAATCACACACATAAAAACCTGTATGTACATTTATAAATCAAGCCATTCATGTTTCACAGTCCTTTAGTCAATACGTCAAGTCAAGGCTATTTAATACAAGAGACAGAAATCTAACTGACCTATGTGTAAATCTAAGAATGTTGGCAGTCTTCCCAGATCACTTCTTTTTTTGGCAGTGTTTTGCAAGTATAGTGTATTGAATGCCAACAAGAAGAATGCATTAGAGGTACTGAAGGTGTACTGAACAAAACACTTACAATGTTTTGGGGATGTGAAAATGCATTTTCAACAAAATGCGTCCTTAACAGAATTATTGCAGTGGGAGGAAAGCAATTTAGCAAAGATATTATTCATCACTTATTATGCAGATAGAGATCATTCTGTATGATTATTGATTTTCATGGGAGACAGTAATGCTACTCTAAGGAATTCTTAAGCAAAATCTATAGAAAAGCATGTGCAACAGTTTTGATTAAGTGTTTCATAAGAAATTCTTGATGTTAACGTCGATGAATTAAAACTTTATGAGGAAAACATGCCAGTTTTGTCTTATTATTAGGACAGACTATTAGAACAGTCTTTAGATGAACTACATAAACAGAAAGTAGTGCATTATTTTTAAACAACATATTGAGTACATGTCTGTTTTTTAAATTTCAAAACATTAGATTTGTGATTTTAAATATTTACCAAATGCCTCCTCGCTTGTTAACAACTCTGCATTTTAATGGACCACTGGCAATAAACAACAAGAACAAAGCATTCGGTTTAAATGATGAACTCTCAGAAATATATAGAGGCTTTTAGTTTTTCCAAAGGGTTTTTTTAATCTTTAAAAATACCTCTTAAATATGTGTTTTTATATGCAGATCTGTAATACTGCAACAAATGTTCTACAATACTGCACATAAGATCAAATTTGACAGTGCCAGTATTTCAATGTGAAACAACAGAACCAATAGACAAATAAAAAAGGGCAGGTTCATTATACTGACAATAAAACAAACTTCGTACAGATACAAACAGGCCATACTAATCTTCATTTTATGACATGCTAATCACATTAATAACAAAAGCTTTCGACAAATAAATTAGTCAACATTAAACAGTATATTAACTATTACTGATTTCCAGATCTTAATAAATTCTTATGCATCATGAGGACAAGTTGTTGTCAAAAACAAAAAAAAAAAATCACAAACTTGCTATAGGCTCTCTAAATGTCACTGAATGTCATTGTGTGATGTAAAGTACGTGTACATAAATCCAATTTGTATATGTCAAAAAGATTTTGTTTCATTTAATGTATTGGAGAGGAGAGGTGAGAGAAGGATGACCTGGATGGAAAAGCAGAATATAATGTATATATTTACATACATATATAGATTTTAAAACTTTAAAATATTAAAAAAATTGTGTCCCATAAAACGTCTCTCACTTTGTGACCGTTATTGAATCTAATTACAGTATCAGCTGCCAAAATTAAACCATTGTGTTTCAAAAAAAAGATTTATTCAATTAAAATATTTTTAAAATGCAAACAAAAACTCAACAGTTCAGGTAGAATGTAGTTATACAAACTCTTACTGTGACATGAGACACACAACTCTTCTACACATTCGATTTTCTTTCATTTGTTTCCTGTTTAAATTAGATCTGTCTAAAATGACTGAACTTTACTGTACACTGGACTCGGGTGAAATAGGCTTATTGAAGTTTAAATAGATATTCAAAAAGCTTTCTATTAAGGCCATCACATTTAGCTGTCAGCTAAGAAGCCAGATCTCTTAAATACACTTACAGAAATATCATCAAAACCCAGACCGATATATAAAATATATTTTTTTAAAGGATCTTTAAATATTATCACATAATTTCTTATCTTTATCTTATGTTAACAGTTCTTTAATTCTCATATACAGGCCACTACTGTTTCAATTTAACAAATTATTGAGCAACACACAACTACACTAACTGTAAATAGATCAATTTATTCTAAAAGCCAGGTACATTAAACAGTTCTCCATCAATAAAGTATTTCTGCTTTCACTTTTGCTTAAAATTCTTATTTGTCCATATTCATATTTAGCCAAGATGTTTTTGTTTGGTAGCAATCGTGTTCCTGTTCAGTATAAAGTGGAATGAAACAGCATGATATTGTGGTCACAAATCATGGGTAAAACAATATGACTGCAGTCCAGCTCATCATCTTTTTCAAGCCAACTACACCATGATATTTGGAAGGACATAATTAAGAGTACCTAGCAGCAGCTCTTGCCTAAAGCAGAAATTTGGTATGTATAATAGACCACAGAATGTATATAAATCATATCTCCATTTACATATTTTAATGTAATTAGAAATCCATTAACTATTTTATCCACTTACCATATAGATGGACATCTGTTTTCTTTTTTTGTTAGTCCCCTGTTGGTTTTCTGTTCAGAGTAAAGAGACGAACATGGTATGTAATGTAGTCCACAAACAGATGGACAACATTCTGTAATTGTAGAACTGCAAAGTCCATCTTTACGGTAAGTGGAGCAAAAAAGAGGTGTGTCCAAACTTTTGACTGCTACTGTAGATATTTCACTTTAAATTATATAATTAAAATATAATTAATTAATTAAAATATAATTAATTATATACTTTTTTCATATACTTGCAGGTGCCAAAGCCACTTGTAAAATCATAATAATAAATATGATACTCGTAAATATGTTTTTGAATGACTACATATCATAAAATTTCCAATTGTAATTAGTAGCTACGATTCTTTTAAGGGATAGAAGGCTAGGTAGAATACATGTTATTTAATATGAGTAAATCCTATTGAGCTATTGAAGTGCCTGTAAAATATGTGATAGTGAGTGGTTTAAATGACTTGCCTACACTCACTGATTAACTTGTCATGGTACACCTCCTTGTTTCTACAGTTATTGTCCATCTTGTCAGTTCAATTTAGCATAGATGCACTTTGTAGTTCTACAATTACACGCTGTGTAATTGCAGGATTACATAGGACCAATACAGAGCATGTATTTTTTTGGGTGATGGATGATTTCTAGCACTAAATCTATACCGACTGGTAGTGGAGGTTCTAGTATAAGAGTTGTTAGTATCAGACACAGCAGTTCTGTTGGACTTAAGTAAATTAGTGTCATTTCTGGAATAAAAATAGATCACTAACCAACAACGACCAGTCACCAGCATCCTGTAAGCAGTAATGAAGGATTAGAGGATGAATTATAAAATTTGCAGCAACAAATAAGCCACTGTCTTTATTTTTTCATCTACAAAGTGAAGCATTAAAATAAATGTGTAAAAAAGATACACAAGGAGTAAACACAGTGCTTACTAACTCCAGTAGGACTGCAGTGTTTGATTCATTCATATCAGCACAACAACATATACACAACATAACACACCACACTCAGTGTTACTGCAGTGCTGCGAGTCATTCACCAACTAAATAATATCTGAGGTTTCAGTGGGGATCCTGACCATTAGAGAACAAAATAGCAGGGACTAAAAACAAGTAGAGAAACAGATGGATGGTATGGTGGCACAGTGCTGCATGTGATTTTAGGGTTGGGATTTGGTTTCTTTGCTAGGATGTTTGCTAGTTTTTCCAAAGATGAGCTGGAAATACTGAATTACCCATACTATGTACATGTTCATATTTGCCCTATGATAGACTGGCATTCTGTCAATGACATTTCATTACTTTATGCCCCATGAGAGTTGGCATAACCTCCGGCACCCCCGCCAATTCCGATAAAGATAAGCACATTTAAAAGTAAATCAATGATAAAATGTGACCCCAAGTCAAATCTTGTTCTCAAATATTTACATTTGGTGTGTTTGTGTGTGTGTGTGTGTGTATGTATGTTTCAGGGGGAGCTGCTGAGTCCATGTCGCTGTAGCGGCTCTGTGCGCAGCACACACCATCCCTGTCTCATTAAGTGGATCAGTGAGAGAGGATCCTGGACTTGTGAGCTGTGCTATTACAAGTATCAGGTCATTGCCATTAGCACAAAGAACCCCCTTCAGGTTAGCTCATATGTTCCCATATCATCTCATCTTATGTAAAATAAAAATTAATCGTGTTAACAGGAAAGCATGCCAAACATCTGCTCGAGCTTTCATAGAAATCGAATCTGATCAGAAAGATCACATTATAAGTAGAAGGATTGTTAGCTCTAGAAGCTGTGTTCCTGGAGACACATTAAACCTAGGCTGGCAACTCTGGCAAGATTAATGATGATAGGCTATTGAATCTTATGAGAAATTTTTCTTTGCATCTAGCAGCAAGAGCTGTTTGAACTCCCAACTGTATAGAAACACTGTGCAATCATCTTCCTTTGTTTTACTTGTTAGTGGCAGGCCATCTCCCTAACAGTGATAGAGAAGGTTCAGATTGCAGCAGCCATCCTGGGCTCATTGTTCCTAATAGCAAGCATATCATGGCTGGTGTGGTCCTCACTTAGTCCCTCCGCCAAGTGGCAGCGCCAGGACCTGCTGTTTCAGATCTGCTATGGCATGTATGGCTTCATGGATGTGGTGTGTATCGGTGAGTATGAGACCTAAATGATGTGCATGTTGAAATCTGAGTTGATGAAACTGAAGACCTGCACAATATATTGAGTATGGTGTATACACTACAATGTGTACAAACTATTTACAAATTCTTGAAAAACTAAATCATTATCTTACTGTTCTATAATAGTTTATAGTATTTAGACACTTAAATTGTGTGGCCCTAAAAATATTATATGAAATATTTAATTCACTATAATTAAACCATCTAACATCTTCTTAAATCTTACAAAAAATACTTTAGATTATTAAGTGCATGTGGCTTTAAGAGCCAAAAAAATCATGACTGGGTTCTGGTCATTATTGCCTTGTGCCTGGTCACTAACCGAACCTTGTGCCTTTGAAAGTGCTATTAATTTATCTTCACAGAATCAGAAAGTTATTGGTCCCTTTCAAGTGTGTACATTAGCTTCGATCATTACATGAACAGCTTTTTATTTTAATTCAGATGTTGTTCATGGTTAAGATTAATGTAGTGGAGAAATGGACAATGATTAAATCAGAAAAAAATACATTGTGAAACTGCCTAAATTAAACCATTAAATTGAAACGTTCTAGAAAAAAAAAAAAACTTTAAATAGAATGCAAATTCCTCATTGTTGAATTAACACCCACAGTGGCGATTTGTGCATCAGTGCACTTATGTAAGCACAGTACATGTTGATTACTACATAGAAATTTTGAAAAAGGGAGTAATTTGAAAAGAAAGTGGCACTGATGAAGTAAAATGACAAAATGATAGTTCAGTTGTATTTGGTGTAATGCAGCTGTGTTTTTGAAAGTATGACAAAAGTAAGCAAAATGAAAAATTTTAAGAAACAAAGTGTTGTATTCTGTGGGCAGCACGGTGGCTTAGTGGTTAGCACGTTCGCCTCTCAGCGCTAGGGATTCCCAGTTCGAATCCCCATCTGGGTGGAGTTTCCATGTTCTCCCCGTGTCTGCGTGGGTTTCCTCCGGGTTCTCCGGTTTCCTCCCACAGTCCAAAAACATGGTTCAAGTCAATTGAATTCTCAAAAATTGCCCCATATAGAGTGTGTATGTGTGAGTGAGTGTGTGCCCAGCGATGGATTGGCGCCCTGTCCTGGGTCTATCTGCCCAGCGCCCGAGACATTCTCCCCTGGATGGGCATGGGGAACCCCACCGCGACCCTACTAGAGGATAAAGCGGGCGAAAATGAATGAATGAATGAATGAATGAAAGTGTTGTATTCTTATTTTTTAAATAATATAGATTCAATTGCCTACTAGTTCCTGTGATTTAGGTAACTAAAGACGAATGTATATATGTTTTTCTATCATGAAAAACACTCATTTTCACTGGACCGTGTTTTTTGAATATTAAAAAAACGGACTATAACAAAGACAGAAGTAAAAGTAATTGGAATAACGTCTGCATCATGATTGAATAGACTCACTCGAATGATTCTGGACCAGTGATGTAAATTTGAAATGAGCCAAGAGAGTCTCCAGGCTCTTGATATATTCAGCTCAAGCTACACAACAATTTCAGTGAATACTAAATACATGTAAACACACGCTCACTTAGACAAATAAATAAAGTAGAGAAGAGAAACAAAGAGAGGTTGAGTTTGTTAAGCAAACCAAAACTAAACATTGAAAACTAAGAAAATAAAAGAGGGAGGGGATATTAGACTCCTGTGATGTGACTGTGGACAATCATTAATGTTTCTCTGCTGGGATGAACATGGCAGCCTGCAGGCACTCTGCAGAAAAAGGGCAAGCCAGCTTGGATGAAAATGTCGACTCAGACTGCAAGCACTAAGGAACATGAACTTAATACTTATTGCCATTTTCTACCAAAAGATAACTGTGACACAAAGAAAAATTCGAGACATTACATATCTAGTTTTGGGTCTGACAATCTGCTGCTAATCTGTATAGTCCTAACCCTTCGTATGAAACAGCATGTGACTTCCCACAAAAATAGTATGATGTATTTAATAATGCCAGATTAACATGTAACCTTTAAATGGGATGAAACAGGATATTTTAAAATGCTGTATATATTAAGATTTTAGCCATTTCTTTTCAATAGTAAGTGATACTGGATATATAATAGAATATATTCAACAGAAAAACATTACATTTTGTTATTTGGCTGATGTTTATTCTATTATTAAATAAAAGTTAATTATATAATACTGCTATAGGTTTTCATTGGTATTGACCGTCTTCTGTCGATTCATGGCTGAACCACCTATGGCTACAATTACAGAGGCAAATGATCATATGTCTCCCATCAGCTTTGCCAATATTATTGCACAACAAATGTGATGAAGTTCTTAGGTAACATGAGGTCTGCCATTAAATAGCAGCTTTTAAAATTAAATTGCCTTGAATACACAATAAGATTAAAGTCTGGCTTAGACTTAGTTTTGAAAGTATATTAATAGTCAAAGTGCAAAAAATACATTTTCATTTTCCAGGATTGCCCTGAATATGTCCAGCTACATAAAGTCTAACATAATTTCTAGTTTTTAAATCCCTACCTATTAATAATATTTTAGCAGCATAACACTCCACTATTATGCTTTACTTGGCATCGGGGTAATGAGCAGTGTGAGAATTTGTTGGTAGCACTTTGTAACATTTTCAAATATCAGTGTAGATAACATTTCCCTTTTTGCTCTAAATTAGATTTTATATGGTATTTTTTATGGGTTTTTTTTGCAAGGCTAATGTTTTCCTCTGAGCAGGTTTCACCATCTAAAAAGTGGATTTCTCCAATTCTACTAAAGTCACATTTGGCCTCTTGAAAAATGGAAACTGACTTTTTAATATTATTTCTGTTGTCTGCCTGTGGACTGATTAATGGGTTGTGAAGATGTTAATATATTTACTGAAACATTTCAGCTTTTCAATGCTAATTCAAGTGCAAATAAAAACAAAATACCTAAAAGGGGTTTCTATAGGAAGGCGAAGAAAAAAGCCTACATATTCTGCTTTAAACAAAATACTCTAGCTAAGGGAACCTGCTTGCGCTGAGTCATGTTTCTGCTCTTTTATATCAGATGCAGCTCACTGACTTTAATATTAAATGATAAAGTGAACTGTGGATTGAGAGATGAAAAACTGTAAATCATGGCATCATGCTGGCAAGAATTAAGAACAGTGGGCATCAGGAGACCCGTCCTCTGTTGGTTCAAATTCTAATTGACAGATCTCAGCAATTTGTGTTAATAATGAATGATAGGAACACATTCAGGTAAAGTGTGGTGTGCTACAGAGTCCCTATCAGAGGAGCTGGTATTTTCATTGTACACTTTTATTTGGCTCAGCTCACAAGGTTCTGATAATGTCAAGTACTACATTATCTGAATCCAAAAATCGCTAAATGATCTTAAGCTTATAATTATTTGGCATTATTTTTAATGATTAGCAAATACTGAAAGATATTACTTTCGACGTAGATTACTTTTCTTTCTAAAAATATATGGTTATTGAAAAGAGGACTAAAAGAGAAACTATACTCTATGGACAATCTGTATTAGAACTTACCTCTGAATTAGATGTTTTATACAGCAGCATTGCCAAAAAGTGTACACAATCACCTAGCCATACATTTTGAATGATTGTATAGTTCTAAATTTGTGGGAAAACTTTTTCGCACAAGCATGACTGTGCCAGTCTAAACAGTCACTAAACAGAGTTTTGTGTGGAAGAACTTGACTGACATACACAGAGCCCTGACCTCAACCCCATCCAACATCTTTGGAATGAATTACAACAGAAATGGTCAGCTGGGCTGTATTGTACAACATCAACATTGTACTTTTAAAACAAAAAAATTCCCACAGATACACTCAAAAATCTTATAAAAAGACTTTCTTGTAGAAAGGAAGTTGTTATAGTTGCTGGGGAGAAAGTGTTAAACAAGAAGGTATCCAATACCATTGTCCATTCAATATGTATTTTAAAGATATTAATATTATTTATAAATATATTACTCTTGAAGATACCAGCAGGTAGCAGCCCACATAATCAGTGTATATGAGAAACTTGACATGTAATCTCACGTACTACTGTGGTCCATGAAGTTGGAAAGCACACAGAGTACAACCATTCACACCTTGTTTGAATGACACTAAGGCACAGTTTGTTCCAAGGTGTATTTGCGCTTTCATTTACAAGTAGCATCACTGTGAGTCAAATATTTTTTGTGCAGTAAAGGCATTTTTTTTTGTCATTGGACTAAATCTGATCTGGTTTAATCCAATAAAAAATGATATTTACATTTCAGGTTTGCTAGCCATGAAGATTTAAATGCATATCATAAGATGTGGATGGATAAGAACGAATAATCTGTTTTCTTTACTGTGTTCTCAGCTCTGATTGTGCATGAGGGCCCCTCTGTGTTCCGTATATTTAATCGCTGGCAGGCCGTAAATCAAAAGTGGAAAGTTCTGAACTATGACAAGAAGAAGGATAGTGACGAGATAAAATCCAGTGAAGGCGAGTGGACTTTATCTCTTCTTCATCAGCAGGACCAGACAGAAGCTGGTATATCCCCCTCAACCTCCTCATTAATGACTGCTGCAATGGCTCCAGATACGTCAAATATCACAGCAGCAGCAGGTAGCAGTAGAGAAGGCTCTATCCATAACCACAGCAATGAGGCTGCTGGGACAGACCACCACTGTCATTATAGCTTTTTCCATCTGCTTAGTCATCTTCGGCATCATGAGGTACGGGACAGCCAAACAAGCAATACTAGTACCAGCACAAGCAGCCATCAACCCAGAGAACTGGTCATGAGAGTAACCACTGTGTGAGAATCTCACTGCCTTACCATCAGGATGTGTGGAGTATGAATGTGGAAAGCACACAGAGTGGAATGTTTGAACAATGAAGGCTTTGAATAGCAGAAAAGCACAATGTTGTCTATTTGATGTGAGTATATTGTTGGGATACAAGTATGGCGTGTGATTTACACAAAAAACCAGAAACAGACTAAATGGAAACTCTGGACCATGGGAGTAATGTTCTCCTATTGCTGTGGACTCCTGTACTTTTCTAGTACAGTTGTGTCTCCCCATCAACCTGTTGCAGAGTCATGATTCTGTCAGACAGTCCAGACGCTGAAAAGGATTATAGCCAAATGCTATTCATCCACTCTAATGTCTCATTTAACAAAATACTGTGTTCTACAACTCTACAATCAATATATTATACATCTTTTGTTTACATAGTTTGTCTCATTTGAAAAAACAGGTCTTATACGTGTTTCATTTATTGAAATGTAATTGGGATTTCACAATGCCTGAAAATGGAACTCTTACCACAGTGCTTGGGCATTAATCAAACAATCAAGGATGTTTACCATTAAAAGGGTCAGATCTGGCTCTTTATTTATTTGTTGTGTTTCAACGAATCATCTGTCTTGTTGTCATCTCAAACTGACTGCAAGGAAAATAAAATTCAACTGTCATAATGAGAGCTATTTGTTTTTCATGTTGCTGTCCAATATGAAATACTCTACTAAACAGAAATGTAATGCTATTGAATTATCAAGTTCTAAACAAGTTTTAAAGAAATAACTGACATGTAAACGTTTATACAATATAGCATTTTATCTTGTTTAGGATGAAAACTCTCTACAGCCAAAATTCCCTTTTATGGAAATAAGTTTTTGACAGTCGAACTGTTATGCTGGACTGGCTTTTCAAAACTTCCACAAAGTTAAAGTCTCATAATAGTCAATTCATCATACACTATAAAGGAAAAAGCATTTGGGGCACCTAAAATTTACACATACTGGAGCTTTTATGACAGTCCATTTCGCAAAAGTCCTCCCTTTTGCAGCTATAACGCTTTCACACTTATGTTAAAAATCTGTAAAAGTTTTAGGTGTCTTTGGTAATGTTTTGCCCAAAAGAGCATTTGTAAAATCCTTTACTGTTGTGTAAGCCTGGCTCACAAACCTCTATTGCAGTTATTCTAAAAATGTTTAATGGGGTTGAAATCAGGTTTTTAGTTTACACTAAGCTCATTTAACCATGTAGTTAAGTTAATTTGCACAGCGAAATGCCCAAAACAGATAAGCTACATTTTCAACAATTTTCTAAAATACATTGTTAGATGGTTACACACCTGTAACAAGTGATCAAAAATTGTATCCGAAGACCTTTTCCCATAGAAAATATATATATATATATATATATATATATATATATATATATATATATATATATATATATATATATTTCCCCCCATCATCATACCCCCCGACACAATTGTATCCGAAGACCTTTTCCCATAGAAAAAAAAAAATAATAAAAAAAAAAAAAAAAAAAAAAAAAAAAAAAAAAAAAAATATATATATATATATATATATATATATATATATATATATATATATATATATATATATATATATATATATATATATATATATATATTTTTTTTTTTTTTTTTTTTTTTTTTTTTTCTATGGGAAAAGGTCTTCGGATACAATTTTTGATCACTTGTTACAGGTGTGTAACCATCTAACAATGTATTTTAGAAAATTGTTGAAAATGTAGCTTATCTGTTTTGGGCATTTCGCTGTGCAAATTAACTTAACTACATGGTTAAATGAGCTTAGTGTAAACTATATATATATATATATATATATATATATATATATATATATATATATATATATACACACATATAATTATAATACATATGTTAGTTTATGTTATAAAATTAAAAAAAAGATGTCTCTTATGAGGAAGGGTTGAGAAAAAGTGAACCCAAAAACACAATCATTTTCTTTTATTTCTTAATTCCTTTCTCAAAGCTTTCCTTTGATATTTTCCCCTGTTAAATACTCTGGGGAGACTAATCTCATATTTCATTGCTTTCCTTAAAAATTACATTCTACATTTCCTTGGGGCGAGTTTCCATGTTCTCCCCGTGTCCGTGTGGGTTTCCTCCGGGTTCTCCGGTTTCCTCCCACAGTCCAAAAAACATGGGTGAAGGTCAATTGAATTCTCCAAATTACCCCATATATAGTGTGTTTGTGTGAGTGAGTGTGTGCTCAGCGATAGATTGGCGCCCTGTCCTGGGTGTTTCTGCCCAGCGCCCGAAACGTTCTCCCCTGGATGGAACCCCCTCCCATGAGGAACCCCCCCCCCCACCACGAACCTAGTAGAGGATAAAGCGGAAGATAATGCATTACATTAGCCATTTAGCAGACACTTTTATGAGACTTACAAGGTGAGCACAGGGTTAATCACAACATCCCTGGTGCAATGAGGGTTAAGGGTCTTGCTCAAGGACCCACATTGGTAACTTCAGTGGACCTGGGCTTTGAACCCCCAAACTTCAGATTGCCCTAACCACTGAGCTACCACGCCCTCATAATGGATGGATGGATTTCCTTGAGGACAGTTTTATTCTTATTCTGGTTTCCTTAAAATTACTTAAATAAAATTTCTTTCTTTAATTTACTTACCTTTTTTTCTTTTTAACTGAAGTGAGAAAATTGCTTGTTGGAAGATGGAAGTGGGCTGGGGCTGGCTTCAAACCAGGTCACTGGATTGTCAGTATGATGTTCTACTGATTCACCAAACCCAGAGTATCCACAGAAGTGTATGCAGGCTTACTTTGCAAATACAATAGGGCAACCAAACAAGATGGCAGTGTATTAAATGAAATACAAAGGGAAAGAAACAGACTACAACTACAATAATAAAAATGAACATCTGAGTAATAAGTTAACTAAACTCTCTTAAGCTATGAAAACAACACAGGATACAGCTAACACGCTGAAAGTGTGTGAAAGCTTTTAGAAACGTTTGTTTCTAAATTTCCATGCTTATCAGTAAGAATGATGTTGCACCGTGTCTCTGCACTAATGCCTGAAACAATTATTACCTCTGCCTTTGGCGTATGACAGACCCTGTTTTACCAAGAATGCTTTCCTATAACTGGCCCAAAATAGCAGAATAATGGTGTAAGAGGCCCATTTTCCACCCTGCTTATATAGAGGCAGGAGCAGGCGTCTCTATTTGTGCCTGATTAACACGCCACCTAAAAGAACTATAGGCGGTATGTTGGGAATTGTAGTTCACCTTCCTGCTGGTTTAACCTTCGTCACCCTCTGGTGGTCGATGGTGCCGACTGCAGTCTGAAAATTTGAAACTATTTGATTTTAAAACTTTTACTAATGACATGTGGCTTAGTGGATAGAACGTTCACCTCTCAGCGCTGGGAATCCGGGTTCGAATCCCAATCTGCGTGCATTTTCCATGTTCTCCCCGTGTCCACGTAGGTTTCCTCTGGGTTCTCTGGTTTCCTCCCACGGTCCAAAAACATGGAAAGCTTCCAAGAACGAAAACATGGAATAAAATTCATTCATTCATTATCTCCCGCTTTATCCTCTATTAGGGTCGCGGTGGGGTTCCCCATGCCCATCCAGGGGAGAACGTCTCGGGCGCTGGGCAGACAGACCCAGGACAGGGCGCCAATCCATCGCTGGGCACACACTCACTCACACAGACACACTCTATATGGCGCAATTTTTGAGAATTCAATTGACTTGATCCATGTTTTTGGACTGTGGGAGGAAACCGGAGAACCCGGAGGAAACCCACGCAGACACGGGGAGAACATGGAAACTCCACCCAGATGAGGATTCGAACCAGGAATCCCTAGTGGAATAAAATTGAATACTTTAAATTGCCTTTCATAGTGTGAGTGAAGGGCGGCACGGTGGCTTAGTGGTTAGCACGTTTGCCTCTCAGCGCTAGGGATTCCAGGTTTGAAACCCAATCTGGGTGGAGTTTCCACGTGGGTTTCCTCCATGTTCTCCGGTTTCCTCCCATAGTCCAAAAACATGGATCAAGTCAATTGAGTTCTCCAAATTGCACCATATAGAGTGTGTATGTCTGTGTGAGTGAGTGAGTGTGTGCCCAGCAATAGATTGGCGCCCTTTCCTGGGTGTATCTGCCCAGCGCCCAAAACGTTCACCCCTGGATGGGCATGGGGAACCCCCCTGCGACCCTAATATAGGATAAAGCAGAAGATAATGGATGGATGAAGTGTGAGTGAATATGCCCGATGATGGGTTGGCACCCTGTCCTGGGTGAATCTGCCCGGCACCCAAAACGTTCTCTCCTGGATGGGCATGGGGAACCCCCCGAAACCCTAGTAGATGATTAAGCACAAGAGCATGAATAAATAATTTACATTTTTGACTTCTATTGTGGGTGTCAGGTGCTTTAGTGGTTAGCATGTTCACTTCTCAGTGCTGGGTCCCCAGGGAGGAGTTTCCATGTTCTCCTTGTGCCCACATGGGCTTTCCTTCAGTTTCCTCCCAGTCCAAAAACATGGATTAAAGATCAATTTAATGCTCTATATTGCCCCAAATAGTGTGTATTTGTGTGTATGTGCCCAGAGAAGGATTGGTGCTCTATCCCTTATATATCAGGCTGTCCAGCACCCAAAACATGACCCTGTATTGAGTATAGGAAAGAGGAAGATAATGAGATAAGGTAAGATTCTTGTACTGTTTTTACAACACAATAAACATTACTAAAAAATCTATTTATTTTTAAATTTGCATTTTTATTGTTGATTTCCAGTGTAATAAAGTAAAACTATGCTTTGACAAAGAGGTCAGCCGTTCTTATCCATTCATCAGAACAAAGAATAGAACAGCAACTATAGTAAGACAAATCAGCATATCAGCTAATGTTGATAACTACAGTACAGCCTTGATCCTGACAACCTTTACTGTGAAAATAATGGAACATGAATACAGAGCTCTTATCAATTTGCCTGAAGAACAAGCAAGGCAAACTAAGTTCCAGCTTCATAGCTGGAAATATCAAAGAATATGTTGCACTCTGAAGTTGCCAACGTTTACAATTTGAAGCCACTTATATGCAAAAACATTACACCTTATTTCCAGAAATGTGGGACAATTTAAAGCCAACACCTAAAAGGTGTCATTTATTCATTGACTTAAACATTTATGTAACAGATAATGGTTAGAATACTTTTAAATTCCAATGTGTTATATTAAGCATTAAAGATAAAGGAATTAAAACAATTTGCAGAAATAATATGTTATAATGGCGGCACGGTGGCTTAGTGGTTAGCACGTTCGCCTCTCAGCGCTAGGGATTCCCGGTTCGAATCCCCATCTGGGTGGAGTTTCCATGTTCTCCCCGTGTCTGCGTGGGTTTCCTCCGGGTTCTCCGGTTTCCTCCCACAGTCCAAAAACATGGATCAAGTCAATTGAATTCTCCAAATTTCCCCATATAGAGTGTGTCTGTGTGAGTGAGTGTGTGCCCAGCGATGGATTGGCGCCCTGTCCTGGGTCTATCTGCCCAGCGCCCGAGACGTTCTCCCCTGGATGGGCATGGGGAACCCCACCGCGACCCTAATAGAGGATAAAGCGGGAGATAATGAATGAATGAATATGTTATAATTCTAATGCTGTCTGAAGGCGGTCAGGCAAAAAATGCAGTATTCACTGCAGTATTCATTGTCATGTGCTATGTCCCGCTAACCAAAAGAAAATCACTTCCCTTGCTTCCCTGTAAGTAATGACCCAAAGGGAGTTTGATGAAGGTGAGGAGACAACAGGAATACAGTTTGCTGCTGTTGCCCTTTAAGCATTTGTAGTTGCAGACACTCTGGTTCCTTCTGGCATTTCAGTGCAAGTGTGCTGGAAACGACTGAGCAGGAGGTCTCTTTAAAAGGCCAGGAATTTGTGCTTTTCAAGGTCCCCATGTACACCCGCTGAATAATTCACTTCCTGAAGTGCTGATATCAATGGTCATGAAATAAAATAACAGCCATCCTTGGAGGGCCGGGGGGACTGAGAGTTCACGGTGAATTCATTTGCTCAAGTTTTCCTCGCACTTACATTGTTGTCAGCTTCTTTTTGCTGAAGTGATGTCAGAAATGAGTTGGAAAATGAGGTGAGTGTCTGTTTGGGAAGCATGCATAAAAATTTTATGACTTTTTGAAGAGAGAGCGATTTCAGATATATTTTGCATTTTAGGCTGGTGCTGATTTTACTGCGAGTAATTCCTTAATCAAAGACAATTTTACTGTCCTTTGATCAAGGAAATTTTACAAAGAAACTTCTTCCCAGTTTTCACTTTGTAGTTCTATAATTCCATACGAAAGTGCATTTTCTCTACATACTCTGTTAGATCTCTTTAATCTGTTCTCTAGTGGACAGGACACCTACAGGACCACCACAGAACAGATGTGATTTAAGTAACACAAAATCCTTAACAGCCCAGTGATACTGACATGGTGGTGTTATATGTTGCTGTGGTATGAAAAATAAATCGCCATTTCAGGCATCTGATCCACTCATTTCAGCACAACAAACACGAACACACCATTAAGTGACACTTCATGGGCACATTTCAGCTTCTGAATAATTTTATTAATTTATCTATCCCATATTATCATACGGGATACTAAAGCAATAAGGCAACTCAAGTTGTACATTATTGTGAATAAATCACGTGAAAGAGGTTTTATTAGACAAGACATTAAGTGCAGCACCGTTGTTACAAATCACGGTCCGGTCTTCCGCAATGTAATGTAGTCATTTTTAAAATGAATACTGATCGCTGATTAACAGGATTCCATTTTATCTACCAATTAAAATATTAAAAATTACCACCTACTGGCCAAATTACAGCATACAGTTTATAAAAAAACAGCCACAACAGGTTTAGTGCTCATGAGGAATAGGCTCACTGCTGATATATATATCTGATCTTTATGATTTTTAAATTATGTATTGTATTTCACATATTGATACGGATGTGAAGCAGTCAGAAGTGTGCATTGTTAATAATATCACGGCTGGACAAACGGCCCAGCCAATCACATTTAAGGACCAGAACTACCAGATTTCTAAAGAGGCATAAGCTATAGCTATAAAGTCAAGCATTAGTCACAAATATGCCATAATAAAAATATAATAATAAAAATGTGACGTTTTAGTGCCTTACTATATCTGCAGGCAATTCTATTAAGATTCTACTGCTCATAGACCGTATCAGCTGTAAATTCTGAGAGATGTACACACACTAATAATATATACTGAATATATACACACTTATCTTAATTGTACTTATACCCCATACCAAAAACAATTTCCATCGCTGAAGATTAAGAGCATAAAACAGGCCACTGAACAGTCACCTTCAGAAATATTTAATGATCCTTCCCAGTAAATGAGACAAAAGAACAGTATAATAAATGAACCACTGGTGAAATGGAAAAGTTCTTGTCTATTAAAGTTTAAAATGCCTTTGCAGCTTCCAAAACCATTCTCTAAAATAAAGACAGCAAATGTGCAAGACAATATTTTAGCTGAAGAGAAACCAAAGATGATTGGATTAAAGAGAAAACTAAATATATGCTTTTTAGATTATAGCTAATAAAAAAAATTAAAAAAAAATTATATTTATATATATATATATATATATATATATATATATATATATATATATATATATATATATATATATATATATATATATATATATATATATGGATTAAATGTAAATGGATTATTTGTTTTGGTGCTAAAGATTTGATAATTCCACTAACTGCTTGTAGTAAACCTGATGTGGCTGTCAAAAGAATAAAGCAAACTTTATAATACAAACCACAGACCTTCTGCGGTGCACATTTTAGCTTCAATTATAAATCGCTGGCCTTTGCTTGGGTAGTAAAGATCTGGGTCATAGGCTTACAAATGGCAAACCAGATATAAAATGCATTGAAGATACCAAAAAAAAAAGTCTTTTGGCAGAGCTGTCAATGTTTTTCTGTTCTTAACTCACCATTGGGATACTTGTAATTCACTTTGGATATCATTAAATGACCAAAAGAAAAATTTTACATGCCAAGATAGCAAAGCTTACTACAATTATTGACTAAATAGGAACAGGATGATCTATATGTATGCATCCAGGTTTATATGATAGAGAAGTTTGTAAGTGCATACTAATAAAGGCACAGGTCTGAAGAAATAAGTGTTTCTCAATGGAGAGTTCATCATGTAACACCTGAAGGTCCAGACTTGGTAGCTCAGCTCAGGGCTGTGGACTTAAGATAACAGGGTTGCAGCTTGCTGTTAGGACAAATGTAATCTTGCTGAGGTCACAGCTTAGTTAGGTTTTACTTAGCTCTAAAGTCTACCCTACATTTTCCCCTGTATCTTGTTATATTGATATTGAAAAAAGTACAGAAAAATTCATGTCTGTTACTTAAAAAAGAGTCACAAAAATATTTTTATTAAAATATATTACAATACACTCTTATTTATCCACCTGAATTCAAATTCAACATAAAAATTCAGTAATAATACAAACCTAAAATTTCTGGTAGACTCTGCTGAAATTGTTGCTATTAGAAAATGCCTGTGTCAAATTTTGGGAAATTTGACTTTCCTGGCTCACACATAGTACTTCCTGAGGTAATGTTGATAAAACTCACAAATACTTGTGGCAACGGCGATTCATATAACAGAAACTTTATGCATTTTTACAACAGGGCGTACAAAACAAAGTGATTAAATAAGTGTAAATGGTTTGTTTTTGTCATTAACCAACTTGCAATTTAATATAAATTATTATGATTATCATCTTATTGTTTATAACTACAAAATACCTGAAGGTCTCCAGTTTGATTCCCAGGCCCACCAAGTACGCCACAAGGGCCATATACAAGGCTGCCCACTATTTCCGGCACATATGCTTAATTCACTAGTTTGTACATGTTTCACTGCATGGGTTAAATGTGCACAACCTCTGTGTGTCAACACAGTAGGCAAAATAGATCACTTGATCAGTATTACCTTGCGCATCCAAAAGAAAGTCCCACTATCTTATTTAGTCCATGGCAGTGGATTACAGATAATGATTTCTTTTTGAAGTATACATAAAGTTATGCAAAACCTATAAAATGAATAAATACATTTCACATAATGGCAAAAATTTTAGCCCCAGGAAAAAAAAATCCCCATCACAACTATGGACCCAATGAGCTTTGGTGTCTCAGGCTAAAGCAATACAAAATTGAGACAGTGACTACAAAAAAAATGAAAATCCTTTACCGTTTACCCAATTCCATCTTAGTTCATTACAAATATTTGTCATCACAAACATAAAAACAAGTCCTAAAAAATGTGCTCCATTTTCATGTTACTTTTAGTGTTCGTTTTCATTTGGTCATGCTAGATTATTAAAGCAACCAACTGAGGTCCTTATGGTACATTACATAAGCAAAGGAATTCTTTTAAAAAGATTTGAAAGTATTTAGTTAAAAGAGCTTGCTATATTGGCATTGGATGACAAGATGGCTTACCTTACTGATGAGGTGTTCGGTGGGTTTCCAAATTTTTCCCCAAAAATTTCCAAAAACACAGAGGAATATATTGTCAGAATTTTTTTTGCATGTTACAGCATTATAAAGCCCAGCCCACAGCTGGCAAAACAAAGGAGTGTTTGATTTTAGGCTAATAATATACATGGCGTTCCACTATATTACTAAAGTTCTAAATATGCTTAGTCTGCATTACAGACAAAGAATAAACTCAGCCCTAAGGATCAGCAGCAAACTGGCTGTAGAACAACTAGAAATCTCACTGACAGAACTACTGCATCATCACTAAAAGAGCCTCGCAGTCGTTTATAATTAACCTTTGATTTTGGCTGTAATTAAGTTTCAGTGTGTACACTAAAAACATAAACGCCATATATATTCTAACAGAAAACCAGTGACCAGAATACAAGACATGAAGCATTAAAACATGTCAGGAACAGAACACTGATTGACACCCCGTTGATTAAACTCTGCCTGGGTGAACTGTAGCTGAGGAACACATCCAGTAGTGACAATGTGTCATAGTCAGTCTGCAAAGCATCACAGATAATGTGTCACAGCCACTGAGGGTCATTAAACACTTCATCCAATATATCATCTACAGCCACACTTCTCAACATCACATTATTTTAGACAGTTTGACAAATGTGGTACTCTGAATTTTGCTCTAGTTTCCTAGAAGCAATGCTTGAGCCCCTACTCTCATCAACCTGTCCTGTATGTTCATCATTGACGTGTTAGGGAGATAAAGGGGACTCTGTACTGTTCCTACCACCAGGCAACCTGTGTAATAAATCATCTGGACTGCAAGATGAAAGCCTGTCTTTTTCAAGCCTAAACCTTTCACCTCTCCTTCTTTTGACTAATATTCAATTTTTGAGAAGAGTGTTTCTATATGGTGACAGCATGGTGGCTAAGGCTGTAATCTTATAGTCATCAGAGCTTGATTTCAAATTCCTGATGGGATTCTTGTGTTGTGGAGTTTGCATGTTCCATGTTCTCTCTATGTCTGAATGGGTTTCTATTCACAGTTAAGTTCCCTTTCAAAGACATGTGGATTATTCAAAGACATTTAGGAACAATGCTTGGATCCTACATTATTCTTTGTAGCCACCTGTATCCTGTGTACCAAATTTAAATTTTTTAAAAAAAAACATTCGGAACTGTCAGATGTTTTATTTGGCTCAGCAATCTTTTTACCTTCCCAATGGCATGAGCATATTAGGAGGACAATAGAAAGATGTAACAGGTTTAAAATGTAAACATGGTTTAGGGAGCTTTTTTTTTTATTTTCACAAGAACTGGCCACCAGGGTCAGTTTATCTGAAGTAATCTTAATAATGTTTAATGTTTTTTTTTTTTACTTTGACAAGTGCTTGTTTCTAAGCTATTAAAAAAAACTTTTGTGTCATCTATAAAGATTTTTTTAAACTGCCAACTGTTCTGATTGACAGATGTCTGAGTGACAGATGTCTGCTTACTTCTTAACATAGAATAGATATCCACTTTTAACAGACCTTACTGGCTAAGACCCGTTTTAAATGACAAAACACAAGTACATCACTTGATTTCGATTCATTACCAAATGTTACAGAGTTCAAATTAAAGTCAATAAGGATTTAGATTTCAACCAAAGTCTACCAGTTGTGACCAGAACTTTACAAAGTGCATTTGCACTCCTTTTATTAATACATGACCTCAGCGAAAAATTAGTAATTTAATGTGATGGAGATTAATAAAGTGATGCTGCATAATGTTGAATACTCACACAGTAAATACCTGGTATTACGAAAGCTGTTATAGTCCAACATTTTAGTAAATTAGTTTTTTTTTGTTTTGTTATTTTAGTAAATTTGCAATGTATACAGTTATGTCATCAAGTCTTTTATTGAGCTAGTTTTTCTTAATAAAACAATAAAGCATGTGTGGACAACAAATAAACATCAAAACTCAGCATGGCCAACATGTCTTTTAAAGACATTTATTGGTTTGCGGTAAGGTCACTATAGCAAATTCCTTTGCCTTTAAACGGTTGTAATTAACATTATAGATGTTTTAGGTATAACCAATATTAGGAACAGGTGAATTACATTATTACTGATTTAACATACACAGTTCCATAACTTTGAAACTGGCAATAAATCACATAAAAATACACAAAATGGACAAAAGTATTAAGACACAACTCAAGAATCATTAAATTGAAGTGCTTCATTTAGTCCCACTATCACAAGTCTGTAAAGTCAAGCACCAAGTTATGCATGTTGGACAACTGTATGTCTGATTTTATAGAAGTTTGCAGAAGGCCTTAGTCTCGTGCTCAATTTAGTAACCAAGGAAAATAAACCATAGTATTTGATTGTTAAACCACTATAGTGGTTATAGGCTGAAAGGGGAGGTGTCTGTAAAGCAAAGAGCCCAGTATAATGATGATGAAGTATACTAGTTTGCAAGGGAAAAAAATAACATTCCCATATTAATGACCGGTAGGAAGAAATCCCTTTAAAAAATATTTTTACATTATTTTTTTCTCTTCGATTTTAATTACATAGATAAATGTTTAGCTGTTTAAAAATGAAGAGTGCAAATAATATTAAGACCCAGAAACCGAAAACATGTAGAGACTTGACGAAGTGGAACACAAGCTAGATGTTTACATCATGTCCAGCTGGAACAAAGAAACATGGTTAAAATTAGTCATTGCTAATAAAACAATAAATTAAATGACTAAATTAAGTAAACACTGTCAATATAAGAAACTGGCACTCTTACCAAATCATCCACATCCCCTGTATCCTCACAGGGAGCAACAGCTGCTGGCTCTTCTTTCTCCTCAGGCATTAAAAACTAGAAAAAAAGAAAAGAAAAAAAAAGCATTGAATAAAAACAGTCATGCAGAGACTAACACTGTTTTACAAGGGCTAACAGCAGTTTTCCACCAAATATGTTACTAAAGTGGAAGACCAAATAAAAATGTTCCTTCAATAGAAATCTTGTTATCTTGTCATCAAACCCCATTAAGAAATACACTTAAAGCACCTGCATTGCCTCTTGTTTGGACACTGTGCTGTTCTTTACATCATCAGAGCTGATTAATGTTAGAGAATCTGTAAAAAAATAAAAAATAATAAAATAAATAATTTACAAATGGTATCTTCATTTTTAGAAAAGAAACCTTGATCATAGGTTGCACACATACAGACCTGCAAGCAGCAAGTCCCAGAATTCTTGAAGGTTACGGTCAGGAACACTCTTCTTCAAGGAACTTAAGAAGTTGTTAAAATGTTCAGCTTTTGAGACCTAGAACAATATCAATTTTATTTGAAAAATGCTTTATAGAAAAATTCAAACTGAATAATAACGCCAATAAATTATGACTATTCAATCGATTGCAAGTTGAACATGTATGGTGCCTGAATTGCTACCATTTTTTCAGTGAAAGTGATACAAGATAAGCTATATGGACAAAAATATTGGTGACAATTTTCTTAATCAATGAATTTTATTTAAAATTAAATATTTTTTATTTTTTTAGTTTTTTATTAAGTTTCATTGCCACCAAAGTACAAAATCAACCATGCTTACAACCATAGGAGAGCAGTTTGGGTAAGGCCATTTTATGTTCCAGCATGACTGTGCCCTTGTTAACAAAGCAATAATCAGAAAGGCATGGTTGGTGTCTGGCATAGAGCCCTGACCTAAACCACAGGGAACACTACTGGGATTAACTGAAATGGAGATTATCAGACTGGACCTTTAATTCAATATCAATGTCTAACCTCACAAAAAAGAAGACTTTCCATAAGAGAACGTTAGAGAAGACAAACTTCAAATGTACTGTCCTATAATATATTAAAGATGGTTAAAATTTTAATGATGAGACAGCATCATTGACTAATTTGCAACAGGAATTGTTACAAATGATAGTCATGTGACAATTTAATCTGTCGCCACGTGTTTGAAATGTGATTAGCTATGGTATCTCAGTGGTTAGGATGTTGGGCTATCAATCTGAAGGTTGTGGGTTCAAATCCCAGGTCCAATTAGGATGACCAGACAAACCAATTAGGGTGACCACACAAACCTGGAATCTGGTCACCGTAGGTCCAATGCAACTCTCATTGCTGGGTTCAGGGATGCTGTATTGCCAACCCTGTGTTCTGACCCCAACCAAGTTGGAATAAATATGACCTAATGTAAACTAACGTAAACTGAAACACATGGAGTAAACTCAATTGGACACAGAGAGGCATACAAATTGCAGACAGGAAATCTTGCTATGAGGCAGAAGCGCCAACTGCTCCACCAACCTTTCGGTAGATGTAATGTTTACATCTGTCTATACGTTTGTTCACACAAACCTGAGGCAGAATTTTGTAAAGCTTTTGAATAAGCAGTTAAATGTAATTAGAGTCAGGGTTTTTTTAAAGCAAAATTATAGTGTTTAAAAAATAAGAGTCTATAAAATGTTCTAGCTCCATAGCATGGGTGTTGAAGTCTATCTCACTCTTTCAGCAAAAAGAAAATGAATGATTTTTCATTGCATTTATACCAATAGAACACCACATTCAAATGTTTTATAGCTTTGTTACGAGCTAAACCTGCATGCAGGACACGACAGAGAAGCACTGTTTGCTCAGTTCAAATAAACACAGACTTTGTGGCCAAACTTAATTAGACTCCTCTTTACTTTTACTGTGCTCTCATTTGTAAGTTGCTTTGAATGAAAGCGTCTGCTAAAGGACTAAATATAAACATAGTATGAACATAAATTCATTAGTATTAGTCCAAGGATATAGTGATGCCAATGCCATAACAAATAAATACACCCTTGTAACTTTGCAGCAGAGGTTTGGGGCAGATTCTTCTCTGTTGCCACATGATAAGCCAAGATAAGAACACTGACATGAAGTGTCAAAATGCCACAGAATAAAATGAATTAGGAATTTCCTTAAATCTATGAAAAATAAATAATCTGCATTATTTAATATTTAGTTGAGAAGAATTTACCAAAAAGTTTAACAAGTGAATTGGAGGACTTTTGAAGGAGAACTGAGGTACTGTGATTTTCATAAGAATGTCCAACAACAAGATGTGAACTAGGGTGTACTTTGGAAAGTCCCTGTGACTTAACACAATCTAACAAAACATCAAGAAACACAATGCAAAATTGAATTATGCAAAAACTGTCACAAGGGATGAACAAAAAGGCAACAAACATGTTCTGTGTTCGGATGTGTCTATAAGTTAAGGATGAGAAAGACGACCCAGACTGCAATCAATGTACAATAAACAGCATCTGTAATGACATGAGTGATCTGTGAAATAGTTCTTTTAAAATGGGTCATTCTGGCCCAGCTGTGATATTACTGACAATAATACACACGGCTTTACATTCGTATCAATGTATGATATACAATCATTTTCCCCAATTTATTTTATTAACTGCTTTCTGTAATTTAACTCTTAAGGTTGTGCATAATTTTGAATAAATCATGGGAAAGAACTGTAACTGTACTCCGCTACATGTCGTGCCTAAAAATACCTCTTTCCCATGATTTATTCACAATAATGCATGCCCTCTCATGTCTTATTGCTTTAATGCATTATCGATGCAGAGGCTTATAATGGTCTCAAAGTACATTTTAATAGAACGATGCCAGGCTTAAATTTACAACAGCCTAGCTTTCTAGACATCAAGTAAACTAAGTAGCCGTGTATTTGTTGCTGGATTACAATCTGTAACCCTAATTAAGCTACCCCGGGTTCTGAGCGTCTAAAAGTTGTGAGTGCTTTACATGACTGATGTACCAGCCCAAAACTCAGAATGTAAATCCTTACGTCACATTGTCTTGGTATCCAAGCAGCAAAAGAACACCGTGTTTACAGATGAATCTAAATAGCCAACTCTAAAAAGCATATATATTTTTAGAAATAAAAAAAGCCATTTGCAGGTCATTTGTAATTTGAAAAATTGAACCCTGAAAAGAGATGTTTGTTATCAACCGTAGATTACTTTTCATTGTACATTCAATGTGTATAAATGGCCAAGTGCTTTGTCAGAACAACAGGTGTTCACTGTCCTCAAAATGAAAATACTTATGATTCATCATTTTAGAAGGGACTCATTTGCAATTTATAATTATACAAACTCAAGGGGTTGAGGGTACACTAGAAACGGCATTCACTGCTACGGTTAGCAATTACTGGCAGAAATCTAATGTCAGTTATGCCTTCCTAATCACTTTCAGGGGAAACTGAAGCACTTAAGATATATTGAGTGAGCAAGCCATTTTAAACAGATGAGAGTTATGCCAGTTATGTTATTCTGATAGGAATTCTCTTATACTTCAACTACAGCCTAAAAGCATTGATTACAATCCAGCAACCATATGAATATTGAGCACTGACTAAGTATTCACCTTAATGGACTGCTCTCTAAAGGCCAGGATGCAAGCGATGGTCTTCACATAGTATTCGGTGCTCCTGTTGCCCAGCAACTGCTCTATCCTGTGGGTGAGCTGCTCGCATGCTGTTAGAAAGGACCCAAAATGAAGAGAGTCAGTGGGACAGTCAGGCCAGAGCACACCAAATGCTGTAAAATTATCCCAATTGCAGGGGACAGCTGCAATTATTTCAGCTGACTCTGTGAAGGCGATTGGCTGCGAATTTTTCCAGATGACTCACCCCACGATCGATGGAGACATCTGAGGTGTGACTGTGAACTCAGCGGAAACTTTGCGATCTGACAATGCTTTGGTTCAGTGCTCATTTGCGGAGTAGTGCTAGGAATTTCGACTGAGTGAGAAGAAATGGAATTCAATCTGAGCTAAAACTATAATAACCCCAAAGGTGCTATGCAAAGATTTATGTTACAGTATGCGGACACCATTACATTTCACTCGATGTACTTTGCAATAATAATGTGGTCACTGTATAAGTTCCCTATCCTACTTCATACATGGCAATTGCAAAAGAAATTCATACGTTTAACCAAAAAATGTTAATCTACAAATAATAATATTCATTCATTCATTATCTCCCGCTTTATCCTCTATTAGGGTCACGGTGGGGTTCCCCATGCCCATCCAGGGGAGAACATCTCGGGCGCTGGGCAGATACACCCAGGACAGGGTGCCAATCCATCGCTGGGCACACGCTCAATCACACAGACACACTCTATATGGGGCAATTTTTGAGAATTCAATTGACTTGATCCATGTTTTTGGACTGTGGGAGGAAACCAGAGAACCCGGAGGAAACCCACGCGGACACGGGGAGAACATGGAAACTCCACCCAGATGGGGATTCGAAGCGGGAATCCCTAGCGCTGAGAGGCGAACGTGCATAACCACTAAGCCACCGTGCCGCCCAAATAATAATATTGACTTACAAAATATATTACTTCCACAATAGTGTAGTAGAAGCATTTCATTCATGTAGTGGTCTATGATGCACAGCAACAGAATTACCAGACCAATAAATTGCTTTAATTAACCAATAAGAATTAAACATTTAACAAAGGCATGAACTAATATGCCATGACAGTCTTTTGGCTAATTTGTTTATTAATTAATTTATCCATTATTGAGGCCAGGAATGAAATAACTAGGAAGGTTATCCACCACAAAAGTAAAACCTAGTTGAAGTCAGGGCTTCTGTACAAACAAGTAAAGTTCCTGTAAAATAAAGCTCATCAAGCCAGATTACTAAAAACCTTGGTTCTGGAGCATGGTCAGGATGGAAATCGAAATGACCATGTCCAAATCATTAGATGGGAAGCACAATATCCCAAAATGCTGTCTTTGTATGCTGTTTCAGCTTTTAAAGTATTCAAAACATTATTAAACAAACCAGAAATAAAATAGAGTGAAGTTGCTCATACTTCTGGCAATACCGCTAGAAATTTCACAAAGCAAAGACAGAGATGAAATCAATGCCGTGTCATGACTGGCACATACAATTTGTGACAATCAAGATGACCATTTGGTTAGTGTGAGGATAACTAGCCACCAATTACTTAATCTTTTATTTTTTCTTTTATTTCTTTTTAATTTTCTTTAATAATTCAGTCAATGCCGTGTCATGACTGGCACATACAATTTGTGACAATCAAGATGACCATTTGGTTAGTGTGAGGATAACCATCCACCAATTACTTAATCTTTTATTTTTTCTTTTATTTCTTTAATTTTCTTTCATTTTAGTTCATTTTAATTCCTTGTTCTTGTGTATACATCAGCTCACTGTCGCTGCTAGAACAGGGCTAAACAAGCTCATTCTTTTTTTCAGTATATATATATATAAAGCTTTGAATGCATGTAATATTTGTAATTGTACAACTATATTGCAGTTTGGGCTTTTTTCTGGTGCAGAATGACTGTTGTTCAGTGAACAAAGCAAGTTCTAGGGTGCATTTGGAGTTGAAGAACTTGTCTGGCCCTCACAGAGCCCACTTTTGGGATAACCTAGAATTGAGAACGCAAACTAGCCATCTCTTTAGAGATTAGGGTCTGACCGTACAAATGCTCCTTTAAACAAATGGGTCATAAAACCTTAGATGTCAATTGTTGAATACAGAGATTAAATCATATCAACGCAGATCTAAACATAAATCCATAATTTAATGCCATTGTTTCCTAGGCATATATAATAGTCTATAAAAGGAAAACTGTAAAGATTGTGATACAGTTTTGATAAAGTCATAAACATAAAATATGTACTAAATGAGATAGTGTAACATGTTGTGGAAATTCTCTTTCTGTTTCAAAGATAGGAAGCAGAAACCAAGTTGGTTGTTCAAGAAATAATAATTCATTAAAACCTCACCCTGGTCAAAGGGAATGGTGTTCCTTTGAACTAAAGCGCAGAAGTTTTCTGCAGGGTTCACACTACCAACCTGCAAAAGCAACACAATGAGGTTAAGAAAAATACTTTGTACAGAACTCAAAGAAAAACTTAAGAACTTCCACTATCTGTTACCGAGGTGATGTTTCCTTCCGAAGTCTCTGCCAGGTTGAACTTCTCACCATCGTCCATTTTGAACTTTTTGGTATCTGGTTCTAAATTACTAACAGAGAATAAAAACAGAAGTGATGAGCCAAGAGCTATAGAGAAAGGTGCTTAATATTATACAATTAGCTTTAAAAAAACAATTACAGACTGCAGTTCATCTCATCTTCCTTTATGGGCCCACAAACCACCAAGGAAGATCTTATTAATTCTAAGCATTGCAGCTGCTGTGGTGGTGGCCTGTTACTGTTGTGCATGTTCTGCTCATATAGGTGGATTAGACACAGTGTTCACTCACTGTGCATTCCACATCTAACATAATACATCATCTTGCAGATAAAAGTCTGAGACAGTAGCTTATTTGTTGCAGTATAGTTTGCATTACTTGTCCTCTACTCCTTCATCAGTACTCATCTGGATGCTGGTGGCTAGACGGTTTTGGTTGGTAGGCTATTCTCAGCCTACCAGCGTCACTGAGGTGTTTAAGAATTCTGTTATGCAGAATTTATACATACCAGCAGAACAAACACTAACACATTGCCAACAGACACTGTGATGCTGAAAATCACTCATAACCCAAAAGATATCTGATCTGAAGTCTTGGCAATTAAAGAACAAAGTAAAGAGAATGGTAAGTGGAGCTGATAAAATTGAAAATGAGTGTTGAAACATGGAGGGACACATAATAAAGTGGTCATTGAGTGTATGTTAGTGCACTTTAATATTAAAGGGCTTGTGTAAATTAAAACATACATATTTCATAAATTATATTTCAAGCTAAATATAGGAAAGTAAGAAAAAAGCAACAGAAATTGGAGAGAGGAGAAAGTGAGAAACATCAAAGAGACACAAAGAGACATAGAAGAACAGAGACAAAGGCAAGAGTGACAGAAAAAAAGAGCTGGGCAACTTGTAACACATTGTACTTTACATTCTTGTGTACTTCTTTGTATTAAGGTTTTGTGCAGTGAGTTCTTAGCCTATAGTCTTCTGGCAGCACAGAGTGTATAAGCAAAAACGTTGAAAGCAATTATTGTTTATTTTTACCACCTCACACCTAAATCATGCTTTCTGTTTCTGGAAATATCACTTATTTGCATCTACCAACTTGTATTACTGTTTATTAGAATATTTTGTATTATTATTACTCTATTTATTCATCACATTACAGTAGCTGCCTTGTGATTCGCAGTTCCATTGTAAATTAGTACATTGTGCAGGGTACAGTTAAGTTTTATTACCAACAAGTGGCAATATTCTAAACAATGTTTTGTTTATTTTTGCACTGCATCCGTTTAATAGTTTAATAGCAATTTAGGTTCAGCTTCCAGGTTCAGAGTGACTGTAGATAAACACCCCCATCAGGACCACTTTCCCATCCCACTGCACACAAAGGTCATTAGCAGAAGATTTTATACCAGACCACTAATATGAACCCACAACCACAGAGGGCCAGAGAAAACTGGCAAAGGTTTGCAGTGCCATTGCTTTTTAAATGAAACACCTACAGCACTCAGGTACTCTGGGCCCGTGTGTGGGAGAGGATAGAAAACCCAGCTCAACCTTCTACCTAGAAGATACAACAACAGATCTTGCAGTACATCCTGTGTCCCAATACAAGGAAGAGTATCATGTTTCTATCTATTACACATTAAAACATTGACTTTTAGAAGAGAAATTAAATCACAGACTATCACCAAGTACTTGACCACTAGTTTTAATCAGTAGGCGAATAATTTGGTTACATATGCGAATACAGGCTTGGGTCACAACCTGAAAACACTTATACATTACACTTACCAGAGTTTATATGACATCTAATTAGAAGTTGGCTCCACCATTGCAACTAAAATGCCTGCCACTTTTTTGTATGTGGGAATGTTTACCCCATCGTTTAGAAAAGTATTTGTGAAATTAGACACTGATGTTGGACAAGAGGGCCTGGCTTGCAAAATGTTCTAGTTTATCTCAAATATGTTCTACAGGGTAAAAATCATTCAGTCCACACAAAACTCATTCCATAATGTCTAATGGCAGTCAATTACAGAAAGTATGTGATCAGAAATTAAGTGGTTTGGAACACTTTCTTGTTCTTTTTCTAACCTGACTCTGTAATATAACCCCTATGTGGAGTGCAAAGAAATTTCATAGCATCATTACTAAGCCATTCTGACAGCAGATTAGACATCTTCTTACCTGTTACCAAAAACATCAGCACTGGTCTTCTGCCCCTTTTTCTGAACCACCTCCTTTAGGGGAAAGACTTTCTTTATATCCTGCAGGGGAGCCCGGCAGCGAGCAGTGACAGCCTGGGGTCGCTCCAGCATTCTTTGTAGCCATGGTTCTACAGGTGGAAGGGGGGCTTCGGGATTTAATCCCCGATGGTGAAGACACTATGATGAGAAGCACCAAAAAAAAAAAAAAAAAAAAAAAAAAAAAAAAAAAAAAAAAAAAAAAAAAAAAACACACACAAAATGACCATTAGCAATCATTTAGGTCCATCTGGAAAGTTCAGCATTAGGAGGATGTCAATACAATGGTGATAATATAGGTCTATTTTTAAAAAGGGTAGTTTCAGTCCTTAAACCTGAATGGCTATGCCGTTTGTCTAGCCGTGACATTATTAGACAATTATGCAGTCCTCTGATAGCTTTCTTATCAATGCAGGCTATACAATAAATTATTTTAAATCATGTACCATACCACCCTCTCATGTCTTTGTTTTACTATAGACAAATGATAGTAGAGATTTACCACTGTTCACCTCTCTAACTTAAAGTTGACATGTGTAATATACAGAGTGTATATACTATAATGGGGGAAAAATCCCAATAATATCATTTGCAAGCTGATGGATTTTTCAGTTTCAAGACGTGAATGACATTTATATTATTTCTAATGTTTTACCAAATGATCAGAAAAAAACAATTACTGCTTAAAAAAAGGCGTAATAACAAAAATATTTATTATTTGTAACTGGAAAAAAGGTGAACCTATAGATAATGCACAATGCCAGAATGTTCCTGTGAAGACTAGAGCATTTTCACATTTACCAAGAATCAGAGGAATTTTTCAAAAGACTATGATGATTAAACTCATTTAACTTAAATATTGTTTATTCGGTATATTTGGTTTTGTTGAACTGAACACTTAAACTACATGTATAACATATGTTCACACTAAGGCTCGCAAAAGTTTCATCCTAAAAAATTAACATTTATTTTTGCCAAAGTTGCTTCAGCTTGTCCTTTGAGGGTTCAAATTTAGAAATTATGTAATTCATCTTAAGAATGCTCTTCTAAATCAATTTCCAAAATGTTTTTAAAAAAATCAAATAGAATGTCCAAATTTTCAATTACCTAAAGTTTGAAAGGAATTCTGTTCTGGGGTAAAAACTAATATATGTAACAAAGGCAAAGTGTCTATGTAAATTAAATAAAAAATCTTGGATCAAGTTAAACATAATTTACATCACTAAGCCAATTTATGGCCAGAGAAATGGAGCAAAAATTCAGACTATACAATAAGAGGAACACTTTGTTTTGAAGGATGTTGCCTGAGATCAGCCAGAGGACAGAACACAAAATGTGTAAATACACAGTGTAAAGCAGCTACCTGAAAGAGCCTCTGAAACTGTGGGTTAGGTATGTTGGTGACTTCAAATATGTCCTCTTTTTCTCCATCTTCATCCTCCTGTATCAGCATCATTGAGTCGATAAGACTGTCCACCGCTGACAGCTGAGCCGCTGGGTACACAGAGACAAGGCTGCAATTATTAAAAGAATTACGAGCGATAAAGACTAAAGACCAAAGGCCACTACTGCTGAGGCTCTCAATTATGTTATCAGACCGCACATGACAAAAACTGAAAGAGTACAAAGTGCAAAAGTAAAAAAAAAAATATTTTTAAAGTTGCAAAATGCCAAAATGACTGGATTAAAACACTGAACACAAGATTCCATTCCTTCAGACCTGTCCTTAATGACAGTTAAAGAAATATGACAGAAACAGTGCAAAGCATTTGATTATATAAGCTTATTAAATTAATTTAAATTTAGAAATCAGAACACTCATGCCACTATCACTTAAAGATTAGTAAGCATTAGATTGTATAAACACATGGAAATTTTTCAGACTGAAAATTTGTTGTTTGTTATAGTATTCTAATTAAGGAATCTAATCTTTTTCATGTATGATCGGCCTAACTGATATACACACGAATATTGTCACATGCAAATGTTTAAAGAGGCTTTGTTCACCAATTTAGAAATCAACACATACCCTATAGAGGAAATAATTCAATTACATTCTTGTTACAATTGTTGTGTTTTCTTGACTAAATGAATTTTAATAAAAAAATTAAATTATAAGAGTGCTGTTTTACACAAATTCATAATTATTTTTTTAAACCAAAATGCAATGATCAGATGGCAAATTATAGTTTATAGCCACACTTGTAAACATTCAGTTCAAAGCAAGTTTTTTTTATTTGTATAAGTTGTATTAATTGTAGAATTTTTCTATGAAGTGTATGATTAAACAAGCCTATTATGTTTTTGCGAATTAGTACTATTGTTGTCTCTGTGCACTTAGTACGAATCAGTATATCTAGATTACTGTACATTATTACATCACTATATACGTGAAAGTTTGACTTTTTAACTGGCGATTCATTCAATCATGTGAGTGATTTATACGTCATGTAATGTAGGCTGTTAGAGGTGATGGATTCCATAGCATAACATGTGAATGACTCGGTTGATCATTCATTACCAGTAGGTGAACAGGAGTTAAAGAAATTTCTACTGTGAATTACATTGTTCAGATAATGTGTCGAAATTAAATTTGATAAGGAAATGGCCAAAACATTATACATTTGAACAATTTTTGAACATCTGTCAAAATACTAAATACATATTTTGTTACACTGGGCACATAAAAGCACCAAGGTCTCACCCGAGGGAGCAAACTTTTTATTGTGCTCCAACGAAGGGAACATAAAATGACGAAGATCCTCCATGAACGGCAACTGAACATACGTCAAACACTGGGGAGCAGGGAAAAAAAGATTTTGTAATATATATATTATAGAGCAGTTCATGGGCAACACAAAAAAAAAAAAAAAACTCATTATGATCTTCATACCTCATATTTTTCATTTATTAGGGGGAAAGCTGCTCCTACTTGGGGATTGCTGCGACGGTCATAGGCATAGCGCACAATAGCAACCATCTTCAGACTGTCCAGCGCACGAATCAGAGCAGAAAGAGCAACGGCTGCATGCTGAACCGTCACAGTCATACACAAACACACACACATTGAAAAACAAAATTGCATTCATGGCAAAGATGCAAGCAACAAGAAACAAGTGCAGGTTGTGTTATTATTTACATTTGGTCATTAAATCAGACGCTTTTATCCAAAGCGACTTACAAAGTGAGCACAGTGTTAATCACAACATCCCTGGAGCAAAGGGTCTTGCTCAAGGACCCACATTGGTAACTTCAGTGGACCTGGGATTTGAACCCCAACCTTCAGATTGACAACCCAATACCCTAACCACTGAGCTACCGTGCCAATTGTTATAAATTCAACTTTTCTTTTTGCAGATGATTCACTGGGTCTGGATAGTTACAGTATCCAAAGTAAGAAGAAGATACAGTCAATGCAGAGACTCTGACACTGATCCATGATACAAATAAACTTCTTGGATAAAATGCTAATAAACGCATGCTAACAACAGTGCCTCCTTTAAACCAATGTAATGAAGGTGAAGATGTCGCATTGCTTTTTGATTTCTCCCCATTCAATAAAAACAAATATAATTTCTTGCGTTGGCGGCACGGTGGCTTAGTGGTTAGCACGTACGCCTCTCAGCGCTAGGGATTCCCGGTTCGAATCCCCATCTGGGTGGAGTTTCCATGTTCTCCCCGTGTCTGCGTGGGTTTCCTCCGGGTTCTCCAGTTTCCTCCCACAGTCCAAAAACATGGATCAAGTCAAATGAATTCTCAAAATTGCCCCATATAGAGTGTGTCTGTGTGAGTGAGTGTGTGCCCAGCGATGGATTGGCGCCCTGTCCTGGGTCTATCTGCCCAGCAACCGAGATGTTCTGCCCTGGATGGGCATGGGGAACCCCACCGCGACCATAATAGAGGATAAAGTGGGAGATAATGAATGAATGAATAATTTCTTGCCACTGTCATTTCAGCTTGATTTTTGGAGATTTACACTTAAACCACTGTGAAGTAACCCTCAGTGCTCCAGTGGTGCTGTATCATTTTTAACCCTTTTAACTTCTGACCATTAAGTTCTAAATCACTTTGGATTTGAAGCATCTGCCAAATGAACAAATGTAACATATAAGAACTTGAAACAAGTTTTTTTCTAATTAGCACTGACGACAAAAACATTTTTTACCTCATCGTCTTTGGGAGCAAAAACTTTAATGACCTGAGTTCCCATAAAATGATGTCGATATACCTACAAGAAAAGAAAATCAGAACAGCTCTAAATAATTAAGTTTGCTTCTGCTACATTCATGAATTAAATCCTCTTGTTTTAAAGAGACACATACTGTATATATTAAGTTATATCATCAGTACGATTATTATCAATCTTGATTAGATGAATTTTGAACCCGCTGAGTTAGTTTTTTTATAAGTTATATATATATATATATATATATATATATATATATATATATATATATATATATATAAAATTTATATTCACCTAATCAAGAATGATTTAAAATACATAAATAATGTATATTCAGATCTTCAGTAAACAAAATCAGTTGTGAAGCACTTGGTGAGTTTAATGAGAAAGAGTGCCATCTTGTGGTGAAAGACTAACCATCTCCTGCTTTGCGAATCCAAGCACAGCGAAGCATTTTCCTTCTGACTTGTACTTCATCTGCTCTTGGTCCACTTTGGAAAATGGAACGATGTCACTGCCGTAACGGAAACCTAATGAGAAGTGAGGCGAAGCGATTATTTTGACAAAATGTAGTAAATATATACAACTGTGTGTTACTAGAATAGACATGAAAAACAGTACATGAGCAGTATAAGAAAAATCCACTACTGACTCAAGTTGAATTTCCCTTAGGAGGTGACTATATTTAGGTCATAACAATTACTGAAATACACAGTGACTTCTTAATAAACAAATAAAATGTTTACATTAATATATAAACTGCTGTTAATTCTAAACCCATTAATTCTGATTAGCAGTGGGGCTAGAGATGATCCCATGGTGTTACCTCCAAAGGTGTGGAAACACAATGGATAGGTCAATCACATAGCATATAATCAAACACACACAACCCCACACACAGACACACATCTCTTGATAACCTGGCATTGAATTGTGAAAGGAAGGGAACATAAAATGACGAAGATCCTCCATGAACGGCAACTGAACATACATCAAACATTGGGGAGCAGGGAAAAAAAAGATTTTGTAATATATATTATAGAGCAGTTCATGGGCAACAAAAAAAAACTCATTATGATCTTCATACCTCATATTTTTCATTTATTACGGGGAAAGCTACAATCAAAAACACACAACTCCACACACAGACACACATCTCTTGATAACCTGGCATTGAATTGTGAAAAGAAAACTAGAGATTGTCACAGACAATGGAAGAATGGAACGCACACCATACAAACAGGACTGCTAACTGAACCCAGGACATTTCTGCTGTGAGAGGAGAGCAGTAACTGCTGCCCTATCACACCACCAAAAATACACAACATACTTTTATATAGCACTATTCTCACCATGAATGACATTATCCTTCTCCACTTCAGTTTCATCGTCATCATTAAGGCAGTAGACTGTGTCTCTCTTTACATCATCTTTCCTGTGACTTTCAGCATCCACCACAGACCAGCTTTTCTTAACTTTTTCCTCACACACCTTTAAGGCAAAGACAAGAATGTTAATTGTGATTCTAAACAGAGTGCTATTCACACAAAAAAATTCTTTATCAACCATGATTCCGACCTATTTTTCTGCAATTAAATAGTGTGATGGTTTAATTGTAAGTTTGCCTTGTTAACAATGTGAAGGTTGGGGGTTTAAAATCCACCAAAGTTAATAATATGGCTTACTGAACAAGGCTTATAAGTTGCTTTGGATAAAGCATTTAAGTGAATATATATTTTTTAATATGTTACTGTACAATTTGAACAAACTTACAGCTTTGTAGCCAACTATTCGGATGGAAAGGGAGCTGCCAATGGTGAGCTGACAGGGCCATGGCATAGGACGCCTCTCAATCCGCTTGAAAATAGACAGCCTCTCCACAGCATCACTGTTCACAAGACTTAACTTAATAAAACATCTATACACTCTTATAACAATGCAGAACAAATGTTACTCGTGCACTCAGTCAATTGCACATGGCAAGAATTTAGCTGTGAAAATGAAAAGTTCCTTTCTGTTGCAACATGACCATGCCAGAGTTCCAAAATCTTTTATTTATGTAGTGTATTCTGAACATCAGTGTACCTCAAAGTATGAATCTCATCCAGCCCGTCCTCCTCATCCAGAAAAGTCATGACCCTCCGAACCATCTTCAAACCCAGTTTCTGCTCCCTATTTAAACCTTTCCCTCTCTGTGGTGGATGTCTTGGACCTGCTTCATCTCCTCCTTCATCGGTCTTTCCATCTGCATCCACAGGGAATGGCAAACTACAGAAAAAAAACATATTTAGGTCTGTATCAGATGACGATGTTCACTTGGTCTTTACAGACCATTAAGTAAACACCAGAACATGAACTGAAATGAAACACTTAAAATACTTTTTAGAAAATCTCACAAGAACTGCAGGGTAATGCCAGCTCTCTTTAAGTTGCCCATGATGACGTCCAGCTGATCAGCACAGGCTGGGGTGCAGAGGTCAGTGAGAAGTGCAATATTCAATCGATCATACTTTTTGCCCCTAAAAAAATCACATAACCATCAGCAATTAGAAAAAGAAGCACTAACAGAATGGTAAAACAATTTATAGCTTCTTACATTGTTTCCTTTTGGAGAAGATCCATGCAAACCACAAGAGCATCCAACCCTGAAATCATGTCAAGGATGGAATAAAGAGGCAAGTTGCACTACATATCTAAAACTTGAGAGTGTGCAATTTGGACCACATTCAATAATTTAGTTAACAAACACACAGCCCTAAATCAGCAATCACTTATAAAATATGCAACATTACTAAGCCATTAGCTTTTTTTTGCTTTATGTGATCTCTACAGTGTAATGGAGTATAATTCACATTTATATCACTATATAAAGTGAAAGAACCACATCGACTGGCAAGGTTAATTGAAACATAACTCGTGTGTTCTGCTGTGTGATGTGATCCTTAACTACTTACATCACTCACTTTTCCAAGAAAATTATGATTATTATTATTTACAAAGTAATAAGTTTTATAAAACAATAACTGTTTAATAAGATTTATAAAACAATAACTGTTTTTCATAAAATCTGATTACCAATGTCCATTAGTTCTGATACACAATATAAGAGAGCACTCAGATGATAAACACTTTGTGAGACACTGTGAGAGGAGATGTAAATTGCCACATTGTTATGCTCGTCTCTTAGAGTAACCATGTCTACTTAGCAAAAATCTACCAGAAAGCAAAAGAAAAGGAGAAAAAAAAAGAACTTTTTTTTTATTTAAAAAATACAGTTTGATATACATAGTAACAGTACACTGAATGTCATGATTGGTCATTCAAAATTGCATGCTAAATAGCTTAATGAATATGTATCCAATAAGTCTGTGTAAAATATAGTTTAAAAATTGTATTTATTTATGGTGAGAATAAAGTTTCCACTGCTGTCTAGCTCCTCAGAGTCACTTTTACGATGTCATATCCAGAAGTCTGTTTAATTGGCTATGCTTAACAGAGATCAGCATTTAACTGGATCAAAGCTGCATTTGGTTGAAATTTGAGAGCAGCAGCTAAAAGGCAAATCAGTGTGGCAGAGCAGCAAATTGAAGTAGCACAGCAGCAAAAATGCACAATGTGCACCAGTGTCCTCACAAGAAAGCTATAACAGTGATTTTAAAGTGATTTTGCTACTTAATGTTAAAAAGTGATTGGACAATGATATTTTAACTAAACAAATCACTCTGATACTGTTTATTAATAAATGCCTTTTAGAACTGCTGTATTGAAGAAAAAATTTAATAAATAAAATCACACGTAACCTCCTTACTTTATTCTGAATATTTTTGTATTAATATTAATATTCACACAGTGTTAATCTTCTGACAGCCATCTTAATAGTCAGTATAAAATCACTACTTCTTATGTGACAATATAAGCCTAGAAGTAAACAAGCTTTTGTTGGGTAATCTTTTGACAATGTTGCTGTATTCACCTTCAAAGGTCTTAATATCATTTGAGTCATTCCAGCAATATCGTCTATCTAATGATTGAGAAAAGTGACACTAAACATCATTTTACAAGCTTTTGTACCTAATGTAGTCTAAACCCACAGACGAGCTTTTCATTAGAATTACCATCACTACCCCGTCACTACCTTCACCATGCTTTATAATATATATAGTGCTTTTACCATCAAATCTTTAATGGTGTTAATGAAAAAATGGCAACAGTCTGATCGATTACATTTACCATTAATTTATCACTAATTAAAACCATGTATTTCATTATAGGTAAAATCCTGACCCAAATTTTACAAAAAACTGCCATAAATAAACTGAATATAAAAACACCAAACCATGGGAAGCATTCTTGTAACAAGGATACAGTCAGCATGTTGTCCACCAGGCTCAAGCTGATCAATTTCTTCCAGCAGCTGAAAGTCTGCCATCATCAGATGTCGATGCACAGAGATGTTTTGATACTGACCATCTTGACCGAGTGGATTTTTAGTCCTATCTGTGCCAAACAGAACTACACCCAGTTCATCTTTGTTTTCAGCAAAGACCTAATATAAGTGTAAAATTGAGAACAAATTGATATGTTTATAGATATAACCACTGGACTGGATTTAGCCACTGGACAAAACATATGTAAATTACCATCAAGTAGCTCACCTGACGCTGGATAAATTTCTGAATGACCTTTTTAGCCTGCTCAAATGGGGATTCTTCACCTGGGGCAAAGTTGCCCATTGAAAGTCCTACATCCATACATAGCACGACAGCAGACTACAGAGAGAGAACATGTTAAAGCATATAAGATGATTTAAGGCAGTATGTAACTACAGATCTAATCCTAGTCCCAAAACCCTTCCCAATCCTGAACGTTAGCGCTCACATTCTGGATGCATTTGACCCAAAACTTTAAGTTTTTAAAGCAGACAAATAGGAACAAATTAAACAAAAGAGATAAAGATATTAGCCATAGGGTCATGTGTTTTCAAATGGGATAAGAAACGGGTGTGAGTGGACAGAGTGTTTCATTTAGTAAACAGGGCTCGGTTACAGTCTCTGCACACGTTTGTGGAACAGGTGAATCCCTAGAAATTCATTTTCTTTAGAAAATAAGAGTTTTTGGTGATAAGCAGGTTGGAAAGTTCACAAAATCATCTCTCAAAAGTTCTAATCCCAACCTTAGTCCCACCTCTAACCATTTGCATTTACATTTGGTCATTTATTGGACACTTTTATCCAAAGTGTTAGGTTTTAATGATACTTTTAAGTAATTTAGTAAAAGTAATAATGTAAAGCAAAACTTATGATGAGTTGAATAGTTCAGGGAACAAAGAAAATGACTATTTGATGAATGAGCATGGGAAAGAGTATGAATGTCCTGTTGCAGGGTCAGCGGAGAGTTTTGAATAATGGGACAGTCAACAAGAACCTGTCATAAATTCATACCCCTGAGGGGGGCCGAAAGGAGGACCAGATGGGTTTGAAGATAGAGATGTTTTGGTCAATGTAAACATGAGAAAAAGACTGTTGTCTGGAGGGGGCGCACACACAGAAGAAGCAGGTCACACCCTCCTGAAGGACTTAAATGGACGAACTAGAGGACTTCGGGCAGAGCTCTCTCATCAATCGTGGTTGCCTGCCATTGATGATTTTTCTGTACACTTGGTTGACTATTCAGTAACTTGCATTAAAATCTGTTTGGAACAGCCTGCATCTCCGAGGCCGTTTATTGAACATCTAACAAATGAGACTTACAAGGTGATCACAGGGTTAATCACAACATCCCTGGAGCAATGAGGGTTAAGGGTCTTGCTCAAGAACCCCCATTGGTAACTTCAGTGGACCTGGGATTTGAACCCCCAACCTTCAGATTGATAGCCCAACGCCCTAACCACTGAGCTACCACTGCGCCCCACACACAAAGCCTTTTAAACTAACCTTTAACTACTGTGATTCAGACCAACGCCACCTTTCGGAAATTAGAAGGAAAACAACAAGGAGAACATGCCAATTTTAACCACAGTGGGCTTTAGATGAGCGATCAGTTATTACAGAATCAGCGTAAAAGTTATAACTAGATTCCGTAAAATGGGGAAAGTGACCTAGTTATTTGAATTTGTTTTAAATACATGTCTGTGAATGAAAGTGTTGCTTTTAAACACATTTAGACGATTTTAATTGCGTTTTTCTATTTCGAATCCCAAATTGTCATGTTTTACAATTCACTGAAAACAAGTCCGTGCATGTAGCGTCTAAAACCCCGTGTCTCAAACCACACGCCGCATCCTCACTAGCACTAAACATAGCATTGTATTATTATTATTAGGGAACTACGAAGTGCATACTTTCAAGTTGTGTAAGCACTCGATGAGACACTTCCTAAAGTCAACACGTCGTTTGAAAACGACTTGTTTAAGAACCCACCTTCGAATCTGGATCCTACTTATCCCGTTAATAAACGTTATTCACATATTAAGCATTCACATCAACAGAATTCCAAAACAAAACCGCCGCTTAATAATAAAAGTTAAGCTTTTGAATTACCTTGGAGCCTCGCGCCATCTCCCTGGTTGTACAGTGTTATGAATCCGTGCTGCACACACAGACGAGCAGCAAGTAGTTCCACCTGCGATGGCGACTTGCACAAAATAAAAGAGCGCGTTAAATTAAAACGCTTGTTAACCGCTGGGTGGCAGCATTAGTGTACATATTTTCATTCATTCATTCATTATCTTCCACTTTATCCTCTATTAGGGTCGTAGTGGGGTTCCCCATGCCCATCCAGGGGAGAACGTCTTGGGCGCTGGGCAGATAGACCCAGGACAGGGCGCCAACCTATCGCTGGGCACACACTCACACACACTCACTCACACATACACACTCTATATGGGGCAATTTGGAGAACTCAATTGACTTGATCCATTTTTTGGACTGTGGGAGGAAATCAGAGAACCCGGAGGAAACCCACGCCGACACAGGGAGAACATGGAAACTCCACCCAGATGGGGATTCGAACCCGGAATCCCTAGCGCTGAGAGGCGAACGTGCTAACCACTAAGCCACCATGCCGCCGCCGTGTACATATTTTATTTATTTGAAATCTCTGCATCAATCGGGAGTTAGTACCTGCCTACAAATGTATAATATCCATCCATTTTCCTCCGCTTTATCCTCTAGTAGGGTCACGGGGGGTTCCCCATGCCCATCCATGGGAGAATGGTTCGGGTGCTGGGCAGATTCACCCAGGACATGACCCAAATCTATCGCTAGGCACACACTCACACTCTATATGGGGAAATTTGGAGAATTCAATTGACCTTGATCCATGTTTTTGGACTGTGGGAGGAAACCGGAGAACCCAGAGGAAGCCCACGCGGACATGGGGAGAACATGGAAACTCCACCCAGATTGGGATTCGAGCTGACAGGCGAACGTGCTGACCACTAAATCACCATGCCACCAAAAATGTATAATAGATTTACAAAAATATTTGTTAAAGCACTTGAAAATATCAATTCATTTTTATCATTAAAATTCGACATGGCTATTGTATGCCTTTTATTTCTAAATAAAATATCTTATTCCTCAATGGAATAACCAAATTCTGAAATAAAATACCTTGTGTATATTATTCCCCAATTTTTATCAATTGTTTTAATTTAATTGTTTGGGGCTTAGTGGTTAGCAGGTTTGCCTCTCATCGCTGGGGATCCAGGTTTAAATCCCGATCTGGGTGGAGTTTTCATGTTCTCTCAGTGTCCCTTTGGGTTTCCTCCCACAGTCCAAAAAAATGGATTCAAGAAAACTGCCCCTATCAGTTCACACACACTGATTGGCGCCGTCCTGGGTGTATCTGCCCAGCGCCTGAAACGTTCTTCCCTAGATGGGCATGGAAAACCCAAGAGCTACCGTAGTAGAGGATTAAGCAGAAGATAATGAATGAATGAATGGATTATTGTTTTGGATACATAGTCTTGCTGTCACAAGACCCTTAGGTTAATATTTCTACCAGTTATAAGGTCTTGCTTTCACAGACCCATTAATCTCATCACCAACTTTATTAGGTAGACCTATTTGGTTTTTGGGTCCGCATACCATAATTGATGCACTTTATAGTTTTACAACAACAGATAAGATTTTTCACCTTCAGTCCCTTTAACTTAGTTTGGCTACAGGCAATGTGAAGGCTTACTGATAAAGGCTTCACCAGAAAAATTCAGGGATCTCCTGATTTACCTAGATGCTTCAATTATAATGTTTTCAACACAATATCGGACAAGTATATAATTATAATAATCAAACTTTGTGTTCATATTACAGAGTAATGAATGAAGTAATAAGCACAAAAATAGAGTTTACAATCTGAAATTATTTGTAATTTGTAAATGTAAGTTACCTGACATGTTTGGGCAACACCTTTGTTTAGTTGCAACTTGAAAATGACTACACAATGCACAAGCATAATAGGTAGGTTTAACTCAACTCTTAATGTGTTTTTCTTAATATATTTAATCCACAAAAACCAGTTTGTGAAAAAAGGCTTTAATCATAACAACATCTGTAATACATCAAATCATCCTTCATCGAAACAGATCAATACTCTTCACAAAGGTTATGTTCTTAAATCTCACAAGCTATGCATAACTTACAGTAATACAGCAATCATTAACTTTTCTTGAGTCAATGTAGGAATGTTTTCATTGTCACTTCATTTGCTCTTCTGGGTTTTGCCAACTGAACAACCCCTTTTAAATAAATAAGTAAGATAAAAAATAAATATATAAATAGTATATATACAGTGTAGAAAAAAACACTGATTTAACAAATGGGAAAGTGATGTCTATTAAAGTGTTGCATTCATAAAAACATGACATAGAAGGGGTAATGTGGCTCGATTAACTTGAAGTTGTCACTACAAAGACAAATCCACCTGTATAATGCAGTTTACAGATCATTTCTGTGCATTTTTATAGTGTGTATAATATTTTCCATGTGTATAGTGTGTATAGACTGATTGGCTACATAGTACAAGCAATAACAGCACTTCTATATCACTACATTTACACTGCAAGTGAAAGTTGCTTAAATAAGAATGTTTCATGATTTTTTGTCAAAATAAACAGCAAACCAATAATTAAATCCTGCATCTATTTTTCAGATACCTATCAGAAATATTTCACCCCAGACTTTATTCAGTCAGCAATGATAAGTGTTGATTAGTGTGATAATTGTATTCAAAAATTTAAAAACAGAAAGGAACAATGTAAGTAATCCAATCAATTAACTGAAAATATACGATCTTTCATGAAGTAAATCCAAAAACCTAGGTGGATCAGTTAATAAGTTGCCATAATATTAATCAGGAAATAAATACAACAAGGAGTGGCAACAAGGGGCAAGGTTGGATGATTTTACAAGTTTTGGATTCAGTTTCTCACATAAAATCTCAAATTAATCTCACAGTGTGACCATTTTATTAATTAATTTTAAAATTTTGTTTAATTCTTTAAATAACTATTGAAGTGTGGCACCGTGGCATCCAAAAATATGGATTTAAGATGAATTATCTTCTTTAAAATGCATCTATCTACATTTTATACACATTGTGTGTGTGTAGTGCCCGAGATGTCCAGAATTTTCACCCCTGCTTGGGACGGATGGGACCCATGTGACCCTATAGAATTAAGCGGTAGAGATTAGATAAGAAAAGAAGGCAATTGTGTATAAGACATATGATTGAAATGTTTACAAAATATTATTTTTCGCAACTTATTTTATGAAAATAATTCCATTATGCCATTTGCATTTCGATTATGCTTTTGCATTGATTTATCTTTTGGAAATATAAGAACATTGGTCAAGGGGTGCCATGTCTGAGGCGAGAAAAGGCCAAAAGACATGCAGAACCAGACATTTTCTACAATTTCCTAAAGTTAATTAGTTTAACAGACTATGTCTATATCTGTAGGGATCATTAGAATGTTGAAAGCTACTCATAACAATAAAAGCCTGTCAATGTGTTCACTTCACAGTTGTTGTTTTGATTTTCTAACTTAATGCTGAACTGATTTCTGACAAAAAATGTACACATTTCTCTTATCTCTTTCTCTAATATTTAAATATTATTTACACTACAAAGTCAATCTAAGGTCATAAATAGGTTGTTAATGTGGATCCAACAATAACAGTCACATTAAAATAAGGTAACTCACTTAAAACATGATTGCAGCATTAGATTGAGCATGTCACTTGCAGCGTAAATGTAGCCTACATTATTAACACACTCCAATAATACAACAAGACCACCAATTTGACTTAAATTGGGCTTTTAAACAGAGGACGTCTGGAGGTTTTCATTTGGTGGTTTCCTTTGTAGACTTCCAGTGATGGTGTCTGAGTCAAGTAACTCCACAATGCTATAAGGAGAACAGTCCTCAAGTCCCAGTTTCCCACAGGCCCAGCCACAAAAACCTTTCTCTAGGTCCTTTACTGAGAACCACCACTCGCTGAATACCCAGGACACCTGAACTACAGCCGAGTACAGCCCCAGTGACAGCGACACAGCCATGATGATCACTGGGTAGGTTATTATTAGGAAGGGGCAAATGGTAATTTTGTGCCAGAATGTCCGCTCCTCATTGTAAACCAGAAACACATTATACCAGGTGAGTGTGCCATAATAAAATGAGGTGATAAACGAAAGCACGAAAATAACAGGGGCACAAGAAAGACTCCACAGCACAACATGAGGACCTTCAGCTACACCGATACTACAAGCGCGTTTGGTTCCTGCCGCTGCCTCGCATTCAGCATCCAGTCGCTCCTTGGATTTTGCCATTTCCCTCAGCTCCTTTTCTGTAAGTGTGACGTGAATGTCCACCATTTGACCTTTCTTTTTCCCACGTGTGATGGTGCCGGTTAGTGTTACATAGCGACTATCTGGTGGTAAATTCCAGCCACCTAAGGTAATAAAGAAACGAAACATTAGTGGACGGAATCGGAGTCCCAAGCCAATCCCTTACCATTCAGTGTGTTACCTCACACTTAACACATTCATTCATTCATTCATTATCTCCCGCTTTATCCTCTATTAGGGTCGCGGTGGGGTTCCCCATGCCCATCAAGGGGAGAACGTCTCGGGCGCTGGGCAGACAGACCCAGGACAGGGCGCCAATCCATCGCTGGGCACACACTCACTTACACAGACACACTCTATATGGGGCAATTTTTGAGAATCCAATTGACTTGGTCCATGTTTTTGGACTGTGGGAGGAAACCGGAGAACCCGGAGGAAACCCACGCAGACACGGGGAGAACATGGAACCGGGAATCGCTAGCGCTGAGAGGCGAACGTGCTAACCACTAAGCCACCGTGCCGCCACATTTAACACAGTGACATAAATGTTTGTGATTCCTTTATATATATATATATATTATTTATACATATATATATATATATTAGCTATAGGGTCAGGTGTTTTCAACCAATAGGATCAGAAACAGGTGTGAATGGGCACAGTGTTTTTTTTAATGCAATTTATATAGCGACATTGGTCAGATTACATGATTGCCAGGCTCGTTCCTTAACCACAAGCCTACGACTGTCTATGACTGCCCCAGCAGTGTTTTTAATGTGTTTGTTAATTGAATACATTAAAATAAATATTAAATATAAGCTTGTAGACCACTATAAGGGTTTTTGGTGTATATAAACTGGGACCTGGGTTTACATCACATCCATCAGTAAATAATTCAGATATAATATCTGTCAGCAAAGAAATACACACAGCTAATAAAAAAAAAGTCAAGAGTTTATTATAACAAGTTACCTTCACCAGTTGGGGTCATGAGAAATTTGGCTCCTTCCTCTGAATTCCTCTCTATAACTTCCCCATCTCCACTACGCTCTTCTCCTTCTGTCCTCTCTGTGTCAGAGCGGTAAACAATGATGGATTCAGGCCGAGGCTCCCTCTTCCTGCGCTTACGGCGAGTGCTAGTTCCGCTGGTTCCTTCCTCCGCCGAAGCCGCAGACATGTCTGAGCGTACAGATGATGGCTGAGGGCTCTCTGATCCTGACTGCTCCAACTGCTCCATGGTCAACTTGGGTGCACCTATGGCCTATTACTGATTTGAGTGAGGAAAAGGACAGCACTTTGCTTCAGGCACTTTCCTTCCCACATTTAAACATGCTGATCCTGAAAAATTAAGTAGACACAGGGCTATCTTTAGCGAGAAGAAAAAACACATGCATGGCTTTAACATCTTATGTAAATGTTTAAACATTTAACACATTTAATTTTATGCTGTTTTAAGTAAAAATAAGTCAACACATCCTCCACAACCACTGCTTTTTAACATTTTAGTAAGCTGTAAGTTGTTTGCTCAGTGGATTTGTGACTTTGAACTGTAAAATAGCAACTTAGTAATTCATTTTTTGTAATTTTAAAAATGGGAATCTTCATAATGTATTAAATTTTACAGCGACTCAGAAAACTCTTCTATAAAACTGCTATAAAGAACTTAAACCAAAAATATGTATTATGGCCAACAGATTGTATGCACCTTATTTTCTGTATTGCATGTTGTGATGTTGAATTACATAAACATAGGACTTGCATGTGGACACATAAGAAAGAAACCTAACATATAGATGCACTCTGTAGTTAATTACAGATTGTAGACCATAAGTTTTTCTGATACTTTGTTAGTACCCATCACTTTGTTCTCTACTAGACAGAAAGGAAGTGGTAGAGGGTTTTAGTTATAGCAGTAGTATTAACTTGGTGGTGAAGTGTTGGTGCACATTGTGCCAGTATAAGTGGATCAGATGCAGCAGTGTAAATGGACGTGTATTCGATAATTCAAAAGTATTTCTCCGTGTTAATGTAAAATCAGAGAGAGCAGCAAATATGTTGTGTGTTAAGACATCCTCCGATCTTCTCATCAGTACACACAAGACACTAGCTGCAAAAGGTTGCGAAGATACACTTAGGACAAGGTGCCTCTCTGGGTGCATCTATGGACGCAAACTCACAGACACACTATATAGGAGCAATTTAGAGTCACCAATTCACCTTGAATCCATGTTTTGGACTATGGGAGGAAACTGGAAGACAGAAAAAACCCACACATACTCGGGGAAAACATGAAAACTCCAGCAGATTGGGAATTGAACATAGACCCCAAGCGCTGAAAGACTGACTACTACTTCACTGTGCCGCCCATGTATTCATTTTCACATAAAATACTTTTCTTGACAATATCTACAAGAGATATATTTTTCAAATGTGTTCTTTATAAACAAACGAAACAATTTATGTTAAGCAATTGCTAATAATATTTTTAATATGTTTACCATTATTCCAGGAGTTCTGTATCAACCCTGTGTTCTGACCCCAACAATCAATTTGGGTTGCTTTGAAAAAAAGCGACCCAAAAAAAAAAGCCTGGGTTTCCTCCGGGTTCTCCGGTTTCCTCCCACAGTCCAAAAACATGGATCAAGTCAATTGAATTCTCCAAATTGTCCCATATAGAGTGTGTATGTGTGAGTGAGCGTGTGCCCAGCGATATAATGGCGCCCTGTCCTGGGTCTATCTGCCCAGCGCCCGAAATGTTCTCCCCTGGATAGGCATGGGAAACCCCACCGCGACCCTAATAGAGGATAAAGCGGGAGATAATGAATGAATTAATGAATGAATTAATGAATGAATGAATAAAAGCAGGGCGGCACGTTGGCTTAGTGGTTAGCACATTTGCCTCTCAGCGCTGGGGATTCCCGGTTCAAATCCCAATCTGGGTGGAGTTTCCATGTTCTCCCTCCCGTGAGGGTTTCCTCTGGGTTTTCCGTTTCCTCCCACAGTCCAAGAACATGGTTGAATTCTCCAAATTTCCCCATATAGAGTTTGTTTGTGTGAGTGAGTGAGTGTGCCCAGCAATAGATTGGCACCCTGTCCAGCACCCGAAACGTTCTCCCCTGGATGGGCATGGGGAACCCCACCGCGACCCTAATAGAGGATAAAAGCGGAAGATAATGGATGGATGAGTAAAAGCATCTGCTTACATGCCCAAATGTAAATGGAATAATGCCTATAATAATGTGTGGCCATAAAGTGTGCTCGTACCTTCCAAACCTACATGTCCTGAATGAGGTCAGATTCCAGTTTCTTGGATAATTCATTCATTATCTCCCGCTTTATCCTCTATTAGGGTCGCAGTGGGGTTCCCCATGCCCATCCAGGGGAGAACATCTCGGGCGCTGGGCAGATAGACCCAGGACAGGGCGCCAATCCATCGCTGGGCACACACTCACTCACAGACACACTCTATATGGGGCAATTTGAAGAACTCAATTGACTTGATCCATGTTTTTGGACTGTGGGAGGAAACCGGAGAACCCGGAGGAAACTCACGCAGACACGGGGAGAATGGAAACTCCACCCAGATGGGGATTCGAACCGGGAATCCCTAGCGCTGAGAGGCGAACGTGCTAACCACTAAGCCACCGTGCCGCTTCTTGGATAATGTTACAATATATCTAACAGGAAACGAAATATATAATGGCTTATATTTGGAATGGAATTATAATTATGTTCTGATATAATTAATTATGTTATGCACTGTTATAAAGGTAAGTGGACAGCAGATAATGAAAGTTATTGTGCGCCGACACCCTTTTTCCGATTGATGGCTCTAAATAAAGACCCTTTGTCACAACAACACGGGAAGATCAGCTGCAAAGCGACTCGAACTGATGGATGTTAAATCCACTAGAAGTCTTACAAACTGTCTTGGTGTTTGAATCGCACTGTAACTAAATATATTTTATTATGCGTTTTATTAAAAAACAGAAAAAAAACGGCTCTGTTTTCTCTTCCAGCTGATTCTCGCCGAATAATCACACCCCACCTCCACTGATCTACAGAACACCCGGAGGAACCGAAATCCGAGAGCCAAAAACAACAAGAACATCCTACCTGCACCGAGCCAACTGAGCTATTTACACCTTATAAAGCCGCTCACACTTCATTTATTGCATTTTAATCCATGTTCGCTTTGCAGATGCGCCTCCGTTCCTGCACAGCCTTAACCCCGCCCAACGAGTCTGGAATATGTACTCCGGCCAATGACATTAACTCATGTACACGTAACCACGCCCACAAAATCCTAACCTCTGTCGCAGCCAACTCCAGAGTAGCATGTTTAAAAGCCAAATGACTCCGACCGCTTTAACGAGTGCACTTAATAGGGCGTGTAATCCATATTCAATCCTTATTCAATGTAGTGTACTTATGTCGCGTCAAAGGAGCAGTTTGGAATTCGGCCTAAATCTTTAGGCAACTCGAGTTGAAATGCATTTCTCGGAAATGTGAGGAGTGGTGGTTTAATTGTGTGTGGTTTTTTTTTGTTATTTGTTTTTTAAACAAATACGCTCTCGTTCACTTAATGTACTTAATTACTTAACAGGTGGCTTAGTGGTTAGCACGTTCGCCTCTCAGCACTAGGGATTCCCGGTTCGAATCCCCATCTGGGTGGAGTTTCCATGTTCTCCCCGTGTCTGCGTGGGTTTCCTCCGGGTTCTCCGGTTTCCTCCCACAGTCCAAAAACATGGATCAAGTCAATTGAATTCTCAAAATTGCCCCATATAGAGTGTGTCTGTGTGAGTGAGTGAGTGTGTGCCCAGTGATGGATTGGCGCCCTGTCCTGGGTGTATCTGCCCAGCGCCCGAGACGTTCTCCCCTGGATGGGCATGGGGAACCCTAATAGAGGATGAAGCGGGAGATAATGAATGAATTACTTAACACTTTATATTTAAAGTACGTTTAATATGTACAACGCATTTCTGTACGCACATTGCACATTATAACGCAGGTGTTTAGACATTATTTCAGATAAAAGGCACGCAGCTCATATTCATTCATACATTATTCATTCATTCATTCATTATCTTCCGCTTTATCCTATATTAGGGTCGCGGTGGGGTTCCCCATGCCCATCCAGGGGAGAATGTTTTGGGCGCTGGGCAGATAGACCCAGGACAGGGCGCCAATGTATCGCTGGGCACACACTCACTCACACAGACACGCACGCATACACACTCTATATGGGGCAATTTTGAGAATTCAATTGACTTGATCCATGTTTATGGCCTGTGGGAGGAAACCGGTGAACCCGGAGGAAACCCACGCAGACACAGAGAGAACATGGAAACTCCACCCAGATGGGGATTCGAACCGGGAATCCCTAGTGCTGAGAGGTGAACGTGCTAACCACTAAGCCACCGTGCCGCATCATTCATACATTAATTTTTGCTTAATGCTCTCCTAGGGTCGCAGGGGGGTGGGAGGGAGGGGGGTCCACAAGCTAACACCCAGGACAGGGTGCCAATTCATCACTGGGCACACAATCACACAGATACCCAAATGCACACACTTTATGGGGCAATTTAGAACATTCAATTTACCTTCAATCAATGTTTTTGGACTGTGGGAGGAAACCAGAGAACCTGGAGGAAACCCATGCAGACACAGGGAGTAAAGACTATGCACAATACACTAAATTTAGAAGACCCAGTCCAAATGCTAGTAAAATATTATTTTACACATTATTAAACACTATACTAAACATATTTGTAACTGAATGGTTGTTAACAAAAATTATCTCAATATTCATTAAATATGAATTAGTTAGCATTTAACTGTTTCAGTTTATGGAGCCAAAAGGAGAAATAACTAAATAAATGTACCTTAAAGGATACTGTCTAGGTACATATTTGTGAAAGTACAAGGATGTACCTTAATCCCATAAAAGGGTCTATAAATCATCCAGGTAAACTTACTTATACTTATGGGAGTGTACAACAATCAAATCTAGTAAGAAAAAGCAATCAAACAAACAAAATTATTGCTTACCATTGAACTGAAAGTTAGTACTTATTAAAAACCTTCTAAAGTGTAAAAAAAAAGTGTAAAAATCTAAAGTGCAATTAATTATAGAAAGGTTTTGGGTTTTGACATTTTTTACCCCTTTCCATCCTACCATTCACAAAAAGCATCATTTCGCTAAGTTGAGTTCTTTATCCTCTATTAGGGTCGCGTGGGGTTCCCCATGCCCATCCAGGGGAGAACATCTTAGGTGCTGGGCAGATACACCCAGGACAAGGCGCCAATCTATCGCTGGGCACAAACTCACTCACACATACACATTACATTTACATTTACATTTGGTCATTTATTGGACGCTTTTATCCAAAGCGACTTACAAGGTGAGCACAGGGTTAATCACAACATCCCTGGAGTAATGGGGGTTAAGGGTCTTGCTCACTGGTAACTTCAGTGGACCTGGGATTTGAACCCCCAACCTTCAGATTGATAGCCCAACGCCCTGACAACTGAGCTACCACGCCCACACACTCTATATTTGTGTACACATATGTGTACACACTCTATATGGGGCAATTTGGAGAACTCAATTGACTTGATCCATGTTTTTTGGACTGTGGGAGGAAACCCACGCAGACACGGGGAGAACATGGAAACTCCACCCAGATTGGGATTCGAACAGGGAATCCCTAGTGCCGCCCTGTAAAATACAATTGTTTATACTATATGTAAGACGCCATGCAATGTATATTAGTTACAATCTAAATTCGAATCAGGAATCATTTTGAATTAAATAGCGGAATCGACACTTACAGTTAACGTAAATAAATCTCCTTGAAATGGACATGGAATCTGATTCGGAGTCGATACAGCAGTGAGTTGGGTTTGAGTTCGACGCTTCCAGTAAGATTTACGTGTGAAGTCCAGAGCGCAGCAAATACGAACGAAATATAATACATTTTATGTTTTTAAAATAATTGTCCAGGTTTGACTTTACAAGAATATCAAAAAAAGTTTGATTGACGTTAAAAAAGAGCCCTTGTTAGTTCACTGACCGTTGACAACTGAAGAGTCCTGTAATTGCCCGCTGACTGTAAAATGGCTGAACAGACGTATTTGGACAATTTGGACGATTTACTGTTGCAGCTGGGTAAATATTTGATAGTTTATAGATGTGTACATTTAATAGACCGTGTTGTTTTGTTTACAGAAGAAGATTTTGCAAATTTGATCTTGTTTCATTTTTAGTATTGGAGACTCGTGAGTTGTTACAGAAAAAGAAGGATCTGAGACAGCAAATTCAAAGTGAGTGTTTTAAGTACGACACAAACACACGAGAATCACACACACGAGACACACATTGTTATATATTACATGCTTACCTATATATATATATATATATAAAAAGTTCATTATTCATCATGAAGTTCATCAATAATATTAAAACCATTGGCAGGTTTTAATGTAGTGAATGAAGGTACAATTCCTTCACTACATTAAAACCTGCGTTGTTATATATCTCATGCTTACCTGTTATTATAAAAGTTCATTATTCATCATGAAGTTCATCAATAATATTTAGGTTTTAATGTAGTGAATGGCGGCACGGTGGCTTAGTGGTTAACACGTTCGCCTCTCAGCGCTAGGGATTCCCGGTTCGAATCCCCATCTGGGTGGAGTTTCCATGTTCTCCCCGTGTCTGCGTGGGTTTCCTCCGGGTTCTCCGGTTTCCTCCCACAGTCCAAAAACATGGATCAAGTCAAGTGAATTCTCAAAATTGCCCCATATAGAGTGTGTGTGTGAGTGTGTGCCCAGCGATGGATTGGCGCCCTGTCCTGGGTCTATCTGCCCAGCGCCCGAGATGTTCTCCCCTGGATGGGCATGGGGAACCCCACCGCGACCCTAATAGAGGATAAAGCGGGCGATAATGAATGAATGAATGAATGTAGTGAATGAAGGTACACTTCATTCACAGGTTACTATAGCACATGCAGTATCCTAGGGTTCCTTCTACTGATCTCGGCCCATGTTTAATCTGAGGACGCTAATACAATAAAACGACAAAAGTATATGAGAAACACCTTCTAATCATTGAATTAAAGCGAGTCAATCACCTAGTCATGTATTTTAATTGTATGTTTACAACTTTGCATGAACAATTTGGGAATGGCCTTATTCTTCCAGCATGACTGTGTCCCAGTGCACAAGCAGAAAGTCCATAAAAGCATATTTGGGTGAGTCTGATGTAAGCGATTGGTAGCCGGGCCCTCTCATTCAACACCAGTATCTGATATGCTTTTATAGGTGAATAGGCATAAAGTCCCTCAAACACACTCCATTATGTAAAAAAATCTTTCGTTGTTGCTAGAAAGAGGAGACTCATTTATGTCTCAAATGATCCTACAAGTATAATGTGTAGGTGTCCAAATACTTTTGTCCGTAGTTTATATCAGGAAAGTTGTAATAGACGGCAGACTTTCTGTATGACTAAATATGAGCAAAGACAGTGATTGTATACCTAATAAATTCTCTTTCACATTATTGGACAGTGTGAGGCTAAAATAAATAGGCATGAAATTGATGTTTTTCATGAATACTAAATTGCTTGTTAGTTTATTAAATTTGACATGCAGTACACTGATCAGTCACAGCATGTACATTGGAGACTAATGAAGTGAATAAGATTCATTATCTCATTACAATTGCACTTCTCTAAGGGGAGGAAGAGAGAGTGGTATATTACATTATGTAATACAATGTTTTAAAGAATATTTTGCAAAAGTGGGAAAAGAAGGTACAGTAAATGTAAGAAGCAACTTAGACCAAATTGTAATAGATGGATTACTGGGGTGTAGCATCTTTAAAATGACAGTTTTGTGGAGTGCTGCTGGCATGCAGTGCAAAGAATACCTGACAAAATTGTTACAAAGTAAGAGAACCAATGATGTCATTGTAATTTGTGCCCTAGGTACATTGTGTGTGTGTTGTTTACATACACTTTGGGGAAAAAACAAGCTGCCAGAAGATGTATGATGCTTTTAGCAATGTTTCAATTGAGAATCCTTGGGTCCTGCATTGTGGTAGATGTTACTTTGACATACATCCACCTAAACATTGTTGGACAGCAATTAGAAATCTTTATAGAATTGGTATGTCTTAATGGCAGTGATCTGCTGTATTTCGGCATTATATTGTACGCTTTTATCATGCAAAAGTTGTTTAGAAATGGTTTGAGAAACATGATGAAATTTTAAGTGTTGACTGGGCCTATACAATCTTCAGATCTTAATCTGATTTGGTGTCATGGGAGAGACCCAAACAATATTGAATGAGATTTCAATGTTTAAATGTGTACATATTTTACAGATGTACTTGTGTTTCATACAGTTGCTTTAAAACCCTGTTTTTGCAGTTTTCGAAGCCAATGTACAGGAAAAAAAGAAATGCATTGATGATACCAAAAGGAACATAAAGAAATTCGAAGAAGAAATCCAGCAAAAACAAAACACTGTAAAATGTTTGAAAGAAAATATGAACAGGTAAGGTGAAAATACATATCTGGTCTAGTGTAGACAAATAAATCTATATTGAAATTTGAAATACAATACACCCACTGCTGAATTTCCAACTCAATGTAATGTATCACACTCATACAGATGCGCACACACTATATAGTAGCAATTTAAAATAGCCTAATTTAACTACTGTTTTTTGACTGTGGGAAGAAATTTAATGTAGGATTTAAACCTGGAGCTCCTGAGCTGTAATGCAGACGTGCTAACAACTACCCCACCGCTGTCCATAGCAGTGTAATTGTGATATTTAAATACATTCATACCAGCACTACAGGGCTGAGAATCATCCACAATTTAGATAATTCCTTCTCTATAGTGGGTGTTGATTATTGGACAAGAGAATAAGTTAGATTTAGAAAGCATGCAAAGAAAAAATGGAGCAAAACTGTAAAACTACACAGTGCAGCTGTTTGGTAAGTGGAACTGTTAAAAATGGAGATGTAATGTTGAAATGAGGTGTATGTAATTGATTGATAAGTGTACATATGTATTACTTTATTTATTACATATACCTTACTAGATCAAATTATAATAACTTGTACATGTATAGACATTTATGCAACAGCTCTCCTCTGTATGGTGACCTGACAGGTTGTCTGTTTTTTGTATTTTTTTATAACTATGTTTCTAGTATAACTACTCAGTTACACTACTTATATATCTAGTCTTCGAAAAGGGCTGAAAATACATTGTTTTATTATATTTTAGTCTTCGTGGAACAAGTGACCTTCTGCTTCACTATGAAAATTCGCTGGAATCTGAACTACAACAGAGGCAGGAAAGCTGTAATCAGGACATGTGAGTGTTTTAATATATAATTCAACCCCAAATTATAAGATGAGAATCAGAATTAGATCACGCATTGTACATTCAGCAACTAACCATCAATCACATATACATATGCATTTGTTTGTAATCATGTCTTCTAACCCCCAAACTCCCACATTACTATAATCTATTACATTTACTGAAGTCCCTTTTTATGTGCCTTAATCAGACTTACAAAACTGTCTTTTGTGTGCACCCCCCAACTCCCAAAAAAGGATGGATGGATACCTTCATGAAGGTACGAGTAGGGTTCCACAATAAATGTGTCTTTTGTTTCTTGAAGGAAAATGTTTCAGGAAAAAATTGAGAATTACTGGAAAATATTTCATCAGCATGAAGAGGAATTTTGCCAGCATCCTCTGGGTAAAAGGTTTTTGGAGATTCGGGCAGAGAATGAAGCAATAGAGAAAAGAATCCATATCATAGAGGAGGAAATACTGGCATTAGAGAATGAGCTTCAAGCTTTATATGGTAATTCAGTAGCCAGATATTTAAATATCAGAGGTTTTTGGGTTTTATAGCCTGTGTTATGTTTCAACAGGTGACGCTGACAAATACAACAGGTAGTGTATATGCTCTCTAAGTTGTTTCTATGATTCCTAAAAAGTTCTCCAGTTAACGTTGTTTTTTTCACAGTACTAAAAAAACAGTTGATACAATGGAACAGCCAGCACTGGGAAATGATTCTCAGTCTGAGGTTCTTAAATCACCCTGTCAAGATCCTCAACCAGAGGTTTGACAATGCATTCAGTGCACATTCCTTTCTTCCACAATTCATTCATTCATTATCTCCCGCTTTATCCTCTATTAGGGTCGCGGTGGGGTTCCCCATGCCCATCCAGGGGAGAACGTCTCGGGCGCTGGGCAGATACACCCAGGACAGGGCGTCAATCCATCGCTGGGCACACACTTACTCACAGACACACTCTATATGGGGCAATTTTAAGAATTCGATTGACTTGATACATGTTTTTGGACTGTGGGAGGAAACTGGAGAACCTGGAGGAAACCCACGCAGACACGGGGAGAACATGGAAACTCCACCCAGATGGGGATTCGAACCGGGAATCCCTAGTGCTGAGAAGCGATTCTTCCACAATGGCAATGATATTTTTTTGAAGCTGCAGACATTATTACTAAGATGATTCAGATGTGTTTACTTTTGCTAATCTAGAATTTGCTAATAACAATTAACAGTATAATGAGGCAGAAGCTTTAACCGGTGCACCACCACGCTCCACCAAATCATGATAACAATTTAATATAAAAAATAAAAAATAGTACAATTTTATGAAGCTGATTGTGTGATGTTTTTAAATATCCCTCTTTAAACAATTTCTCTTTTTTATATAATCAATGACAAAATGTTGCATTTATCTGTTTTAAAGTATTTTGATGATGTTTAGGCCACAGAAAGAAACCTAGAGGATGTTAATATTGTGATGGGAAAGCAGACTTTATCTAATAATCCGGAAGAAGCAGATTGCAGTGGTGAGTCAAATGACTGTAAGTGGGTTTATTTGGCACCATTTAGACACGGCCAACAGTGATGATAACATATTTCACAATTTCTTCAACGCTAAACAGTTTATAACAGTTTACTACTGACACTGCACTACATTAAAAACATCAAGATCAGTATACTGTAGAAAAATAAACATGCTTTAGGGATTTTAAACCTGGAATGCTTTTGGGCATGGTTCATGGTTAATAAACCAAAACCAGCTGGAGTAATCTCATCTCATTACCTTCTGCTTATTGCTATACTAGGGGGTTTCCCATGCCCATCCAGAGGAGAATGTGACAGGGCGCCACTCCATCGCTGAACACACACTCACTCACACAGACACACACACACATTATATACAGGCAATTTAGAACAACCAATTTAAATGTATGTTTTTGGACTGTGGGCGGAAACTGGAGAACCTGGAAGAAAATTCCACCAAGATCGGGATTCAAACCTAGCTCCTCAGCGCTGAGAGGCGAATGTGCCAACCACTAAGCACCAATTCTTAACCTTTTTATGACAATACACATTCCTTAATATTTTTTTATATTTAATATTATGTTTTATGTATTATAATTAATTTTTCATCCTTTCAGACACACAGCAGAGTGACGAAACGCAGAAAGCTGAAGTGGTAATTCTGGCACACATTTCAGGATTTAGGTTTAGGTTTCAGGATATTAATTATACCTCTAAAAATATTACAAAAGATCAGAGGGATCAAATTTAGTATGTAGTATTCATGTACATGTAGTATTTCAGTCCATATTGTTGCATTATTTGGTGAGAAATACCTTCTCTACTAAAAGAAGTTTGTGAGAAACTGAGATTAGTTCTGCATAATATTATTAAAGCCTGAAACCTGCATAATAATAATGTAGCTAAAGTATATCTGACTAGTTAGGCCTTAACAGTTTGCAAATCGATTCAAAAATATTTTTTCCATATTTTTTGCACCCATTTAAACATTTAGAATTCTCCACACATGCAAGTATCACTATCCTTCAAATATAGTAGAAGATTAAAGTTTACCCAGTATACTGATTATTTCCTTATTATAACACAATTATGAAAGCCCAGAGAGACACAACCGTTTATTCATTCATCCATTCATTCATTCATTATCTCCCGCTTTATCCTCTATTAGGGTCGCGGTGGGGTTCCCCATGCCCATCCAGGGGAGAACATCTCGGACGCTGGGCAGATAGACCCAGGACAGGGCGCCAATCCATTTCTGGGCACACACACTCACTCACACAGACACACTCTATATGGGGCAATTTTGAGAATTCAATTGACTTGATCCATTTTTTTGGACTGTGGGAGGAAACCGGAGAACCCGGAGGAAACCCACGCAGACACGGGGAGAACATGGAAGCTCCACCCAGATGGGGATTCGAACCGGGAATCCCTAGCGCTGAGAGGCGAACGTGCTAACCACTAAGCCACCGTGCCGCCTCACAACCGTTTAAATTTGGGTAAAGTGACAGCAGTTTTGGGGATCAATACTTATATGGCTTGTGTGTCAGCACACCGCACATTAGTAATACATAGATGATATGCAAACTTTTAATAACACTTGCATGCAGTAAATATGGGGACATTCTTTCATCCATCCATTTCAACCACAAATTTTGTAAGTCGTACAGAATGAGACCTCGCATTGTCTTTTTAAAAATGATATGAAATTGAGCTTTGGTGTTTGTTGGTTTTAGAATTGTTGCTAGGTTACACAATTCTAACTTTTTTTCAAAAAGTCTTTTAAGAATCGCAGCTCACCTTATATCTTTGTGAAATTATTATCACAGACCCTTCTTTATACTTAAAGGGCTTCATTCCCCTCAAGCTAATTAATGCTTTAATTATAATACTGATTTTTTATGTCTAAATCACTCTGGAATTTTGTTGCCTTTTTTTTGAATGTGTCATAATTTCAATTTAATGTGCACATAATTGTTTTTAATTTTTGTGAGCAGGACGGAGGTTTGAACGATTCTTTTGGAGCTGATCCTCTGGAGCAGGTGATGGGGAAGACAGAGGAGCAGCAACAGGGTGCAGGAGCTATGGAGGATGGGGGCAGTTATGAGGAATTAAACTGTTCCCTGCCGTCTCCCATCAGAATGCCTACAATGCAGATGACTCCAACATTCTCTCTAAAGTATGGCATCAACCAATTCTACTTTAAGCCTGCATTTTTAAACATATTGCGTCTATATGAGCTGTACATACAGTGGTGCTCAAACGTTTGTATTATTATTAACTAATAACAAACTAAGTATCGACCCAACTCATAGTTCAGCAGTTACAGACTGAAGTCCAGCTGGTTTTCTTTATATTTGTTGGTCCACTTTACTGTTTTCAATAGTCAGGACCACCACAGAGCAGGTGTTGTTTGGGTTGTTGATGATTCTTAGCGTGTTGTGTCACTGACATGGTAAGTTACACTAGTAAAGTTGAATCAGACACAGTAATGAGAATGGTACACTGAACAAAAATGTCTTGCCATCAGCATCGTAAGCACTAGTGAATGTTTAAAGGATTACTAACACACTGCTGATGATGATTCATTTCTGTTATTGAAATGCAATACATTGGTAGTTATCAGTTCTAGACTAGGAATTTCTCTATCACTGATGTCAAGCATATACTAAGGATGTTGTGATCAAGAAAGACATCCAGTTAAAAGGAATTCTGTGGACACAAGGTGTTGATAAAGGGTTAACAAACAGGAAATGTACAATTTACATCCAATTAGAATTCTAATTTTAAGAATTAGAATATATTTCTAGAATATATGAGTTTGGTCATATGTTCCCAGGTTCACAACTTTACAAGAATAGTCCTAAATCTATTAACCTGCACTATCTTTTTGTTAATTCAAATAATTAGTTATAATAGAGGATTGTCATGTGTAATAAATGTAGCAGCAGCCCCAGCACATCTTTGGGTCATCAGGAGAGACCGGAAACACCAAGCTTTGTTTTCCCCCTGATCTCTGGAACACACACCAGTGACTTCTCTAGATTTACCTGCAGCTTTGATGGAGAGTCAAATCAACATCAGGTCAGACACAAAAACAAAAGATAGTTCTCCACATTTTGCCCTGTGCCTACTCTGCCTATGCTACCCATCAGCAGAACACTGAAGTCTGTTTGTGTTTTCTAGGAAGCTCCATTTACATTTTCAAGCTCATATCTCGGTGACAAGGTACGTTTTTTACATACACAGTTGTTTAAAATCATTACAAGAAAAACAGGCTGGATAAAATAATATTCACCAGAGTAAATGTTAATAATGAGGAGTGATTAATGAGGCCAGATACTTTATCCTACTGTTCAGTAAACCAGTCAGTTTTAGTAGTATGTACAGAACATTATCAATATGTTTCTTATATTGTTAATTATAAAACTGCTGTACCTAAAGCTTTGAGGTGGCTTCTTTTTTAAAAAATGATGGTTTGAACAAAATGTCGAAGCTTCTGCTGTAGATATATTTCTCTGCTGATGAACTAAATTTATGTTTACCGTATTTTCCGGACTATAAGGCGCACCTAAAAGCCTAAAATTTACCTAGAAATCGGACGTGCACCTTATAATCCGGTGCGCCTTATACCTGTACTGAGTTCCAAAATCTATAAAAGTATTGTTGTGCAACCGGGTAGTTTTTTCCACACATCACCGTCACTGCTGATTTGTGACTCCATGCGCGCTCATCTCACAGAAAAGCAGAGTGAAGAAAATTGATTCGGAGCTTGCCGTCATTCCGGGAGGATTAAATAAAGAACTCCGACCGCTGGACATTGGCGTAAACAGGGCGTTTAAAGTAAAGTTACGAGCGGCGTGGGAGCGATGGATGATAGACGGCGAACACACGTTTACTAAAACTCAGAGGCAGCGGCGGGCGAGTTACGCAACTACTTCTGAGTCTGTGAATGGATTGTGGATGCCGGGGCTAAGGGTTCTGCTGTAACTGTTGTCCGAGCTTTCACGAAAGCCGGCATCATTACTGAACAGCCGCCTGGCGACGGGACTGACTCGGACATTGATGAGAGGGAACACCGGAGTGCTCGATAGTGAAACTACGCAGCTTTTTAATTCAGACACAGAAGATGAGGACTTTGATGGATTTGTGGGAGAAGAGTGATTAAAATAATGTGTGTTTTGTCAAGAAGAAGAATAAACTTCAATTATAAATCAGCGTTTTGCATCCTTTACTTTTCTTGTAGATCGTATGTTTTAGCAAGTGCCTTATAATACGGTGCCGTACAGAATAAGTACCGTACAGAAATAGAGTCCGTAATTCAGACTGCGCCTTATAGTACGGTGCGCCTTATATGTGGGACAAATATAGAAATAGACCCCGTAATTCAGACTGCGCCTTATAGTACCTTATGGTCTTATGGTCCGGAAAATACGGTAATTCAATTGGTAATATTTACTACCTTAAACTCCTTTCCCTTTTTAAACTGTTTTTATGTTCTTTTGAAAATATTACACTATTTAGTATATTATTATATATGGATACAATATATTATACTGTTTGGGCGGCACAGTGGCTTAGTGATTAGCATGTTTGCATCTCAGTGCTGAGGATTCAGGTTCGAATTTATATGTTAATCATTCCTGTGCAAAACTAATTGCATAGCTGTAACTAAGATTTGCTAAAAATATGTGAAAATAGCGTTTTATCTATAACACATGCTAAGAGAGACTTCTGACCTAAATATTTTTTTTGTTTTAACTGTAGAAATCACCAGAATCAAAGCTATCAGGTGAGTTCTAGCATTAAACCAAACACTTTTAGAATTTAAATAACATGTATATATTTATAGCGGCAAGGTGGCTTAGTGGTTAGCTCGTTCGCCTCAGCACTAGGGATTCCCGGTTCGAATCCCCATCTGGGTGGAGTTTCCATGTTCTCCCCGTTTCCACGTGGGTTTCCTCCGGGTTCTCCGGTTTCCTCCCACAGTCCAAAAACATGGATCAAGTCAATTGAGTTCTCCAAATTGCCCCATATAGTGTGTTTGTGTGTGAGTGAGTGTGTGCCCAGCGATGGATTGGCACTCTGTCCTGGGTCTATCTGCCCAGCGCCTGAAACGTTATCCCCTGGATGGGCATGGGGAACCCCACCGCGACCTTAATAGAGGATAAAGCGGGAGATAATGAATGAATGAATAATATATATATATATATATATATATATATATATATATATATATATATATATATATATATATATATATATATATAATATATTAGATGTTTCGTTTGCACCTGCAGGGTTTTTCTTAGAGTCAGAGAGTCAGACAGAGGAGGATTTTACATTTGCTTTTAACTCAGAGAGCCCTCAGGCCAGCACCTCCACTAAAGCAGCAGAGCCTGAGGAACAGTTTTCATTTTCTTTCAATTTTGGGAAGTTTTACCTCCAGTGAATTTATCATTGTTGCTATGCAGTTGGGAGAGACATCAGTTCCTAAGGTTCTAACAAGCATTTGAAACAGTTTACTAGGAATGTACTAATATTGCGTTTTGTTATATTTGACTGTTGTTGGTTTGCAAAAATAAGTTGAGTGTTCATTTACATTTAAACCAGTTTTGATTTACTAAATCAAATAAACATAATACCTAATTAATTACATTAATATTACATGTTTCTTTTACTATTCCAACTATTTGTAGTTATTGTGCAACATTTATAAAACGTTGAGTTCATGTGTTTAGGACTTACAGAACTACTGGAGTGCTCCTTAAAAAATGTGCTGAATCTATTTAAAAAATACACAGCATGAATAAAACCAGCAGTGTTTTAAAGTATTTGGTTTTTTCAGTGTGTGTGATGTCTGTTATTGCATTTCATGATACAGCAGCCTGAAATACATCTAACTGCTCAATGTCAGTCCAACATCAGAAGAGAAGAACCTGAAGATAGACATAAATTATAATGTCATAAAAGCTCTTGTAGGTGTAATGTAGAGGTGGCATAATACTTTTCCCATATTGTGTATCTTGTTTTATTTTTTTAAACAATTACCCTTTATAATGGCAAGGTTACTTTGTTGGCAAATCAACCCTAAGATTTAAATAAATGAAGTGAAATTTCTGGCACGGTGGCTTAGTGGTTAGCACGTTCTCCTCTCAGCACTAGGGATTCCCGGTTCGAATCCCCATCTGGGTGGAGTTTCCATGTTCTCCCCATGTCCGCGTGGGTTTCCTGCGGGTTCTCCGGTTTCCTCCCACAGTCCAAAAACATGGATCAAGTCAATTGAGTTCTCCAAATGCCCCATATAGAGTGTGTTTGTGTGAGTGAGTGTGTGCCCAGCGATGGATTGGCACCCTGTCATGGGTGTATCTGCCCAGTGCCTGAAACGTTCTCCCCTGGATGGGCATGGGGAAACCCCCCCCCCCAACCCCCCCAACGCGCGACCCTAATAGAGGATAAAGCGGAAGATAATGAATGAATGAAGTGAAATTGCTATCCCATAATGTCACTTTATATATAATTTAATTATTGCTTATGTCTATTTTTTGCCATTAGAATACGTCCCATTCGTTTGTTCGGGATTGTTTATAACGACATAATAACACTGACAGAGATTAAGGCAGGTGAGAAGTTGAATGGTATATTATTGAGGCATTTGATTAATCGAGTCAAACTGAGTGTGAGGGCTGTCAGTCATTCTCAAAACATTGTAATGTCTTTATTGAAAGGAAAAAAACACCACTTTTCTCATCACCAAATGCTGTATTGAACTAACTTTAACTTTATCAGACTCTTACATGTCTAATTTTACTTCAAATTACGATTATCTGCTCAGATTAAACTTTCTGAATAAATCACATTAATTTAATCAAGAGTCCTGCTTTTACATTTACATTTAGCATTTTATCCAAAGCGACTTACAAATGAGAACATCACAAGTCATCACCAACTCATTCATTCATTATCTCCCGCTTTATCCTCTATTAGGGTCGCGGTGAGGTTCCCCATGCCCATCCAGGGAAGAACGTCTCGGGCGCTGGGCAGATAAACCCAGGACAGGGCGCCAATCCATTGCTGGGTACACACTCACTCACACATACACACTGTATATGGGGCAATTTGGAGAACTCAATTGACTTGATCCATGTTTTTGGACTGTGGGAGGAAACCCACGCAGACACGGGGAGAACATGGAAACTCCACCCAGATGGGGATTCGAACCGGGAATCCCTAGTGCTGAGAGGAGAACGTGCTAACCACTAAGCCACCGTGACGCCCAGGAAACCAACTACACTGTATAATTATCAAACCTGATTGTTATATGATGCTGTGCCTCCCCCCTATTTTTTCCCTACAACAGGTATTTGTTAAAAAATGCGTCTTCAGTAGTTTCTTAAAACTGTCTAGTGACTCGGACTTACGGACAGAGACCTGTGTCCTGCTTTTAATGTGAATGCAACACTCATGCATCTCTCAGCCAAACAAACTCATTAGCAGCTTGTGTTTGCAATGCGTTGTATTCTGGAGCTCGGTGACTAATTCATCAGCTGAACATGACACGTGGCCGTTTTCTGAAGCGAGACGTGAGTGAGTTTGCGCTGATGAAGTCAGGGAGTGGTAGCTCAGTGGTCAGGGTGTTGGGCTATCAATCTGAAGGTTGGGGTTCAGATCCCAGGTCCACTGAAGTTACCAATGTGGCTCCTTAAGCAAGACCCTTAACCCTCATTGCTCCAGGGATGTTGTGATTAACCCTGTGCTCACCTTGTAAGTGGCTTTGGCTCTTGATTAAAAGCTTTGGATAAAAGCATCCGCTAAATGACCCCAATGTAAATGTAAGTCACATGGTCACAAACTGGATGTGTATTAGGCAAAGGACTGGGACTTAAATCTGGTAAAGACTGGATTTAACAGGTTCGCAAAAAGTCACATTTACGCACGAAATCAGATTCCATCATTCAGCATGTTAGAGACGATGTAGCCAAAGAATAAAGTACAATTAAGCTCATTAATACAGTCTTCCCGGCGGCACGGTGGCTTAGTGGTTAGCACGTTCTCCTCTCAGCTCTAGGGATTCCCAGTTCGAATCCCCATCTGGGTGGAGTTTCCATGTTCTCCCCATGTCTGCGTGGGTTTCCTCCGGGTTCTCCGGTTTCCTCCCACATTCCAAAAACATGGATCAAGTCAATTGAGTTCTCCAAATCGACCCATATAGTGTGTGTCTGTGAGTGAGTGTGTGCCCAGCGATGGATTGGCACCCTGTCCTGGGTGCATCTGCCCAGCGCCCGAGATGTTCTCCCCTGGATGGGCATGGGGAACCCCACCGCGACCCTAATAGAGGATAAAACGGGAGATAATGAATGAATGAATGAATGAATACACGTCTTAAAGCTTTGACTCAATACATTCATATAAACTCTATTCACTTTTATTGCATTTTGTTTCTCAAGTGCCTTTACAATACTTTATATATTACAGTACATTTAAAATTTATTACATAAGAAGGCTCTTTATTAATAATACATCTATTTTTATTATGAAAATAACAGCATAAGCCTTAATATGTAAGGCATCTATGACAAATAAAATTTGTGAAATGTACTTCTAAGCTAAAATCTCAGCTTTAATCTACACTTATTTTCATTTCTACAAACACTGTACTGTCTATAAGAATCAATACATATAGATGAAGTAGTTTTTTCTGCACACAAAACACAGACACATTGGAGACACATAAGTGATGTTAAAGCGTGTAAAAACAGTAAGGCAGGCGGATATGCTGGCAGTTATCCACTGTGGAGGCTTTATGTGTTAATGTATTAAAGTTTTGGCAATGTATAATATACCCCGATGTTCACTTCTCTCGTTATTCCCTGATTTACTGAACTGACTTTAAAATTGAATATAATGTCTGGCAGAGTGTTAGCTGCATTATCAAGAAACGGTGCCCCCTAAAGCTTTAAAAGGCCACGAGACAAACACGACAAATATATACACGACAATCGGTTTAGGCACCAAAATAACATTCACATACTGCTTAAAGAAGTAGCTGGTGTAAATAAATGTGCACTGATGTGGGATTCAGTGGAGTTATCTAAATACCAGTGTCTACACTGAGTGAGCGGCGGGTCACAGGTTCAATCTCTCCTGTGATGTACTGATCGAAGGACGTCTGGTATTTTGCCAGCATCTTAAGTAGAAGTCGCAGATTAAGCCACCACTGTTCTTTGGGCATTCTGTGTCTGGAATTAGACACAGTTAGTGAGTAACTTTCAAAAAAAAAAAAAAAAAAGACTGAATAAGTAACTGGAATCGTCATAATCAGAAATAAGAAGTCGGTGACTTACTCAAAGTCCGTTTGGGACTTTAACTCAGTGACAGGGCTGAATGTGACCCCTTTCTTAATCAGCCCCAACACACACACTGTGTCAGAGGAGTTAGCGAACACACGACCTGCTCAAAACACATCATCATAAGCCTGTACACAAGTTCTTTACTTATTAGATGCAGTTTAGATATTCATTCATTCATTCATTCATTATCTTCCACTTTATCCTCTATTAGGGTCACGGTGGGGTTCCCCATGCCCATCCAGGGGAGAACATCTCAGGCGTTGGGTAGATACACCCAGGACAGGACGCCAATCCATCGCTGGGCACACACTCACTCACACAGACACACTCTATATGGGGCAATTTAGAGAACTCAATTGACTTGATCCATGTTTTTGGATTGTGGGAGGAACCCGGAGAACCCGGAGGAAACCCACGCGGACACGCGGAGAACATGGAAACTCCACCCAGATGGGGATTCGAACCGGGAATCCCTAGTGCTGGGAGGCGAACGTGCTAACCACTAAACCACCGTGCCGCCCTTAGTTTAGATATTGTTTTCTTTTTTTAATTTTCTATAAAATTATAGAAATTTTTTGTATAATTTTCTATAAAAATTATATATGTATTATGAGGTGGCTTAGTGTTTAGCACGTTCGCCTCTCAGCACTAGGGATTCCCGATTTGAATCCCCATCTGGGTGGAGTTTCCATGTTCTCCCCATGTCTGCGTGGGTTTCCTCCGGGTTCTCTGGTTTCCTCCCACAGTCCAGAAACATGGATCAAGTCAATTGAGTTCTCCAAATTGCGCCATATAGTGTGTGTGTGTGCGTGTCTGTGTGAGTGAGTGTGTGCCCAGCGATGAATGGGCGCCCTGTCCTGAGTGTATCTGTCCAGCGCCCGAAACGTTCTCCCCTGGATGGGCATGGGGAACCCCACCGTGACCCTAATAGAGGATAAAGCGGGAGATAATGAATGAATGAATAATGTATGAATATATGTAGTATGTATTATATGTATGCTTTTAAAAATACATATACAGTACCATATATATATATAAGTGCGTGTGTGTGTGTGTGTGTGTGTGTGTGTGTGTGTGTACAAGTATGTATAACATTGTGGGAACCACACAGTAGGTATCTCTGTTTAGAATCATCAGATAGGCAAAGCACTGTTTTAAGTAACTCTATCATACCTTGTCTGAAATTTTCAGTCATTTTCTCTGTGAGCCACTGTACAGCCTTCACTCCTAATTTTGTTCCAAAGTTCCTGTCGAAAGGTGAGGGTGCACCTCCCTATAAAAAAACATTTATGTTTTAAATGAAAACATTAATTAGAACAGACATAATGAAATAAAGGGCGGCACGGTGGCTTAGTGGTTAGCACGTTCGCCTCTCAGCTCTAGGGATTCCTGGTTCGAATCCCCATCTGGGTGGAGTTTCCTGTTCTCCCCGTGTCCGCGTGGGTTTCCTCCGGGTTCTCCGGTTTCCTCCCACAGTCCAAAAACATGGATCAAGTCAATTGAATTCTCCAAATTGCCCCATGTAGAGTGTGTGTGTGTGAGTGAGTGTGTGCACAGCGATAGATTGGCGCCCTGTCCTGGGTCTATCTGCCCAGCGCCCGAGACGTTCTCCCCTGGATGGGCATGGGGAACCCCACCGCGACCCTAATAGAGGATAAAGCGGGAGATAATGAATGACTGAATAATGAAACGGGGCTGTATCAACAATGAGTGAAAAAGTAAAACAGCTTATAATAACAGTTTGATCATGAAGACGACTTCATAGGAACTGCACCATGTCGTACATAAGAATACCTCTTGCCTGTAATGTAATTACAGTAACACACAGCCTCTCAGGACTAATTTCATTATTAATAACTAGTAAGTACTGACCTGCTGAAGGTGTCCTAACACATTGACCCTGCAGTCAAAGATTCCTTTCCCCTCAGCTGAGTACAGATTATAGATGAAGTCTGTGCTGTAGTTGGCATGACATTTCTCATTCCTGCAAAGTCCATCGATATTAAGATATTACTGACAATAATGCACACATCTAACCGCTTGTAACAGGTGCCTAGGGCACCTGTCACCTGTTTTGTGTTTCGTTCCGTTTGTTTCAGTTAATTAACGTTCATTAGTTCATTAGTTTCGTTAATTAACTCAGTGTTGTCATTGGTTGGTTTTGTGCACATGGTCTGGTGTCGTTTTGTATTTATGTCCATTGTTTTTTGTCACCGGGGCTGGTCGTTTGTTTTATGTCACGTAGTCATTGTCGTACCTCATGTTTTGTGGTGCACTGCACCTTTAAATAAACCTGTTTTCGGCTACCTGCGTGCCTGGCTCCCTTCAGCGCGTGTTTACGCAGCGGTGTGCGCTTCCTATGTGCAACCGCTTCTTCCCGAGGTAGACTATCGTGACACCGCTTCACATTCCTATTATTATTTTAAAACATACTGCAAATTAAAATGAACAGCGAGCCAAAGAGCACTAAACCTGTTGTTTTTTAATAAAAGTATTCTGTAATTTGGTCACAATATGGCAATTTTTGAAGCAGACACACACACACGTATATATATATATATATATATGGGCGGCACGGTGGCTTAGTGGTTAGCACGTTCGCCTCTCAGCGCTAGGGATTCCCGGTTCGAATCCCCATCTGGGTGGAGTTTCTATGTTCTCCCCGTGTCTGCGTGGGTTTCCTCCGGGTTCTCCGGTTTCTTCCCACAGTCCAAAAACATGGATCAAGTCAATTGAGTTCTCCAAATTGCCCCATATAGAGTGTGTTTGTGTGTGTGAGTGTGTGCCCAGCGATGGATTGGCGCCCTGTCCTGGGTCTATCTGCCCAGCGCCCGAGACGTTCTCCCCTGGATGGGCATTGGGAACCCTAACGCGACCCTAATAGAGGATAAAGCGGAAGATAATGAATGAATGAATACTGAAAATTAAAATGAACAGCAAGCCAAAGAGCACTAATCCTGTTGTTTTTTTAAATAAAAGTATTCTGTAATTTGGCCACAATATGGCAATTTTTGAAGCAGACACACAGACCCACACACACACACGTATATATATATATGGGCGGCACGGTGGTTCAGTGGTTAGCACGTTTGCCTCTCAGCGCTAGGGATTCCCGGTTCGAATCCCAAACTGGGTGGAGTTTCATTATTGACTTGATAATAATGATGTTCTCCCCGTGTCCATGTGGGTTTCCTCCGGGTTCTCCGGATTCCTCCCACAGTCCAAAAACATGGATCAAGTCAATTCTCCAAATTGCTCCAAATTATAGTGTGTGTTTGTGTGTGAGTGTGTGCCCAGCGATAGATTGGCGTCCTGTCCTGGGTGTATCTGCCCAGTGCCCGAGACGTTCTCCCCTGGATGGGCATGAGGACCCCACCCCCATGACCCTAATAGAGGATATAAGTGGAAGATAATGAATGAATGAATATGTATATAGTTCGCCTCTCAGCACTCGGGATTCCCGGTTCGAATCCCCATCTGGGTGGAGTTTCCATGTTCTCCCCGTGTCTGCGTGGGTTTCCTCCGGGTTCTCCGGTTTCCTCCCACAGTCCAAAAACATGGATCAAGTCAATTGAATTCTCAAAAATTGCCCCATATAGAGTGTGTCTGTGTGAGTGAGTGTGTGCCCAGCGATGGATTGGCGCCCTGTCCTGGGTGTATCTGCCCAGCGCCCGAGACTCTCATTCTCCCCTGAATGGGCATGGGGAACCCCACTGCGACCCTAATAGAGGATAAAGCGGAAGATAATGAATGAATGAATATATATATATATATATATACATACATACATACTCACACATGCACACATACTTAATGGTATTAGTAAAAAGCTGTGCATAGGTCATTAGTGTTTCACATGTTTGACTGTTCCATTAACACACAGGAGCAGATCTGGCAGTCTTTGAAGGTATCTGGTATTTACCACGAAGTGCTGTAAAGCAAACCAGCCATTACCTGAGAACCAGACCTCTCTGAATGTCTTTCTTCATCTTCTCTGTCAGATGCTCAACATTCATCTGTTAAAAAAGAAAGATGCATGGAATTCATAAATCATATTTATTTTTATTTATTTAATAAATGGCTGGTATGTCATTTTCACAAAACTGTGATTCTGACCTTTAAATCTTGAATATTAAAAGGCTCCTCAAAGATGTAAGCAGCATCAGCTCCTACTGCAATGCCTGTAGTGGTTGCCAGGTATCCACAATATCCACCCATGGTTTCTACAACAAATACCCTCCTCTTTGTTCCTGTGGCAGATTGCTTAATCTTGTCACAGCTCTGATGGTAAAAAAAAACAATAAACATAGATAAGCACATTACTGCAGGAGTTACGTTTGTATTGCTTATGTTTTTTTAGAATCCTCCGTGAAAATAGTTTTGACACCTCTGCTTAAATTGTTTTGATGATTTATAGAAAATGTGATTATCCCATTTTTTGGATAGTCACATCTTCAAATATACATAATTTTATTTTTTTTATAAACTATTACCTTTTTAATTCATCTTGTGTGCAAAAGTGTGAAATACAGCATTTTTTAATCACTTTTGTATTTGTATAGCTTATATTTTTCTGTTAAATTTTTGAAAAAAAAAAAAAAAAACAGCTAAAATCAGGTTATTAGTTTGTAGTCGGCACCATGTTTACATTTACATTTAGTCATTTAGCAGACGCTTTTATCCAAAGCGACTTACAAATGAGAACACCACAAGTCAGAAGCCATGGAGAAAACCAACTATACTGTAAATTCATCAAACATGATTGTTATTCGATGCTGTGGCCCCTCCCCCTTTTCTTCTTCTTCTTTTTTTTTCTCTACAACAGGTATTTGTTAAAGAGATGTGTCTTGAGTAGTTTCTTGAAACTGTTTAGTGATTCTGCCTTACGGACAGAGTTGGGAAGATTGTTCCACCATTTTGCAGTGGTGAACACCACGGAGTGAGAATTAGCTCCTCGGTGAGATGGAATCGCCAGGCGGCAATCATCACTGGAGCGAAGTGAACGAGTCGGAGTGTATTTTGAAAAGATAGAGTGAAGGTAGGAGGGGGAAGATCCAGAAATGGTTCTGTAGGCCAGAGTCAGTGACTTGTACAGAATGCGAGCAGCTACAGGAACCAATGGAGGGAAGTTCCATGTTAGTCCATAATTGGCACTTTGTGTTTAAGTTTTTTTATGGAGAAAATGATTCAAGTTTAAAAATGCCTCTAAAAGATTTTGTGGTAAATTTTCTCAAAGAAAAAAGTCTCAAAATTATGAGGTCCTTTAATAATTGTACTGATACTTCAGCATGTAATCAGCAGCAAAGTAGTGACTTACCATCCACAGATATTATGTTACAGCATTTACCATATTAGGGTTGTGAGGGGTTACCCATGCCCATCTGGAGAGAAAATTTCGGACTCTGGGCAGATATACCCAGGACAAGGTGCCAATCAAATTGATGACTTACACTCTCTTACACTCTCTCTCACACACACACACACACACACACACACAATACAAGGGGGCATGGAAACTCCACCCAGTTTGATCGCCAGTTTTGATCCCCTCATCACTGGAGATCCGAACCTGGATCCCCAGTGCTGAGAGGAGAGCGTGCTAAACACTAGGGCTGTATTCAACAAAGGATTTTCATAGTCGAATCTGATTCGTCAGATTTTCCCTATAGTCGACTGATAGTCGAATCAGTTAAAATTTCACCACAAGATGGCGCTATAAGCGTGTTTTTTAAAAAAGATTTTTTTTTTATATTTTACTTGTTTTTCTAGAGCACCGTAAATGGGTTAAAGCGCACACATCATTAAAAAAAATATATTAACAGAAATTAGGATGTGTAACAATCACCTGCGGCACCTGTCCCTCGTTTGGTTTCTGATTATCTCACTTGGGTGATTGGTTGGGTTAGTGCACGTCTTTAATTTGTGGTTACCTTACCCGATGTTGCTTTGTTCGTTTACCCCCTTTCTGTTGGTGCTTCGGCACCACTTTTTTTTCAATAAATTCTAGTTTTGGTTTTTATCCCGGTGTTCCAGTTTTTCTCCATCAGCATTTCTGGCACGGTGTGTCGCTGCGCATTTGTTCCGCGCAGGTCGCACTCGTGGGAGCGTCTCCCTCTGTTTAGACTGGCTGACACTGTGGCTTACGTGTAGCCGGATCCCGAGAGACGCTCATTATGCGCGAGCGGCGTTCGCGATTTCCCCGCGGAGCCTATCATCTCCGGGGAAAGACGGACATTTGTGACAGAACGAAAACAAAGACATTTCATGTAAAAACTAATGCTTAGCAGCAGCCATGGGCACCCCCATGTGGTCAAAATGGTACATTCGACTATGAGGTTCATAGTCGACTACGGTTCTCCGAATCGAATCGTCGAATCAGCGAATATTGCAGCTCACCCCTACTAAACACTACACCAGTGTGAATTCTTGTATTATAGAAGAGTGGGCAAGATTATGTTAGGAACTCACTTCCATTGCTGCGTTGACAGCAGTATCAGCACCCAGGCTGAATTCAGTTCCAGGTACATTGTTGCTGATAGTGGCAGGAATGATGCACATGGGAATACAGAGCTCGTCATAACGCCCCCTGGCTTCATACAGTTCCAGAATGCCTTCATACGCCTATGAATAGCATAGTAGCCTATGAATATTTCATATCAGAGCAGGATAAGAGTGAAGATGAAAGTGAAAAAGCATATACTGCCACTCACCTCGAAGCCACCAATTACTAACAGTGACTGAATATTGTACTTGATAAGATTTTCAATTAACTTCTCCATACAGCTACTGGGCAGAGTTCTGATAAAAAAGACAAGTATAATTGTGGTCAAGGACATATGTCATATTATATAGCAGTTTAGAAAATAACATCCTGTATTTACTCACCGTTTAGTTCCCAGAATAGAGCCTCCTTGTCCAGTCCATCCAGCCACACTACTCCAAGAAACCTCTTCAATCTTTGCAAAATATAAAATATAAATGTATCATTCATTCATTATCTCCCGCTTTATCCTCTATTTGGGTCGCGGTGGGGTTCCCCATGCCCATCCAGGGAAGAACATCTCGGGCGCTGGGCAGATACACCCAGGACAGGGCGCCAATCCATCGCTGGGCACACACTCACTCACTCAAACACACACTATATGGGGCAATTTGGAGAATTCAATTAACTTGATCCATGTTTTTGGACTGTGGGAGGAAACCGGAGAACCCGGAGGAAACCCACGCAGACACGGGGAGAACATGGAAACTCCACCCAGATGGGGATTCGAACCGGGAACCCCTAGCGCTGAGAGGCGAACGTGCTAACCACTAAGCCACTGTGCCGCTATAAATATATATTATACATATTTATATAAAAATATATTTACAGACAGCTGTTTTATAAATGAAAATAATTCATGTGCTAACATTTCTGTAACACACTGTGTTCAGTACATTTACATTTCACAAAATACTGGTGTAGTATTTGTAATACTTTCAAGTAATGGCTTAAATGTGTTCACACCTGTTCAATCTTGCCATCCCCTTCCACAACCACTGTTATTCCTGCACTGTATTATGTATGGACAGCACGGTGGCTTAGTGGTTAGCACGTTCGCCTCTCAGCACTAGTTGTGCTGGTGGAGGTGGCTGGGACGAGGGTCTCCCTACTTGGCTTGCTGCCCCCGTGACCCGAACCCCGGACAAGCGGGAGATGATGGATGGATGGATGGATATAGATATAGATATATATATATATATATATATATATATATATATATATATATATATATATATATATATATATATATATATAAATAAATATTATTATTATAATTTACATAGGGCGGCATTGGCTTAGTGGTTAGCACGTTTGCCTCTCAGCGCTAGGGATTCCCGGTTCGAATCCCCATCTGGGTGGAGTTTCCATGTTCTCCCCGTGTCTGCGTGGGTTTCCTCCGGGTTCTCCGGTTTCCTCCCACAGTCCAAAAACATGGATCAAGTCAATTGAGTTCTCCAAATTGCCCCATATAGAGTGTGTTTGTGTGAGTGAGTGTGTGACCAGCGATAGATTGGCGCCTTGTCCTGGGTGTATCTGCCCAGCGCCTGAAACGTTCTCCCCTGGATGGGCATGGGGAACCCCCTCCGCGCCCTAAAATAGGATAAAGCGGAAGATAATGGATGGATGGAAGGCTAAACAAGTAATAGCCTCCCATTGGATAATGTTATTATGTTTTGCCCGGAAACAAGTTATTTAACCCCAACTGATGCCTGATTCTTATTCATTAAACAACCATGAAAAAATGTTACGCTGTTTTAGAAGGCCAAACTCTAAAAGAGTGGTTTAGAAATTTTGACAAATTGATTTACTACCACAGAGTCCAGAGTCCAGACAAATTCAAATATACACTATTTTATTCCAGTAAGTCTGTAGCTACTTACCTCTCCTTTGGCAAGTCCTTCAAATCCATCGTGAACAGCATAGACTTTGTGGCCTGCAGCTAAAGCCACCCTTACAGCAGACCTCACTGCTGCATTCATGCCTGCTGCTGGAGCTCCCACGTTTAGAACAGCCAGAGAGAAGCCGCTCTGCAATCGAATAATATACAGATACAAGAGATAATGTTGAGAACACTTACTTTAATGTGCATCAATTAAAGATCCAGTTCACTTTTACATGAACTTCAGTGTCAAACAAAAAACATGTTCATCCTAAGATTTAAATTAGATCTGCACATGTAATGTCTTGAAAATACTACACGCTTTAAATAGTGCAAAGATGCAATATGCCTTAATTACAGCATTATGTGATTGTACTTCTAGTATATTATAGCCTCATTTTCTATTTGTGCACCTGGCACACACCACTTCAATTATAATTAAATACATATACAAGACAGAGTTGAGTATCTACACTCAAAACACTTACCACAAAAGAGTGTCAAGTACAATATTACCACATGAGCTCACTTCAAGAGAGGTAGTGTGCACTGCATATGAAAGGGCACTTTATAGTTTGCTACCAAATTAGTAAAGGAGGCAGCGGTGGTAGTTCTGACACATACTATTAATTGTGAAGCTTTATTATCTAGTACAGTATAAAAAAAATAGGGTAGGAATTAAAAAAAATAAATAAATAAAGACACCTTCAGATTTCAAAGTACCCTCAGTTGGATACAGGTTAAGACCTTGTATTAGAGAATTAAGTAAAGAGGACTAGCGAAGTATGTAAAGAAACAGATAAACTACAAATTCATTTTGAAATTACAGTATGTGTGTACAGTACAGTGTGTCTGTCTGTCTGTCTATCTAGCAATCAATGTTTTATATATATATAACTGTTAAATGGGACAGTAAGATTTAAAAAAGGTGTACAGGAAGAAGTGCATAGAGTATAAATATAAACATTTCAGACACTTGTGAAAATACTGCAGTAAATAATTCTACTAACATGAATATTACGTAAAAAAAACCTTTAATAACTGCAGTTGTTTTAAACAAATCGCCTCATCATTTCTTGTTTTCAAAAGGATTGCTGGTGTGCAGTTTTATATGTTCTCTGATATTATGGTTTTAAAGGCTCTCACTCAATATTGCTACTTTGTCACTCCTGGCTAAATTATCAATGTTGCAAACAGTGCTGAGTAGGCGACAAACTATCTCCAGACAGACACCTTGTTCTTTGTGACTATATGAACAGGGTAAGATTTTAACAAACAATTGAACTTTTCCTTTAAAGATAAATGTCAGACACTTGAAATGTTTGCATAATAGGTATCTAAAGAAAAGCCTCACAAACTATAATGTTAATAATTGTCACATTTAAATCATGAATATTATATAATTGCACTCCATAACTTTACCTGCTCCTGAGCAGGCTTCTGGTACGCTAGTAACTTGTAAATGTTCCAGTTGTTTTCAAAGCTCCTAAAATCAGAATATATGAGAATGTTAGTGAAGACAAGGAAAAAGCTAAAAATATCTTTAATTTCATTTGCATATGAAAACTAAGGCTTCCGCCCCCATCATTTCTACCAGCTAGGACCTTTTGTAATAATGAAAAAAAAATTTGGAACATTTTTTAAAATTCTTTATCTAAAAATGATAAATTAACTAAATTGTGATGTTATATACACATATACACACACACACATATATATATATATATATATATATATATATATATATATATATATATATATATATATATATATATATATATATACATATATATATATAAACACACATTTATTACAAATGTATGCACATTTTGTAACCCATGATAGGGACATTAAACTGAACAGCTGACATTTTTGTATTAAGTGGAAAATTTTGTGATGAAAAGAAATACAATTAAAACTTGTTTTGTTACTTTAATTAAAAAAGGTAAAATAAGAACAATGGGAAACATGTTTTTTTCCTTTCTTAAATGTTTTACAAGCATTAAATTATACATTTGTTAATAATTGTAACTACATTGTTAAGTGAAAACATATTTTTCTTTTTGCCATTTTACACAATATTTAACACAAATGTAGCTTCACTTGTTTATTCAATTTAACTTAGCCTGAGTTACAGTATATAGAAGAACATACCTTCCACGCAGTTGAATGGCTTCCTCAAATCTTTTTTCATTCATGGCCTTCTGCACTTCTTTAGTCTGAAAACCAATTTTGAAGAGCTTGTATGAGCAACTAGGAATGCACTGTAAGTGTTTGTGCTGTTTTCTGTCTTGTTTACAGATTAAATTACAGATAAAAGATAAAAAAAAATTAATAAATTTTATCTACATAAAAACCGGAATAGCTTTAGCCTGACATCTCTAACCAAACACCTGAGTCAGTTGACCTGAGTCAGTGAAGACATTTAACTACTTAATTAATGTTTAATATCAACAATAATTTATATTCCAATAATTATTCTAACTGTAATTGAAGTTTTGCTTTACCCAATCAGACTTCACACTTTACCAAAACCAATGTTCAGTGTAAATGACTTAGTGAATCTAAACTAGTGCAATCAAACCAAATGTGTACCAGAAGTAGAATCTTCAAATCTGGTTCCATCAAAACAATCAATACTTTTCATTACAACCGACTTTAAGACATGTGTGAGTTATTGTTGCTACATAAATATCCTTCATAAATCAGTCTCTTACCAGTTCCACTGCTTCCATTAGGGGTAACCTTACTGAGCGGTTACCTGACAGGCCAATCACACTGGCAGGGGTATCAGGAGTTGCCTCCATCAGGGCCACAACTGCATTCATTCCCAGCATACTGCTCTATAAATACACCAATAGTACAGTAATAGTGCCTACACTTATTATACCCTAATAAAAACCAAGTTTAAGTTTAAAGTAATTTACTTATGAACAGCTTTTTACAACAGTACATTGACACAAAGCAGCTTAACAGAGTTCTGAGCCTAAACCCCCAAAGAGCAAGCCGAATGGACAGTGGCAAGATTCATCCTTTTTGCAGTTACAGAATAGACGAAGCAGCGTTTAGCCACTATGCCGCTCTCAAATGGAATCAACTGAATATGAACATTAGAAGACTCATGACTTTATAAGCTTTTAAATCCAGACGAACAAAACAATTCCTGTTTAGGCTTAGTTTAAATTACAATTCACAATTTGCTTTATTATTTATTTATTATTTATATTATTCAATTCATGTTTTCTTTTACTTTTTATGTATTTGTATTTTATTGCTCTGATTTCTTGATTTCATTCATATTTTATCTTTTTTAATGCACAGCTTTTAATGGTTTTCATTATTTTATTGCTGTACATCACTTGCTTCTGTATGAAAGGTGCTCTACAAATAAACTTGCCTTGTTACATTACTTAATTATAAACTTTCTCAACCAATCACCTTCCACTACACACAACAGGCTAATTAGCTCCCTTATGAGTACATGTCAGACAAACCACCTACCAACAGCATATTATGCTGCAAAACTGAGAATTGTAGCCCATTAACATGAAAACTCTGTTGTGTAGAACATGTGAAGAGTAGTATCAACAGGTCTTCATCACCAACAGTGTGCTGGTTTTAAAGTGGCATTATTAATCCAGGGAATGTCTGTTGTGTAGGCATACAGTATTTACACAAGCTCTGATATCATCAGTGTTTATCTCCATACTGACCACCATCTGGTGCTAAAGCTGTGCCAGGTACTTTTTTTGTTTAAAATATTAACTCAGTGTAGGAGACTAGACATACATTACAGTTATGAATTGGAAGCAGCCTTATGTTTAGTGAAGAAAATACTACAACATGGTGGCAAGAAAATACTAGATGGTGGCATGAACTGGCAAATTTTTTGATAAAAGTAAAGACCCGTTTTCTAGACCAATTCAGAATCTGTAACAAATGTACTAAGAATCTATTAAGAACTATTATTATGTATTATGTATGTATCTTTATAGAACAGGACAGCTGGGATTCCAGGTTCGAATCCCGATCTGAGTGGAGTTTCTATGCTCTGTGTCAGTTTCCTCTAGGTTCTCACGTTTTCTCCCATAGTACAAAACATGGGTGAATTAGTGAATAAGGTGAATTGGCTGCTCCAAATTGCAGCAATCAAAATTGCGCATATAGTGTGTGTGTGTGTGTGTGTGTGTGTGTGTGTGTGTGTGTGTGTGTCTGAGTGTGTGCCCAGTGATGGATTGGCAACCCTGTCCTGGGTGTATCTGCCCACCGCCATGAATGGGCATTGGGAACCCCCCCTGTAATCCTAGTATAGGATTAAATGGTTAATATAACAAGATGTGATGAAACATGTAAATGGAACTCATTTGTTATATCAATCTACATGAACAGAATTTATAGTTTACTGTAAAGGAAAATTGGAACTAAATCACTTAATTGAATTTTGATGTAATACACTTTTTTTGTAATGGACACTCAATTATATACACAATTCCTACCTTAGTTCCCTACACTGTAATCGATGTCCGGCTCGGTCAATGGGAGGATAAGTCCCCCACTGAGGTTCTTCCTTTCAAAACAAAACCACTACCATGAAGTCTTTCTTTCTCAATGTGTCATCGACTTAGAACACTGTAAAGCTGCTTTAACTCAAAGTACTATTGTAAAAACTGCTATATAAAGTTTAAACTTAAACTTGATTTACTATGAAAGAAAAAATTCTTAGAAAAAAAAAACAGTGTGAAATACTTACTAGCACACGGTCGAATGCTGATGGAGTTCCCCCTCGTTGTACATGGCCTAAAACAGTCACTCTGGTATCATATCCCAAACGCTGCACTACAAGCTACACACAGAAAAAAACCCTCTTTGCACAGTATAATAAAAAGCATGTTGTTGCGGTGTAGAATATTGAGTGCTTACATCTTTGATATAGTTGGAGGATATTGGTTCACCCTTTTTGTTGATGGCTCCTTCAGCAACAATGATAACATTCAGTCTGGATCCCTTACTGCGGCTCTGTGCACAAAACATTCCTGCTAAGTGTTTTTTTAATAATGATTACTTTATGAAATACTTTCATTAAATTCTTTAATATGGAAAAACATTAAAATCTAAAAATAGGATTTACTGCTTATTTTATTAACTTGTATGGTGCTGAATGTTTGGTGCACACTGTCAGTCTGACCTCTCCAAGCCGTGCACACATGATGTCTTCCCAGCCGTCTTCTGGAGGAGCCTCGGGCATAAAGAGCCAGTCTGCTCCAGACGCCATGGCAGACACCAGTGCCAGGTACCTGCACAACAAATGCATACACCTGAATTACTACCACACCTCTTTTTTTAGGCCTTTAAACTCATACCAGTTTAAAATGACCTTTATTCTATAATGAGACTTTGGTGGTATCTTATCAGGGATTATATTACACTTTAATTACAGTTTTCTAGGAACTAGAGCAATGACCTTGTAAGCTTGTTGCAGTAATCTATAAGCAGCTGTGAGACATATGATCACACTACACAGCATTAATATTGGTGATCAGAAATGCATTGCTTAAAAATTTTTATTGCGTAAGTGGAGGGTGAATTTTCTGTGTGAATTTACATTTTCTTCCTGTTTCTGCGTCATTGTTCTCTGTAAATTTGTTGGGTTTCTATCAAATATGTAAATATGGGTTTCTATCAAATATGTATATGACAGTGTAAGTCGGTGTCTGTCCTGAGATTAGATGACAATCTATCTGGGAACCCTGCATTTGGTCAAGACATATATATATATATATCTGCTTAATCCTTTGCTAGGGTCGCAGGGGGGTTTCCCATGCCCATCCAGGGGAGAATTTTTCGGGTGCTGGGCAGATACACCCAGGACAGGGCGCCAATCTATCGCTGGGCACACACTCACTCACACAAAACATGAAAACTCCACCCAGATTAGGATTCGAATTGGGAATCTATAGCGCTGAGAGGCAAATGTGCTAACCACTAAACCACCGTGCACATAATATAATATTTATATGTAGCATAAACATTATAAACATTTTTAAAATTGTGTTCAATTTAATTTATGTATTTTTTTTGTACAGAGCAGATAGCAAGGGAATAGGAAGTTGGTTAACACAAGCTATATTAATTATTATGGCAATTTATACACTCAAAACCAAAACTCACCCACAGTGTCGTCCCATCACCTCCAGAACAAATGTGCGCTGGTGGCTATAATAAAAATTTTTTTAAAAAAAAGTAATTTGTTAATAAGCATGAGAATCGAATGCAAATTTACCAGAACAAATAGTTATGATAGTTAGTCAAGATTACAAGGTTATAAACCCTTTCTAAAATAATAGAAAAGTCAGAATGTTTTTTTTCAAAATTTGAGGACTTGATTTTCAGAGCATAACATTTCTCCATCAAGCCCAATCAACCTACAGTCTTGAACGTATGAAGCAAAGTCACTGTGACATGGGTGTCTGAAGGTCAGACCTTTCTTAACTTCTATCCCGGCTCAGTTATAGTAATACACTGCTTGCCGCTCTTCCAGGTTGCAGGCCTGATTCAACTGATTCCAAACTCTGCAGTCCGACTTGTGTTCAATCAACCCAAGCGAACTCATGTCTCTCCATTACTCATTGCTCTAAAATGGCTCCATTGTTCACCACTGCTAAACGGTGGAATGATCTTCTCAACTCTGTCTGTAAAGCTGAATCACTTTTTTTGAGAAACACAAGCACTTGCTATAAAAAAACAGAAGCAAGATTGAATAACGATCAGGGTTGATTATACTGCAGTGTAGCTGGTGTTCCTCAACTACTGTCTTGTGTTTTTTTCTATTTGTAAGTCACTTTTGATAAAAGCGTCTGCTGAATGGTTAAATATAAATCTAATGAATTTATAAATGCTCTTCAATACAAATGCACTCAAAATTGTGTAGGAAGCTGTTTTAGAAGAGTGCAAGCTGTCATAGCTACAAAGTAAGGACACACCAATTTAGCCTCTGTAGGTGTAATGTGTAGGTGTTCCAATAAATTATAAGTCGGGCAGCACGGTGGCTTAGTGGTTAGCACGTTCGCCTCTCAGCACTAGGGATTCCCGGTTCGAATCCCCATCTGGGTGGAGTTTCCATGTTCTCCCCGTGTCTGCGTGGGTTTCCTCCGGGTTCTCCGGTTTCCTCCCACAGTCCAAAAACATGGATCAAGTCAATTGAATTCTCAAAATTGCCCCATATAGAGTGTCTGTGTGAGTGAGTGTGTGCCCAGCGATGGATTGGCGCCCTGTTCTGGGTCTATCTGCCCAACGCCTGAGATGTTCTCCCCTGGATGGGCATGGGGAACCCCACCGCAACCCTAATAGAGGATAAAACGGGTGATAATGAATGAATGAATGAATGAAAGATGAGAAGTCCCTACATTTACATTAAGACCATGTGTAATTAACTTAAGTGATGTAACAATAACAGTTATCTGAACTCGGATGTATGATATTGCAAAAGGAGAATTTCACATCCTGTTGCATAACAACCTCATGTACAGAGTTATATCAGTCAGAATCTTTAATGCCAAAATTTCTATTCTCCTCATGATTGTCAAACAACTTTAGAGAAATTAAAAAACTGTATTTATGAATGTTTTTTGCTAAGGGGAGTGCAGAGAGGAGCTCAGTCATCAGTCTGTATAAGTAAGGGCATGTTAAGACAGGATGTGGAAAATGTAGCTGCATTCCACTCAAAGATTACTCAACTGCACATTCCTTATAACAGTAATTTTTTTCTGTGTTAGACTATTAATATCACAGTATAAACTCTAATAATAAACATCATTCTCATGTTTATGTAGAGCAGCTCCATATTATTCCTTGTGATGTGTGTGTTATGTAGCTGCTGACCTTATAGCAGTGGTAGTGATGGCATCGATGATTTCCATTATGCGATGGAGGGCTGAATCTGCGCCGATGGTCATGTCAGTCCCGCAGAAGTCATTATCAATAGATCCAACCAGGCCCACAATATTCAGGTGGTCAAAGTGTTTTGCTTGCTCACCAGTGATTCTTCCTAAACAGATGAAATTACCAGTGTGATTCTTACTACAGGCTGAGACAAACATTTACACATACTTACACCAAGGACAATTCAGTATTGTATTCAAGTATCATTCATTCATTCATTATCTTCTGCTTTATCCTATATTAGGGTCGCGGGGGGTCCCCATGCCCATCCAGGGGAAAACGTCTCGGGCGCTGGGCAGATACACCCAGGACAGGGCGCCAATCTATCGCTGGGCACACACTCACACAGACACTCACACAGACACACTCTATATGGGGCAATTTGGAGAACTCCATTGACTTGATCCATGTTTTTGGACTGTGGGAGGAAACCGGAGAACCCGGAGGAAACCCACGCGGACACGGGGAGAACATGGAAACTCCACCCAGATGGGGATTCGAACCAGGAATCCCTAGTGCTGAGAGGCAAACGTGCTAACCACTAAGCCTGTGTTCAAGTATTCAAATATATTTTTTCATTTCGACCATATACATTTGTGTGCAGTACACGAACAAGTAAAACGAAATCAACGTTCCCCAGGGCCAAGGTTCTATATAGAACAACTTACTACAAAATCTTTTAAATATGGGTGAGAGAGTGTGTGTGTGTGTTCCCTATACAAATCCATACTTTGCTTCGATTAGCAAGACATTTGACATGCTCTCTTCAAGACACTGCAGAGATTAATATCCTCTTTGCAACCACCAAGAAGTGGCTTAAGATGTCTCATCATCTCTATGTGGTTAGAGCAGCAACACCAGTAATGGGTGGCCAGGAATAATTAGTGCTGTTGTTCACAGTAGAGACTTATATTTAGTGGAAGTTAATTTGTTTGAGGTTTTTTTCATTCGCTTGGTTAGTTAATTAAGTAAAAAAAAAACATTCTGCCACAAAGCGACTAATTATTCTTAGAATAACGTTTACACCATTTACACAGCAAATCATTACAAACCTGTGCAAGGCAAGTTTTATATGAAATGCATGTTTGCAAAAGCATTTACACAATTACACAATCACACAAAAATTTCCTAGAAAAGAAATAAAATCCAGACAAAGAGGTGCCAGGTCGCAGAGTAGCATACGGCGTTATTTAAGTTTACAAAGTATTACAATGTTTTATATTCAGTGTGTCGGCTCTCTTTTTCACAGCTGGATAATGTGATTTAAAGGAATGACTTACATGATGGCAAAGTGTAAAAAATGTCATTTAGTTTCATATTTTTGACAAAACCACAAGTCACTGACAAGATCCTGAAAAGCCAAATGTAACTTAACGCTGCTGGTTACCCATCCACCAAACCAATACCAAACCAAATCAGGACTAACAACTAACCTTTGGTTACCAGGTCAGCAAGCAGACCACTCCACTCGTTTCGGAATATGTTGGCTCCAGTAAGGCTGCCGTCTCCTCCACATACACACAGGTTGGTGATGCCGCGTTTCACTAGATTAAAGGCTGCTGCCAGTCGTCCTTCCCGTGTAGTGAAAGCTTTGCATCGTGCGCTGCCAATCACTGTCCCACCCTGCACAAGAAACGTAACATCTTTAGTAGAACAAACCATGCAGGTGGAGATGTAAGCATCGGCTGATGAATTCTACAGATGTGAATATGCTCACTTCAAGCACTTATTTCATCAAAACAGTAAAGAAAAAGACTTATTTAATGAGATAATCAAACAAACCACAAGCGTTCTTCTAAAGCCAGGCCATTTTGGACAAAATAGTAATAACTGACACTAGGGCTGTGTTCAACTAAGGATTTTCATAGTCGAATCTGAATCGTCAGATTTTCCCTATAGTCGACTGATAGTCGAATCAGTTAAAATTTCACCACAAGATGGCGCTATAAGCGTGGTTTTTAAAAAAGATTTTTTTAAAATATTTTACTTGTTTTTCTAGAGCACCGTAAATGGGATCCCCGTGCAGGGGGAGCTTTATTAATGTGTAGCCTATTGTTAAAGCGCACACATTAGTAAAAAAAAATATTAACAGAAATTAAGATGATTTTATTTGACAAAAGGCTATATATATAACGAAAACAAAGCCATTTCACGTAAAAACTAATGCTTAGCAGCAGCCATGGGCACCCCCATGTGGTCAAAATGGTACATTCGACTATGAGGTTCATAGTCGACTACGGTTCTCCGAATCGAATCGTCGAATCAGCAAATATTGCAGCTCACCCCTAACTGACACAGACTTTCTAACTCAATATTTCTCAGTGGTACTGTAGGTAAGGACGGGCTCTTTAAAATAGAAATCTATGTCAGGCATTTGCAAAGATAAAACTGCATACAAATGAAGGGCACACATGTAATTTGTGTGTGTTTGGTTGGTTGGGGAGGAGCGCATTCTGTAAAATGTAGTGAAACACCCTGAACATAACAACAGTCCATCATGCATATGGACAAACAAACACCATTAAACATAGATTCTAGAGGGTTTTGAAGAGGGTGAAACTGCCAAACTAATTGTTTCTAGTTATAAGTGTGCTCAGAAAATTCACATATATTTGTACAAGATCTAATCTAATTATTTTTATAGACCAAAAGTTTTATTAATGATTAGCAGAGCATTTATTTCAGTCATTAAGGCTGAAATGACACATACAGTACAGCAAAAGGCTTATTTAATGTTATTTACTTTAGAATGTGATCCTTTAACTTTTTTAACACTCAGTGAAAGACCTCTCATCTCATTATCTGCCACTTAATCCTATACTAAGGTCAAGGAGTGGGTTTCCCATGCCCTTCTAGAGAATGTGTCTGGTTCCCAAGCAGGGCCTAATCAATCACATGGGCACACATTCACTCACTCAGACAGGCACTACATAGGGCAGCCAATTCACCTTGAACCCATGTTTTTGGACTATGGGAGAAAATTAAAGAAACCAGAGAACACAGACAATCTACCAAGATGAGAAATCTGGATTCTGAGAGGTGGACCACTAAGCTACCAGAGTTGCAAATTTTACTTACTCCAGTAATTTGCATTTTTTTAAACCGGCAGCATACATACAAACCAGAAAGAAAACACAAAGAACAGTTTGATAGACTTCATAGACTGAAGTAAATCAACTAAAACAGGTCTGTTTTTTTATTCTTACCAGCTGAATTATGTTGGTCACACTGTGCCAGTGAGCCAGTTTGATGTTATCTCCTCCATCCACCAAGCCCTGGTAACCCTGTATACATTTATAAAACACAAAAATGCCTTTTGAGGGGTAAAATTCAGGTTAACTAACCATCTTTTACATTCATCAAATCATTTCCATGTCAAACTGTACATCAGTTATTCATAATGTGGTTGATATCACATCATTATATGTTATATATATATTCCTAAATGTAACATTCCAGAAAAAAGAAAAAAAGAGTTACCTCATAAATCAGATACACCTTGGCTCCAACGTATATACCCATCCGAGTGACAGCACGGACAGCTGCATTCATACCTGAGCAAGTCAGATGGAATATTCAAAACTTATTCAGCATTTACTTAACAATTTTTTTGTGTCAGGCAACACAGTGATACAGTGAGTAGTATTGTTGACCAATAGCAGGATGGTCCTGAGTTCTGAGTTGACAATGAAGCATCCTTGTATCCTTGATACTAAATAACCCATATGTGTGTTATTTCAGTTATGAACAGTCAACCAGGTTTATAAGATAAGATAAGATAGACCTTTATTTATCCCACAATATTAGAAGGATGCTGAAGCCACCAGGCAGGAAGATGAGAGGATGGACTAAGAGGAGATTTCTAGATGAGGTAATGAGGTTGGGGTGACAGTGGAAGATATGGTTTCTCTTACTAGTGCTTGAATAGGCAGCGCTTAGGCCTTTAAAGATTAAAGGATAATTTAGAGCTGCTAATTTACCTTGAATTCATGTTTTTTTATTATGGGATGGAGCCGGAGAGCATGGACATTGAACATGGAAATTCCACCCAGATCGGCAGTCGAACCTGAATCCCCAGCACTGAAAGGCGAACATGCTAACCACTAACCCCCGTGCTGCCCCATAAACATTTATACAATCCAATTAATATCACTAACATATGGTTGGACTGTTGAAGAGAACCAAAGCACTTGATAAAAACCCACACAGACATTACGAGAACATACAAGTTCCACACATCATATCTAAAATAGAGTTTTGTTGCTGTAATGTAACAAAGCAGAACACCGTGCAATAAAATAACGTTAATTTACAGATTTATTGCAAGAAAGATCTACAGAGGCGGCACGGTGGCTTAGTGGTCAGCACGTTCGCCTCTCAGCGCTAGGGATTCCGGGTTCGAATCTCCATCTGGGTGGAGTTTCCATGTTCTCCCCGTGTCTGCGTGGGTTTCCTCCGGGTTCTCCGGTTTCCTCCCACAGTCCAAAAACATGGATCAAGTCAATTGAATTCTCAAAAATTGCCCCATATAGAGTGTGTCTGTGTGAGTGAGTGAATGTGTGCCCAGCGATGGATTGGCGCCCTGTCCTGGGTCTATCTGCCCAGCGCCCGAGATGTTCTCCCCTGGATGGGCATGGGGAACCCCACCGCGACCCTAATAGAGGATAAAGCGGAAGATAATGAATGAATTAATGAATGAATGAATATCTAAAGACTAGATATTTTATTATATCAGTTGCTTACATTCTTAAACATGTTTAAACAGATACGAATGAGAGTGTGACTACAACAGCATGAGTTTATTCCATTTAACAGAAACATGAGCTGAAAAGCACAGCATGTGAATGCTCCTACAACTGCCCTTTGTCATCAGTAATCAGAACATCACCGTGAGGAGGAGAAATACTGTTTTATTAGCTGTGCTGTTTTAAAAGACTTATGATTGAGTGATCCAGTAATTAAGCTGTTATGGTTTAAGACATACTGACTTTACTCTCATCTCACTATGTTCACTCCTTATTCCTCCACTAGGGTCGTGGGGAGGGGGGGACCTTTTGGGTGCGGGGCAGATACACCCAGGACAGGGCACCAATTCATCATTGGGCACACTTAATTGCTCACACGCATACACACTAAAGATATAAATGGGCAATTTATTCATTCATCCATTCATTATCTTCCACTTAATCCTCTACTAGGGTCTTGAGGGGGTTCCCCATGCCCAGCCAGGGGTGAACGTTTCAGGCGCTGGGCAGATAGACCCAGAACAGAATGCCAATCTATCGCTGGGCACACACTCACTCACACAGACACACACACAAACACACTATATGTGGCAATTTAGAGCATTCAATTCACCTTGAATCCATGTTTTCAGACTGTGGGAGGAAACCCCATGCGGACATGGGGAGAACATGGAAACTCCACCCAGATCAGGATTCGAACCTGGAGCCCCATTGCTGAGATGCAGATGTGCTAACCACTAAGCCACTGACTATAATAATGAGTATAAACATTACAGCTGTTTCTGTCAAAAGTAAAACACTTTTATCTCTCCATACAAACTGTTTATTTATAAGTCTTTTTTTCAAATGGAAAGATAGTCTTACAAGTAAAGGAGCACTTTTCTTATTTTTGGGGCACAATATTTAAAGAAAATACATGTCTATTAATTACATTTGTATTGTAAGAGTAGTTGCGGGCTGCACGGGGGTTTAGAGGTTAGCATGTTCACCTCTCACCCCCCAAATCTATAATAAAGTAATAAATGAATGTAATTGCGGTTGTTTCAGATCTTCCGCTTTATCCTATATTAGGATAAAGGGGGGGGTTCCCCATTCCCAACCAGGCAAGAGTGTTTCGGGCGCTGGGCAGATACACCCAGGACAGGGCGCCAATCTATCTGGGCACACACTCACTCACACAGACACACTCTATATGGGGCAATTTGGAGAACTCAGATGACTTGATCCATGTTTTTGGACTGTGGGAGGAAACCGGAGAACCCGGAGGAAACCCACGCGGACACGGGGAGAACCTGAAAACTCCACCCAGATGGGGATTCGAACCGGGAATCCCTAGCGCTGAGAGGCGAACGTGCGAACCACTAAGCCACCGTGCCGCCCTGTTTCAGATGTTGTTTTTTTTTTTTTTACAATTGTACATTTGTAATAAATAAATAAATAAATAAATTAATTAATTAATTAAAATAAATTAAAAAGGTGAGGGCGGCACGGTGGCTTAGTGGTTAGCACGTTTGCCTCTCAGCGCTCGGGATTCCCGGTTCGAATTCCCATCTGGGTGGAGTTTCCATGTTCTCCCCGTGTCCTCATGGGTTTCCTCCGGGTTCTCCGGTTTCCTCCCACAGCCCAAAAACATGGAACAAGTCAATTGAATTCTCAAAACTGCCCCATACAGAGTGTGTGTGAGTGAGTGTGTGCCCAGCGATGGATTGGCGCCCTGTCCTGGGTGTATCTGCCCAGCGCCCGAGATGTTCTCCCCTGGATGGGCATGGGGAACACCACCGCGACCCTAATAGAGGATAAAGCGGAAGATAATGAATGAATGAAAGTCAATTAAGTTCTCCAAATTGTTCCATATAGAGTGTGTATGTGTGAGTGAGTGTGTGCCCAGTGATGGATTGGCGCCCTGTTCTGGGTGTATCTGCCCAGCGCCCGAAACGTTCTCCCCTGTATGGGCATGGGGAACCCCCCCCCCCCGCGTCCCTAATATAGGATAAATTCATTCATTATCTCCCGTTTTATCCTCTATTAGGGTCGCGGTGGGGTTCCCCATGCCCATCCAGGGGAGAACATCTCGGGCGCTGGGCAGATAGACCCAGGACAGGGCGCCAATCCATCACTGGGCACACACTCACTCACACAGACACACTCTATATGGGGCAATTTGGAGAACTCAATTGACTTGATCCATGTTTTTGGACTGTGGGAGGAAACCGGAGAACCCGGAGGAAAGCCACGCAGACACGGGGAGAACATGGAAACTCCACCCAGATGGGGAATATAGGATAAAGCGGAAGATAATAAATGAATGAAATATAAAAGATGGATTTGTTCGGATTTATTCCCTCGATGGAAAATGTACAGTAGAGCATGCGCGTCTGCACGTACAGTGAGGACACGCCCGCTGATGTCAGAGCACAGACAGACAGAACGCACCCTCGCATACTAAACAGTACGCTTCAGCAGCACGCACTGATCCTACAGAACCCGACGGTGACGTCATTAGCTGTGTACTACCGTACTAGATAGGGCTGCTCGATCCACGAAACCTGGAGTCGATTCCCATAACAAAATGAGGTGCGAGGAACCGAGAGGGTTGAGTCTAATATTCCCAGCGTAGGTCACGCAGTATACAATCTGTATAAACAGCGACACTGTGATGATTGTAATACACGAGTTATAAGAAAAAGCCAAACTATACGATAACAATAAATAACAAACTAATTTATTGTTATTCTGGCCATCGTTGGCGAGGAATCGACTCGTTTGAAGATTGACTTCAGACACAATAATTTAGGTTAAAAAAGCGTCTGCGGTAGCTGCACTGTGTAATAAATTGTGGGATTAATTAACGAATAATTAACGAATAATCTTAACACCGAGGGATGGAGGTGACATTAACAACAAACCCCGCTGTTATAACCTTCTGGCTATAAAGTGAAAGTCTTATAACCTAAGCGTTCAGGACGCCGTATAAATCGTACGACTACATCAGCGTTTGTCTCTGGATGTTGTCTGCAGGATGTTAAAGTTGTATAAAACAGAATAGCAACAAACAACGGTTTAGACGTTTTAAAGGTCGTAAATCAGCGTTACCTTGTGCATCTCCTCCACTTGTCAGAACGGCGATGGCTTTGCCCGCGCCCGTCATCCGCAGCTTCTCCATTCCCTGCAAACTCATTACCTTCACCGAATAAGACAGATTATTCACTGAAGCTTTAAAATGCTTCCTCACAACAAGCCTTTCCAAAAATCTTGGAATCTTGTGAGTGTTCTGTAGTCCTCAGTGACCTTCCGGAGTTCTGTCAGCGTGTGAGTGCTGAGGTCCCTCCCTCCTCTACAGGCGTCACTCTACGTTGTGTTAACTTTACAGCCCGTGGTTAGCTGTTAATCACTAAAAATGATAACACAAAGGTTTAAAATTAACTAACAATCTCATTTTAGATGCCTGCCTAACACACTAATGATGAAGCACCACAACACTAACTCTTATTCCACCTGAAACCACTGAGCTGAGCTGCTTACAATACATTCATTCATTCGTTCATTCATTATCTCCCGCTTTATCCTCTATTAGGTTCGCGGTGGGGTTCCCCATGCCCATCCAGGGGAGAACATCTCGGGTGCTGGGCAGATAGACCCAGGACAGGGCGCCAATCCATCGCTGGGCACACACTCACTCACACAGACACACTCTATATGGGGCAATTTGGAGAATTCAATTGACTTAATCCATGTTTTTGGACTGTGGGAGGAAACCGGAGAATCCGGAGGAAACCCACACAGACACAGGGAGAACATGGAAACTCCACCCAGATGGGGATTCGAACCGGGAATCCCTAGAGCTGAGAGGCGAACGTGCTGCTTACAATACAGTACATACAATAATATCTGGCCTACTGTGATAACACACAGAGAATTTTCATTCATTCATTTTCTTCCGTTTTATCCTAAATTAGGGTCGCCAAGCCCATCCAGGGGAGAACGTTTCGGGCGCTGGGCAGATACACCCAGGACAGGGCGCCAATCTATCGCTGGGCACACACTCACACACTCTATATGGGGCAATTTGGAGAACTCAATTGATTTGATCCATGTTTTTGGACTGTGGGAGGAAACCGGTGAACCCAGAGGAAACCCACATGGACACGGGGAGAACATGGAAACTCCACCCAGATGGGGATTCAAGCCGGGAATCCCTAGCGCTGAGAGGCGAACGTGCTAACCACTAAGCCACCGTGCCGCCCGTGGTTAGCTGTTAATCAATAAAATGGTAACACAAAGGTTTAAAATTAACTAACAATCTCATTTTAGATGTCTGCCTAACACACTAATGATGAAGCACCACAACACTAACTCTTATTCCACCTGAAACCACTGAGCTGAGCTGCTTACAATACAGTACATACAATAATATCTGGCCTACTGTGATAACACACAATTTTTATTCATTCATTTTCTTCCGCTTTATCCTATATTAGGGTCGCCATGCCCATCCAGGGGAGAATGTTTCGGGCGCTGGGCAGATACACCCAGGACAGGGTGCCAATCTATTGCTGGGCATACACTCATTTACACAGACACGCACACTCTATATGGGGCAATTTGGAGAACTCAATTAATTTGATCCATGTTTTTGGACTGTGGGAGGAAACCGGAGAACCTGGACGAAACTCATGTACATGGACACGGGGAGAACATGGAAACTCCACCCAGATTGGGATTCGAACCGGGAATCCCTAGTGCTGAGAGGCGAACGTGCTAACCAATAAACCACCGTGCCACCTGTGGTTAGCTGTTAATCACTAAAATGGCAACACAAAGGTTTAAAATTAACTAACAATCTCATTTTAGATGTCTGCCTAACACACTAATGATGAAGCACCACAACACTAACTCTTATTCCACCTGAAACCACTGAGCTGAGCTGCTTACAATACAGTGCATACAATAATATAATTTTGTCCTCCATATTTAAACCCATCCGTGCAGTGAAATACACACATATACACTTAACTAGTGAGCTGAACACTTGTTCAAGCAAGTGGAGACAGTTGCCTCACCTAAGGTCACTTCAGCCATAGTACTTGGTGGGACCAGGAATCGAACCGGGGACCTTCAGCGGACCTTATTTAACTGTAAATCAGAACATTAATTCTGCATTAATACGTTTTTAAATCTATTTGATGAGCAGACCATATTTACCTTTATCAACTGTAGTTATAGATCTGTACGCTATGGTCAAAATGATGTAAACATACCTTACTGATTTTCAGCACATATATCATACAATTTTAAGGGTGTAAAAATGTAAATAAAGGTGCCTTCGCACAGCATGATCTATTTCACAATTAACTGAAACTAAAATCCTGTTTTTTTTGTATGCTTACCACATAGGATGGGACAGTCCTACATTAAGGATGCATTAATACCAGTTTATTTGTATGATACTGCAATCGTGTAATCACACTCATAATATTCTGGTACAACAATAACCAATATCCAAAACACATGAATTTTATTGTGTTCCTGTAAACACACTTATATTTGATGCATTGCAGGGAGGGGTACTCATCTCACAGAGACTTATACAAGCCTTAGCCTTAACTATAACAATGAAAGTTTTTACTTTTACACTAATGATTTACATTGTGGGGAGCAGCTTGCTATTTCCACATTAACAGGAGGTCCCCATTGAGCAAGTGTGTAAATTGATGGTTTCCACAATATATATACTGTATATATATATATATATATATATATATATATATATATATATATATATATGTATATGTTTGTGTGTGTGCATTGCATGTGTATCTGTATATATATATACACACACACACACACACACATATATTATATATATACACACATACATACATACACACACACACAATACTTTATTATGTTAAACCTGTTCATCATAAGATTCTTGAAATCAGTTTCTGACCCCATTTCCTTTTATTGTAAAATTTTATTCAGCATTCCAAGGAACACTGTTAATTTTAATAAAGGGATGCTCCAAGTTAATCAAGAATAAGCACCTGTTTCGGCTTTTTTTTAAATTAAATGTCACAATTTTTTGTGTGTGACAGATCGAGAGATAAGTGAGTTTATTATTAATATACAGAAAGATAAAAAAAAATATTAATGCAATGACAATGCTTTTCTATGATTGAAGTTTAGATTAAAATAAACTTTATCATTATAATTACTATTATTCATAAAGAACAAAGAAGAGACATAAGTCTGGTGCAGTACATCAGCATTTTATTCCATGCAGTTGTTTGCTTGAATTTTATTCCTTCCTGCTTTCAATGCACTGTACACAGGCTAATACAGGTAACTGTCAGAATTGGTTGATCATGATGCCATTCAAGGTCAAGGTTGGAAAGCGAAAGCAGGACATGAGTAAGAAACATACAAGAGGAGAAGAAAAAATAGTTCAGAGTTTAACACATCCTGCAGAAAAATAGCTTATAAAAATAACTATGTATCAGTTGGAAAAATCAACAATGAGAAAACTGTGGAAGAAAGTTTATAAATGTAAATCATGCCTTTAAGACGGAAAGGGAGAGAGATCCGGGAAACCTCGATATGATAAGTGATTCACCCTGTTAGAAATCTAACTGTTCAGTTTCACGCCATCTGATTTAAATACTGAGAGCTTTGGGAATTTTTTTTCTGTCAGAATGCAATTTGCATCATTTAGTACAGATATGAAATCGTGTCAGCAGTTGCTCTGCTCATTAACTAACTGTGTGTGACTTAAAATGTCTACATGCTCAAGTGAAGAGTAAACTTTTGAACACTATATGAACCACTTTCACAGTGTTGTGTCTTTTCTACACCAGTACACTTATTCAGTACACACCCCATAACAACCAGACCATAGCATTAAGCAGAACATAAGTTCGTATATTAAGCTTTCTGTGCCACCTTAACTCACAGTGCAACAGTTTAAAACTCATGAGACAGAAAACTGACCCTAACTGTCTGATTTACACAATGAATTATGATACCCATGAAACTATTTCATATAAAATGCCTGTTAAAACGGGATATGTTTTTCAAAAATATCCGTATTTTACAAAGACTGAGCTTCCTGCACTTTAACATTATCCATTCTAAGTACTGCATTTACTTGTAAATGGTAAAGATTTGTTGCTTAAACCATCAGATATTTACCTGTTTTGAGCTTTTCAGTTTTCTTTTTTGCAGCGGAGCTGTTATACTTTACTCAACAGCCTGAACACCCTAAATTTAAAATGGCATTTCTATTTGCTGTAGTTTAATATGTTCTTTACATGATCAGAAGAGGTTTGTTCACATTCCAAAAGCATACCAACAATATTTAACCTTAAGTATTCTCCAAGTGTGAGAGAAAACATGAGTGACAGACTACATACTACATTCATGGTTTATTACCACCTCACATTAATGCTCTGTGATCATTCTGTGAATGAATAACTTTTGACTTAACTTGAGTAACATTAGCCAAGGATCTTTATGTGATTCTAGAACATCACACAGTGACCACACTGAGTAGATTAAATAACTTAATAACAATTTTACTGTTTTCAACAAGAAATGAATTCAGTATGGAGTACAAAACTAATAGTAAAAGACAAAGCACTTGTGAGAGACAGAGGTCTTTATCTGTTTGAGGCAAAACGGAGTTAAGATCAGACTACAACAAAATCTGTTTAAGTTAAGATCAGGCTACATTGTGAAAGTGGTTCATTAGAGTTAATTCACCTAAGACGAATAGTCTGCCTGACTTGTATTTGGATTAGTTTTGGAATAAGATGGTTAGATTATAAATGCTCAATCTCTGCTTCAAAAAAAAGAAACCAAACTGCAAACTGACAAATAATTTTAGGATGTAATGCAGACTGTAAACCAATATCTCTAGAATTAAGGATGTTCACTAAGAAGCCCGAATACTCTCCCTCAGGAAATACTTCACGAGTCCATAACAGAAAATGAGGACAAAACAGGATGATGTATGATTATCATCTTCCCAAGTGCGCTAGTAGTCTCAAATAAATTACGTCAATATCGGTGTAGACCAGCTACAAACAGAAAGAAAAAGGAAAACTTAAATTAAAATAAATTAACACAACAAATAATCATATGTTACAGGAACGGTTATTATGTCACTGCATATAGAAAGCGCTTGTACGTTACTTTCAACACCTGGTCGGATTTTGCTCGATAAAATCACTGAGGCCTTTCAAATATGTGAACAAGATAAAAGAGGTTGGTGTGTGTTTTACTTCCATGACAGACACAGATAGTCCAGTTCATCTAACCGAGCTCATTATTATGATGTAGATCAGCGGATACCAACGGTTCATCTTAACTGGGTAAATCAGTCGAGGAACCGTTGCTTTGTTCATTCTGTCCATCAGCGGCAAGATCTGCTTTAACTCTAAAAAGACAAAAACCTCATAATTATCATTATTATTACGAGGTCAACTACTGGCCAATCGGCTGTCCTGTCTAAATTGTTACATGATTACTTGAATGACACACAAGAGCTAAGGAACGCAGTATAGGCGCATGGACAAAAGATGCAGCATCCCTCTTATCAAGATAGTAAACAATTTTAGGACTCTACATCCTACTAAAAACAAGCCTAATAGTTGTATTTACGCAAAAAACAGGAAAAACTGCACTAAAGTTTTCAATCACCTTCCACCTGACTCCCTCTAGTGGAAGGAAGAAGAGCTGCACTGTGCATCGAACTGAACCTGAGCATCAAACCAACACAACTGCAGGAGGTTTTTCTTTCTTTATATCTCGGCTCAACTCAAAGGTTTCAAAAATAGAAAGTGTTTCTCTATGACTGACTTGTTTCTCTGTTATGTTGTAGGGCTGGGCAATTAATCAGTGTTTAATGTATATCACGATAAAATATGCAACAATATGTTATTCTGATTATAATATCGATATAACACTTTATAAAATAAAGTCCCGTTTAATTGTATTTGTGCAATGCAGTATGAGAAATTATCAAGTGGCCTTTACACATGTGTATTTTAAAACATTCACATTGTTTTGAGAATGAGTATATATATATATATTAGTTACATATAGTTTATCATGAAAACACAAGATTACAGGTTTGCCCAGCTCTACAACGTAAGTGCATCTGCCCAGCCTGCTAGACAGTTCCTCCTGAGCGAGATTCTCCCAAGCCTCAGCATTATTGCTAAACCATTAGACCTCTGAAGGAACGGCAGAGTATCTTCTCACTCTGTGACTTCTCGCTGGACAATTCACATTCAGTCTCACTAAACACACACAGACACACAAACGATCGACACAATATACTAAGTCCTGAGGGGTTTCAAGAGACGCTGCACCTTCACATCAACCGAATGATAAAAACTAGAATGTTAAGAACATAAAGATGTGAGAGACCTGACTATGAGAAAAACACTCATGATTGGGATGACTCCAAAATCAAAAGGAATGCCATTATGTGGTCCAGTGGTCTGAATCGTTGTCTGAACTTAGTCCTGAGGCAAGACCGAAGCTGGCTTTTTTTTTCTTTTTGATTTTCCAGCTTCAACACTGATATCGAGCATCCTCATAGCAGTCCGAAGCAGGCGGTGATTCCCTAAAGCAGCAGGGACATACTGTCTGCTTGGTTCATGGATATGAGCAGTCTGATCTGAATCTTTCAGAGATGGAAGGAGGAGAGAAAATCGAGGTGCTGTTCATGCTGGTGCTCGAACTGAAGTGACCCTCATTTTCCAGTGGGGGCAGAGTGAGATGAATGTAAACTCAAGTGCACAAGGCGAGTCAACTCTGAATGCTTGGGTTCTTTTAAAGGGTATAACGAATGAAATGGTTTCACTGAATGTATATTCACTATACTGGACTGAAGTAATGCATTTAAATTCAAACAGATTTGCACTCACTCTCGCAAAATATTCTTTTCTACTTCTACTATCCAGTGCCTTTAGAAGGAAGTTCCATGAGCCATACACCTCAGATCACTGTGCTTCAGCAGCTTGGTCTTTTTGTTCGTTGCAGAAACTTTTCCTGATTATGTTTTTTCTTGTTTTGTTTTATAAGCCTCAAATGCAGAAAAATAAATTATGAATGTTACACTAGCTACATTGTCAGTCCAGATATGCCTGAGCTTACTTGGATGAAAGGGGCTTGTACAAGTGGCGGGGTCAGAATTGTGAAAGGGCCATGGTGAATTACAGCAGGCCCCAGTTATTGCGGCAGTTTCCTCCCAGAAGGCCACACCGAGGGAGGAGCTCACCAAGAAGACGGAGCACCCGGGTGCTTGTTCCTGATGGTGGTGTCTGAACACTCAGCCTCAGAAGTGTCACAGTCTGAATCCCCAAAGTGCAGAGGATTCTGGACAAGAAAAAGCGAGAAAGATGTCATTATTTAAACATAGAAAACTAAAAGGTGACTTTTTTTCATCTATTTTTATTCATTAAAACCAGAAAACAATACGTAATAGCAGTTCATAACACGGAAGCAATAGGTCATAAAATAGAAAGAATTAGTCATTAAGCTTTGTATAATGGTAGTTTTAAAAATCATTGGCATAAATATCATTATGTAACTATTTCTATTTTAAATCACTTTAATTTGTATCACCTTCCAGTGCAAACATATAATTAACCTCTGAATATGCATTACTTTTTAAATACAATTTCTGTTCTGAAAGCCATTTAAACCACCCAATTTTGGTCTCCACTTACAGGTAGATATGGAAGATTTATATGTAACAATTAAAAATATTCTAGTTAATAATGCAGACATTAACAGTAGATCAAGATTGCAACAGTGAAGTTATTGAATCGTAAATTAGAGTTAAAATCAGGTGAGATAATGGATTTGTTCTGGGATTTGTGTGTATTGTCTGTGCCAGCGGATAAAGAGACTTAAGTGTTGCAGTGAGTAGTAAGAAAGTCTTAGCTGCAGCCAATTGAGGATTTATATCTGCTAAACTGTATTAATAAAATCTTATTTTTGCTTAGGCATGTCTTCTATCTTCCATCCATCCATTATCTTCTGCTTTATCCTCTACTAGTGTCACAGGGGGGTTCCCCATGCCCATCCAGGGGAGAATGTCTCGGGCGCTGGGCAGGGCGCCCAGGACAGGGCGCCAATCTATTGCTGGGCACACACTCACTCACTCACTCACACAGACACACTCTGTATGAGGCAATTTGGATAATTCAGAAAATTTGGATAATTCAGAGAAATGTTTTTGGACTGTGGGAGGAAACCGGAGAACCCGGAGGAAATCCACGCAGACACGGGGAGAACATGGAAACTCCACCCAGATTGGGATTCGAACCGGGAATCCCTAGCACTGAGAGGCGAACGTGCTAACCACTAAACCACTGTGCCGCCCATGTCTTCTATCTGAATTTTTAAAAAGGTATTTTTAAAAAGATAAGACAAAAATAAAATTCTACTAAACACTTCCATTTCCTTGGAGACTATTCTGTATTTAAAACCAAACAAATACCAGCGAGACTTTTCTTGCCATCATTTAAATGAGCTCTTTGGACTTAGAATTCTGTAAATGTGCCATTGTAAATAAAAGCTATATAAATGAAGTGAACTTCTTTCTGCATACTCTGAACACTTTGCAAAGCTCAGAACTCATGGCTTTTTTTTTATCCTGCAATGGATCACCATATAATATGACCTGGCTATTTTGTACATTTATGGGCATATCAAAATTTACAAATTTTGTTACTTAAATGGAGCCCTTTTTTCCTGAGACTTATTTTATGATGTGATACTGATTCCATTTTGGGGGTTTAAAATAGGTGTCTTTTACAGTGCATGTAGAAAATCAGGGTGGTTTTTGATATAACAATGAGTGATGTTTTATGGTTCATTATTGTGTTCTGCTCAGGCAGTGTAGACAGAAGCTAACCTCATAACTGTGTTCATCAGCACACAGCTTTCCCAGAGAAATCTGTGTCTTAACACGGCGCACAGCGCACTCCTTATCGGAGAGGCCGTCAGACTGTGTGGAGATGTCAATGGGGATCTCTGGGGTGTGTGAAAGCAGCTCGTCCAAGTGCTCTTCTTGACTGGCGCTCAGTGCCTCCAGAGGCCCACTGTGTGAGTGCTCGCTCGTGTTTCCCTCCTCACCATCAGACACAGACAGGTTCTCTGAGCTGAATGTGGAATACGACTGGAAGCTGTTCATGCATCGGTGAGACCTGCACGATGATGTCACAAAACATCAGGGTTAATTACAATTAGCATTTTACATTATATATATATATATATATATATATATATATATATATATATATATATATATATATATATATATATATATATAAAATCAGTATTTCCCACAATGTTTACAATTATTGTACTATAAAGACACAGAACTACATAATAGCACATCAACACTTTATATAGAGAAAAATCTATATGTATGTATAAAAATAATCTATAAATATGTAAATGAAATGCTTTGTTTATGAGCCCAAAACACTGTGGAAACTTCACAAAGAAACACACACTAAATAGACAAAAAGTATATACATATATATACATATATATATATATATATATATATATATATATATATATATATATATATATATATATATATATACACACACACACACACACACAAGTAGTAAAAACATTTTAATATAAACGTTTCCAGTGCATCCTGGTAGTCCATTCTGAGCTCATAAAGACTTAACTGCTCATCAGTTATTAATGAATTCCAATCGCATACCTCGGTCTCCGTGGAAACTCCACTTCACTGTCAACCTCTCCCTCCTCTTCTTCAGATGAGTCATCCTGATAAAGAAACAGACCCTTAGTTCATCGTGTCCCTGCATTACCCCATTTATCTACACTCAAAGACAGAGTGAAGGTCATTTGTAATTCTACTGCACTACACTTTTACAACATAAACGCAAAGGGATCTTGAGAATTGACGCAAACATCGACCACACATTTCTTGTTACTAATGCACTGACTGAAAACGAATGACTAATAGCTCTAAAGCACTTACTGGCTGACATACGTTCAGAAGCTCTAATTGTGTTGGCATGCTCTATTACCAAGGTGCCAGTGCCCAGTCTGAAACCACTGGGTAATTAGTGATTTTTAAAGTAGGTAATCCACAAAAATAACTTGTAACCAAATGTTTCCTCCAAAGTTTTTTTTGCTGCTGGGCAAAAATGATTTTTAAATGGACAATAATACGTACTGTGACTGTGTCTCCATATCTAACACATAGTATAAAAACTGACATATTTGACAGTAGATGTCAAAGAGCTATGTAGAATACAAGTCTTATATTTGATGTGCATCATTACCTTACTGAGGGCTCGGATGGAGCGTGGACGGTTGTTCTGTGGGGATCCCCTTTGATCATGGGTATCCTCCTTCTCTAACCCCTCTCTGTCAGAAGCATCCTGCATCATGCCCTGGCAGTGGGAGCAACCAGGCAAAGGATGACCCTGGCAGCAGAGGCAGAGAGCTTTTGGTCCAGTGCTTGCATGCTGCCGTGCATCAGCCTCCAGTGTGGTGTTAATGAGGTCAGGGCTAGAGCTCTGTAGGTGCTCTGACTGAGGGCTACGAAGAGCGGCTGCAGGGCCGAAGTACCGCAGCTCGTTAGCGCACGTAGCCGCTGCATTCTCTCGCCTCTGGAGTGGAAGCAAAGGGCTTTCAGGGGCAGACTGATGATGATTATGATAGTGATGATGGTGGTATGGCTGAGGCTGTAATGGCTGCTGCTCCTCAGCTGTACTGACATTGGACTTCAGTACGCCTTGGAACTCGTTGTGGCTGCCCCTGCTGTTGTTGCGCCTGTGACGTGGCTTGCTGCGGTAACGGACCTTTCCAGGAGGTGTGGAAACCCTGGGACTTCCCGTGAGAGGAGAAGATGCAGGAAAAGCTTCCACACTGGATATTCCATCAGAGCGCAGCAGATCAGGCCTACAGCAAAGAAAGAGATTAAAGAAATAATCAACAACAAAAATACCAAAGCTGGTTTAATGAATGATAATCTAGTTGCATATACTTATTGAAGTCATCCAGATACTTTAATGATTAAAAACTTCGCACCAATTAACAGAATCTGTTTCATCAGCTACTCAGCATTATTATTTAACTTAATTCATAAATGCTTAAATACTTTTGAACTTAACCTTGATGGAAAGGAAATAGAACCCACATGAACGCTAAAGAGAAGAACGACAGCAGATGTAATAGTGTGCCACAAGAAAGTGGTAAAAAAAAATAAGGGGTAAATTATATGACCCTAACAATTATCTTTTCTGCGATAACAAAATTTTTGCTGATATGAAAAAGTTTACATTTATTTTGTTGCAGTGGTATGTCACCGCCTCATTTGCATAAAAACATACCACTGCAACAAAATAAATTTAAACTTTTTCTTAATCATAAAAATGTTTCGAATATTTAGTACAATTTGTAAACTGTTACCAACTGATTTTGTATAAAATAATTAAAAATAAAATTAGATAATGTAATTTAAATAATATTATGTAACAAATGTAAATAAACTACCACAAAATTAAAATGCAAAACCGCAAATGTAAATGTAAACTCAAACATAACTCCACTAATGTAATGCAATAATATTTTTAAGTAAACACAAAAAAAAAAATCATTAAAGGTTCTTTTTAACAAATAAATCCAATGTCCAGCCAAGGTGTAAGACCAAAATCAAATGTTTTACACCTAAAACCATTGACCCTTCGTTCAGATACCTCTTAGGCGTTTGAGTGGCAGGTTTGTGATTCACGCTGCCTTTTTTTCTGATAAGTTTCTCCACAGCATTGGGACGGACGATGGGACGGACCAGGTGGCGTTTGTAGGATCCGGGGTATTTCTTCTCCACTGCCTGCTCTCTTCTGCTTAACACAACATTAAATCAGAGGCGCAGATTAGAAACACATTTATGAAAAGTTTTAAGTATTCATCATGGCCTTTTAAATGCATTACTAATTACAGCTGATGTGCCTGTCTTTTTCTTTGCCTCTTTCCATCCCCGTCTGTATCTTCCCATTCTTGTGCATCACTGACTGTATGTGCCCAGTTCTGCCAGTATATATCAGTTTGGGTCTGCCTGTGTTCATGTCTATCTGTCTGTGTCTGATTCACCCCCTATGTATAGTTTTACCTAGATTGTTTTAGTCTGCTTGTCTATTTTGCCAATTTGTATCTTGAGCAAACAGACAGACAGAAATAGGGTGATACTTCGTCATAAAACGGACACCGATAGAGATAAAAAACAGACATCATTTGTGTCCACCTCTGCTTGTCTGTGTTCATCTTTGCCACAGTATATTAACCCTTTGCTGTTTCGGTCTGCTGGTCTGTCTAAGACTGTGTCTGAGCTTATGTTTGTCTGTTTTGGTGTCCGTTTGTCTCTGTCAGTGTCCTTTGTCTATTGCGGTCTCTACACATCATTTCTTTCATTACTAATGCCCGTCTCATCTATCGCTTTCTATCTACCTTTGATTGACTGTCTGCAGTTGCATCTTGCAGCAAATATTAATCAATATGTTTCGTAATCGTATGAATAGAATTTTCAGTAAGAGTTAAACTGATGATTTAGAAAAGATATGGTCTCTTTTAAACTCTAAGGGTACTTACTTCATGAGCTCCTTCTCCCGCACTTCTAGCTGTAGCATAATAGCACTCAGTTCCATGTACAGGTTGTTGGCTCTTTCTAACTTGCGTTCGTAATGCTCACGGATGTCCAGTGCGTGTCTGGTAGTAGATAAAATAGAGTGTTACGTTGAAAGCTAACCAACAGTGGAACAATAGTTGGCTGAAATTATGATGCAGTTTTTTTTTAAGTGAGGTCAGGGTCAGTGGCTGACCTGAGTTCATCCCTTCTGCGCCGGATAAGTTCCTCGTCAAGTCGGTGAATACATGTTCCTTCACTTTTAATCTTCTCAAAGTGCTTCTTAACCTCCTCTCTCCACTCCGCCTGCAGAGCCATATTGAGTTAAAGTAAAAAATCCAAGTTTCTAGTATTTCTTTAAGGAATCTGCTAAATATGCACTTCACATATAATCCTGTAGATGGAGCTAGACACCTATTTCAAGTTGGCAACTTCCCCTATAAACAAATCGGTTCCTATTTTACAGCTGTAACAGCACTTAATCTTCTGGGAAGTGTGTTTTCAAGATATTGGAGTGAATCTATGGGAATTATTAGCTTCTTGATTTAAATGAGGCAATTCCTGTACTAGTTGAATCTTGAAGGTGTCCAAATGTAAGTGAAGTCAGCCCTCCATGCTGGCCATCATTCCAAGCTTAGTCTTAATGGATTTTGCTTTGTGCAAATGCAGAACAATCCATAATGCCAATATTTGGTTGTAACTATTATAGTAACTATAAAAAAAAAAAACTGTTTGGTCAGACTACAGAAAATGACTAGCCCCATCAAAGACTAGACAGCCAAGAAAACGCTCTATTTTTTTATTTTATTTTTTTTTACAGGTGCCCACGTCGCTCTAAAGCTCCCAAATAAAAATATTTAAATCAATGCTGGTCCTATTTTAAAATGAGAACACGGTGTCTTCATTAGATACCTGAGATTTGAAGTAGGTCTCCTGAGGTGCTCCCAGCACATCAGCTGAAGCAATGTCCAGGTGCAGCAGGATCTGCCTGAACGAGGGTCTATTCCTGGGCTTGCCTTGCCTGGATAAAACACAGAAATAATGAAGCCTTTTAAACACAACTTTACACATTTTGCTTTTTTAGAGGAGAATATTGTAATAATATTGTAATTTATGGATAGCATGGGCAATCCTTGGCTAAAGTAATAGGATAAATCCAAAATAACCAAATCTTAGGTTTTAATGATACTAACAAGTCAGTGGTCAAAAACTTAGTAACACAAGAAAATCATGAAAACGCTACAATTAAGACACAAATCCCAAACAATAAAGTGAAATCAGTTAAAGCTCTTGTCTATCTGCATAACCAGAGTGCTTTAGATTAAAAACCTGATCACCATCAGCAACAACAAAAAAAATAATAATCATGGCTACTTGGGCGGCACGGTGGCTTAGTGGTTAGCACGTTCGCCTCTCAGCACTTGCGTGGGTTTCCTCCAGGTTCTCTGGTTTCCTCCCACAGTCCAAAAACATGAATCAAGTCAATTGAGTTCTCCAAATTGCCCCATATAGAGTGTGTCTGTGTGAGTGAGTGTGTGCCCAGCGATAGATTGGCGCCCTGTCCTGGGTCTATCTGCCCAGCGCCCGAAACGTTCTCCCCTGGATGGGCATGGGAAACCCCACCGCGACCCTAATATAGGATAAAGCTGAAGATAATGAATGAATGAATTATGGCTAGTTGTACTGGAATAGAGTGCAGTAATTCACAGATGTGTATAATTTATAGCAACATTTGAATATAAAATTAGCAGTTATAGCACTTCATGCACCCTATAATCTAATATTTTCTAATATTAAGTGTAGATGTTATTGTTTGTAATGTATGTTAAGTATTCCACAATATTGCTGATAGGGTATGAACAATGTCCAGAAAGCTTGGGACTTCACAGGCCAACCATAGTCAAAGTATTTGGAATATACAGGAAGTCATTAACAAACATTTTGAGAACAAGAGATAAAACATTAATGAACTACCATGTCTGCTTCATGAGGATTTTAAAACCATCTGGACAAGTGGAGGGAACAGGAAGGTGCAAGCTGTTACTCCCTACACCCCAGATAATAGCAGAGGAGTCAACATCCTTATAAGGGATCTCTCCAGTTAGCAGCTCCCATAACACCACTCCAAATGACCTACACAACAAAGAAAAAAATTTAAAGTTTAAAAAAAACAAATTACATCATTTACTTCCTGGCATCCACATTGTATTTCCAATAATAAACCTAAGGGAAATGATGTTAGGGTCGTGAAGCAATAATCTTTTAGGTGATCAGAAGTGGTTACTAGTGGTAGACTATAATTAAGTAACATATTAATATTGTTGCCACAAAAAATAGGAAAACAAACATCACAGGGGTGCACAACCTATAATGACTTAAAGCTTCATAAGACACTAGACTTACCAGATGTCCACTTTCTCAGAGACTGGTTCATTGCGGATCACTTCTGGTGCCATCCAGGCCACTGTACCAGCAAATGACATCTTAGTGCTCTTATCACTGAGTTCTTTAGATGTCCCAAAATCAGAGATCTTCACAAAATCATTATGAGTGACTAACACACTGTAGAAAGAGATTAACATCTAAATGACACTGAACATAAACGACTTGCTATATCAAAGGTTAGTAACAGCAACAGCATAAAAGTAACAGCATCTTCTGTACATAATAATTGCTGCAAGATTTTAGATATAAAATCACTGTAAATCAAATTAAAATAAAATGTTATGCTTGGATAACAAGGATGAATTATTATGGGGAATTAATTGTTATTATCTAATTACACCTGAAAAATTCAAAATTAAGTAAAAATGGAATTACAATAAATTACAGGAAATAGCACTACAGTATATGGACAATACATAATTCATAAACAATACATTGGGACACTGAATGGACACAATGGTAACAAAGGTGTATAAAAAGCACCGAGCCTTGCATTTTAATTAACTGTATGCTTCCAACTCTCTGAGAACAGTTTGGGGAAGGTCCACTGCTATTCAAGCATGACTGTACCCAAGTACACAAAAAGCAAGGTGTTTTTAAATATAGATGGGAGAGTCTGGTGCATTTAAATGGGCTGCACAGAGTCATGCCATCAACCCCAATAAATATCTTAGAAATAAACACAATACCTTCCTTAATTAAAGTAATTAATATTGACCCCCCCCCACCCCCAATTGTATAAGTTAGTTTGTCAAAAAAAAGTGTTTCAAACTTACTTTGGTGATTTGAGATCTCTATGTATGATCTTGTGAAGATGCAGGTAGTTCATGCCACTAGCGATTCCAGATGCCCAGTCCACCAGAAGACAAGGAGTCACCTTTCTACCTGCCCGTAAAACCTCATAGAGCTGCCCCTGTGCACAGTACTCCATTATGATGCAGTAACATGGAGCCTGAGTACACACTCCCCTAAAAAACAGTCACATCAACACCATTGGATCATTAGTAATCTGAACCATTAATGATTGAACATATTTTCATGCTTATGATTTAGGAGAGTCGAAAAAGATGAAGTCTTACTTGAAGCCGATAATATTCGGGTGCTTCAGCTTGCGGAGGTGTTTAATATCCGTCTCCTTTTGTTCTCTGACCTTCTTGATGGCCACTTCTTCAGTGCGGAACTTACCGAGAAAGACGGCACCCTGTGCTCCACTACCCAACCACTGCAACTCTGAAATCTCCTCAAATGGGACCTCCCACATATCTACCAACAGAATACAGAAAGAGTGTATTAATTGAAACTAGCAGTACTAAGGTGGACTAGTCCATCGTGTAAGGGCCTGGATTAAGACAAATGTACACGCAGTGAAACGGGTCTGCTTTAGATAACATTTTTGTAAAGATTTTGGTAAACTGGGGTCTCAATTGGGCGGCATGGTGGCTTAGTGGTTCGCACGTTCGCCTCTCAGTGCTAAGGATTCCCAGTTCGAATCCCCATCTGGGTGGAGTTTCCATGTTCTCCCCGTGTCCGGTTTCCTCCCACAGTCCAAAAACACGGATCAAGTCAATTGAGTTCTCCAAATTGCCCCATATAGAGTGTGTATGTGTCCAGTGATGGATTGGAGCCCTGTCCTGGGTGTATCTGCCCAGCACCCGAAATATTCTCCCCTGGATGGGCATGGGGAACCCCCCCCCCCCATGACCCTAAAATAGGATAAAGCAGAAGATAATGGATGGGGTCTCAATTGTTGTACGTCCACCTCTTTTTATGATCAGTGTTTATTAGAGACCCTCTGCTTTTGATAATGCTGATAAAGCTGCTGTCTGTCTTCCTCAACCGTTTTTGTCTCACTCTCTTACAATTTTATTTGCGAATGTGCACCATTAGCTGCACTTAAGCACATTCTCACTTGTCTGCGCTTGTGTGTCTGTAGACTTATATACTTGTTTTGCAGGTCCTCACACTTGCATGGCGATTCTAACACTCATTCCCATTTTGTAGGTTCTCATTTGCACTTGCAGATTCTCACTGTCAGTTGCAGACCCTCACTCGCTTGTTGGAGGATTTCAGGCTCCTGTGGAAGCCATCATTTGTCGCAGACATTCACACATCAGACTCTCACCTTTTCTCGTTAGTCTTTTACTTTTGATGTCTGGATTACATTAGTATTTGCAGGCTCTCATTATCATTTGCAGATTTTCACGCTCGCTTGAGGGTGCTCATGCTCATTTGTGGGCTTTCACCATCGCTCATATGTTATTCCGTTTGCTCACAGGTTTTCATGCTTATTTGCAAGTTCTTAATCTGGCTCACACTTACTCCAACATGCAATTATTTGAGAGTATGTGATCAGCAGGACCCTTTTCCTCATCACTGTTGTCCTTGGTTTACTCATTTAAGGATTTTGTTAATCTGCTTTGTGACAATGTTTGACGGTAAAAGTAATTTTGAAACAAAACAGACAATACATTTATAAGCTGCAAGCTTGTTCAAGGTTGCCCACTAGAATCCTAGTAAATAAAAACCTTTTCATTGAACATTACATAAATACATTATTTAGTAAATTGTTTACAATATATGTACCAAGCGGGCGGCACGGTGGCTTAGTGGTTAGCTCGTTCCCCTCTCAGCGCTAGGGTTTCCCGGTTCGAATCCCCATCTGGGTGGAGTTTCCATGTTCTCCCCGTTTCTGCGTGGGTTTCCTCCGGGTTCTCCGGTTTCCTCCCACAATCCAAAAACATGGATCAAGTCAATTGAACTCTCCAAATTGCCCCCTATAGAGTGTGAGTGAGCGAGTGTGTGCCCAGTGATAGGTTGGTGCCCTGTCCTGGGTCTATCTCCCCAGTGCCCGAAATGTTCTCCCCTGGATGGGCATGGGAACCCCCCCCCGCGACCCTAATATAGGATAAAGCAGAAGATAATGGATATGTACCAAGCATTGTCGAGTGACCAAGTGATACCCTTCTGGGGGCCAGTTAGCATCTCTAATTTAACCACTAGAACACACATCTTCAAAATGTGGAAGAAAATTAGGTTCCTGGGGAATATGGTCTAACCCCGGACCTTCTTGCCTCTGTGAGGCAATCCCTGTACATCAAAAACTATAAATACAGTACCATTTAGCATTTTACACCATGCACTGCACTTAATCCAGTTAACAGGGAATAACTATGCTGCTATATATTACTGTAATCGTAAATGAATTTTAGTTATAGAAAGTACCTATACATTTTTCCACCCTAGTTCATAAAGAGCGAGGTCATCATATCCCAGCTCGTATCCATTTACACATTGATCTAGACAGAATGCTATTTTTAAAAAGCAGACAAGACTGATGTGCTGGTAAGAAGTGGTATCAGTGACATGTTAAATGTGTCTACAGTATGAGATATCAGAGGTTTATAATGTCTATACAGTGACCACTAAAATATATTGCTGATGAAATGGAAGTTTGTTCACCTTGTTGCTGAAGCTTATATTCGGTGGAGTAGGTCTTTCCTATGATATTCCACACGGGTTTTAAGCAACCAAACAGTCCGTCCAGAAATCCGCTACCACCGGTGCCGGCTTGATGAAACTGTAATTTGATGTCATCATGATGGCGATGTTCAGCGTGCTCCATGTTACAGCCTCCATCGTCATTGCCCTCTTCACCATAGGAACAATGCTCTTGATGGTCCATGTCCTGCTCTTCATCATGCTCCTGAAGCTGCAACACACTGTTCTCAAAGTGGCCCTGCTCCCTTGTCGAGTCCTCGCTAAGTGCAGTGCATGGCGGGCTGGTGCCACTCAAACCTGAGTCTTCTTCCCTACCTGGGTGCAGAGGTACAGGCAAGCTGGTGGGTGGAGCCAGGTCCGTGATGATTTGTGGGGGTGGTTGAGCTGTGGGCGGTTGAGGAGAAGGTGACATGTTGGTGCTGGACTTCTTCAGAGCATCACCCACCACAGTGAGTTTCAGCTCTTCTTTAAGCTTTCCAACCAGTAAACTGGGGCAGGATGTCCATGACAGCACCTCAGGGGAGCTACCCATGGTGCTGTGCAGGTGCATGGACTGCTGCCCAACCTCAGGGACAAAACGTGGAAGGACTTTAATGGCTTTGGGTGACAATATGGAAACCTAGACAGATAAGACAGAGAAGTACATCTGTTATTTATTTAATTATTGTATAGTCTTAATTATAAAACTGGAAGCTCTTAAATCTGATTGGCTGAGCCATTTGTATTGACAGTAAATGCACACATTTGTATCAATGCGTGATAAACAATACATTATATTAGGGGTGAGCTGCAATATTCGCTGATTCGACGATTCGGAGAACCGTAGTCGACTATAAACCTCATAGTTGAATGTACCATTTTGACCACATGGGGGTGCCCATGGCTGCTTCTAAGCATTAGTTTTTACATGAAATGTCTTTGTTTTCGTTATATATATATAGCCTTTTGTCAAATAAAATCATCCTAATTTCTAGAAAAAAAAAGAAAAAAGAAAAACAAAAAAACAAAGGTTTTCTTTTGTTAGAAAAACAAGTAAAATATAAAAATATATATATATTTTAAAAACTACGCCCTTAGCGCCATCTTGTGGTGAAATTTTAACTGATTCGACTATCAGTCGACTATAGGGAAAATCTGACGAATCAGATTCGACTATGAAAATCTTTAGTTGAATACAGCCCTACATTATATACAATACAAACACCAACAAATGCGCTACTCGCTGATAGTACATCTAAAGGTGGAGCAATTAGGTATATGTCTTTAATAGACTGCACAGTGTTTGAATATTCCACAAGTAATGCTGTGTCTAGCCGTGAGGTGGTGAGCACTACTGTATTACATTAAAGAAGGTTCCGGATTTGATTCCTGGATGTGGCAAACAAATGGAGGTTCTGAGTGGGTTTTCTTTAAGTACTCCGGTTTCCTCTCACATTCCAAAGACATGGGTAAATTTGACAGCTCAATTGCTCTGACTATTGTTCGTTAACAACGGTTGAGGAAAGACTTGGTGACCTAACCTTATAAAATCTCCCACTATGAAACTTTAGATTAGAATGACTGTAAACTGGCCTATAGAGTATCCAAGAGTCAAACATGCCTGAATGGATAATACACACACACACACACACACACACACTGCTGTATCTGATCCATTGTTCCAGCCCAACACATCCAAACATACCATATCCACTTTCAAAATAATATCTGATCTGATCTGTGGTGCTATGAGGGTCCTGGTTATGTGAAAACAGATTAAAGTGGATGAACAAAAAGGTATAAGGAGAAACACATGGACTACAGTCTGTAATTTTTTTATAAACCTCAGATCTATATGGAAAGTGAAACTGAAAAAAATGGTTCATGAATGTGAAAACAAGATATACGGACAACTGTATATGTTTTTGTTAAAAAAAAAACTTTAATAACACAGTCAGTATCTAACACAGTCAGTATCTAACACAGTCAGTAGAGGTCACTATTGCAGCTAGAGAGCAGAAATCCTATATCCTGCCTCCAATCAATTAGACATAGCCAGCTGTGTCTGAAACACCCCAACAGGCTGGAGGCACAGCTTGGGACTGTAAAACAGTAACGCAGGTCTCCCTTGATAGTGTTATAGCTTTTCTGCCATCTGCCCCACTCTAATGCACCCCTTTCCCTACCCCATCCCAAAACTGATTTTTTTTTTTCAAATCATTTCACGTATGAAACTAAGTTTTAAAAAAATATTGTCAATACAACAATATTTAATACCAATTAAGAGCACCATTTTTTGGTGGGGGGCAGGCATTCAATATGAGAACTATCTTCTTAAGAAACAAAAAAGAAAAAAAAAGAAATAAATAAACGCATCATCAATTTCCAAACTAAACTTTCCTGATTGGCTTGGCTGCTATAGCACAGGGATTAAGCAGCAATGGGAATTAGGGGATAAACATCTGGCATTCATGTTTGTATTCTGCATAGCCAGTAGCCTAGAACAGTGTCATACACACACACACATTATTTTTTTATGCATTACAAGGACTTGAGACAAGGACTTATTTAGTACAGATTGACCCAAAACCTAACCATAATTAGTACTAGCCTGACATTATTTATAACCCAACCATAATTATACCTATACAATGTCGTGACTTTAAAACTGAATGAATCACATTGTAGCTCGCAGTCCAACAATTATATGAGCTTCCCACATGGGCGTGTGTAAATGTTATATATACCTGTACACATACATACATACGCATATACACACAAACACAGCGGTCATGGCAATGCAAGATTCTAAAATGAATCGAGTCTCATCCAGGCAGAAACAACTAGAAAGGACCTGAGGCACCACCCGGTGTTTATTAATGCGCTTAAAAAGGATGAAGGCAAAGTCAGACATGTAACAATGTACCAACAGATGCCTGGTTATAAGTAAATGTCTGATTTTATATATATATATATATATATATATATATATATATATATATATATATATATATTAGGCGGCACGGTGGCATAGTGGTTAGCATGTTCGCCTCTCAGCACTAGGGATTCCCGGTTCGAATCCCCATCTGGGTGGAGTTTCCATGTTCTCCCTGTGTCCACGTGGGTTTCCTCCAGGTTCTCCGGTTTCCTCCCACAGTCCAAAAACATGGATCAAGTTAATTGAGTTATTCAAATTGCCCCATATAGAGTGTGTGTGAGTGAGTGAGTGTGTGCCCAGCGATGGATTGGCGCCCTGTCCTGGGTGTATCTGCCCAGCGCCCGAGACGTTCTCCCCTGGATGGGCATGGGGAACCCCACCGCGACCCTAATAGAGGATAAAGCGGGTGATAATGAATGAAGGACTATATATATATAAAAACAGAATTAAGTAATAGGAACCAAATAAAAAGTGACAATACCTTAATGCTCCTCCTAACATGGTTAAGTTACAAAGATTAACTAAATGCTTGGACAACCATTAAATTACACCTTCACTTATCAAAAGTGAAAATAAGATGTGGTAAATCCATACTTATTGACAAACTGTACCAACGATACAAAAACCCACTGTGCACCCAATCTTACACGTGTCAACTGTGCTTACATTTAAATATCACAGACAGGTCATAGCCATTCATAGACATTAACGTGATCAAAATTATTTATAATAACAGTAATATTCTAACACACAACAATTATACTTTATTCTGACTGATACAGTGCAGTATGTGATTGCACTCCTTCAGATTTATTATGTTTGATGTATGGTGTTTGACTTGCTTACTATGAGGATGTTCACTTTGGATTTTTAGCCAGTCATCTTCAATATAAAGAACATGAAATCAAATTTAATACTATTGTTTTAAATGGTAGAGCTAGACATTCCGGCTTCAGATTAGCTATCCTGAAAGCATTAGGTGTCTCCTATGCTCATTTCCTTTGCAAAGTTTACACAAATAAAACTAATCCTTCCACAGCAACCAATCTGTGGATAGAAATGTTAATGCCACATAGTTTTATGAGAAACATTGTGTGATATTTGTAAAAACATTGAAGTGGAAATCAGACTAAAGGGTGTGCTTGAATAAAATCTGATATGCAGGCTTGTTTACTGTTAGAGAGTCAAGCAATCAGAAAAGGACCTATGAACCGTGCACACACACACACACACACACACACACACACACGAGGCATGCACAAGGTGAGTGAACTGGCTCCTCTTCCAAGAAGAATAGGCTCTCTTTTTCCAGTAGCATTAATCTGAACTGGGGAGTGACTGGAAAGAACTTGTTCCTTCTTTGTCTCTCGTTTGCCCTTTCTCTCTTACTCTCTTTCTTTCCCTCACACACACACACACACACACACACACACACACACACACACACACACACACACTGTAAGGATGAGTGTGTAAACTGAGCTTTGTGGGTGTGTGTAAAAGAGAGAGAGAGAGAGAGAGAGAGAGAGAGAGAGATTGAGAGAGCTTTAGTTATGTCCTGCACTCTCAGCGGTGTTCTGAGCGCATGTAAGCTGAACTTACATTATTGATGGTTTTACTGCTTCATCTCGCTCACACACACAAAAGCACGTGAGCATGAGCGTGCGCACACAATCTCAGGTAACCTAGAAATCCTTTCCTGTGTCTCAATGTGTGTAATTCCACCCCAAAGGTAGTACCGATGCTTCAAGCTGCCAATACCTCTGGGACAATCATCCAAAGCACTTCCAGACGTTCCGAGCATCAATAAAGACGTCGGTGTGCATGCAAACACCCCGAACATCAAAGAGTTATGCACAAAAACACTAAAGAGACCTCCTGCACAACCACAAAAACACAGGCATGCGTGCAGAGATGGAGTCACATGCATGCAAATGTAGAGTTTCATACATGCACAGGTTGTGTTACAAATGCACACAGGTATAAGTTACATGTGTGTCATACACCAGACATTAAGAACTACTTTTTTTTGCATGTATGTAGGCAGTTGGGCTCGCAGACAGAAAAAGAAATGGAGACAGACAGACAAACACATTCAAATACAGTTACACTTACATAAAGAAACAAAAGCATGCGTGCAAAGGCAGGCAGAGTTACACATATGCACAGGGATAGTGACATGTACACAAACAGAGTCATAAGTGGCTAGTGCCACACACGTGCATTAAGAGGTTGGCAGAGGCAGAAGAACATGCATGCAGAAAAACCCAAAGATAGAGGCCTGCACACAGGGCAGAGGATTGTACGCACAAGCAACTACACATGTACAGTGATCGCACCACGCTGACATAAACTATACATTACACACAAACGAAGGTACACATTCAGAGAGACCAACATCACAAACACAGTAAAGAGGAACACACACACCAGCCAGTCAGCAAATGTGGTTTTAGTTTCACTTTTATTTTAAAACCCAGTAAAACAGAATAATGCTACTAAACCTGTATATGATGTTTTTAAACTTCTTACCCATTTGATGACAATTCCTTAGTTCACCAGAAATATATTTACACATTTTAAATAAAATATATTTAATTCAGTTAAAATCTTAATTATTACTGTTTTAGTTTTATAAAAAAACATAACAAAAAGGAATTTCACAGCAGAATAGGGTGACAGAATTCACACCAAATTTAACATCTGTGAATCTCAGAAGGTCATCTGAGCATGGAAAACTGGTCAGTGTTGGTTTGCTTCACACTGGCAGACTGGTTTTGAATGCTCTCTCATCCTCTATGTGCACTGTGTATTATTGATGGGTTCGGTTGTCTGCCCTTTAATAAATAATGTCTGCAGCAGATCGGCACAGGGCCTGACCCAGCTGGCTAATTTACACACCACTTGGACCTGCTTCTAACCAATGAATACTGCTGATAGGCGAGGATTAAATGACCAAAACTCTCCATCATACACATGCACACCATTAACCATGAAAAATGTGCTATATTTCACTGTAATGTCCAGTCTGTCGGGTCTAAAAAGGCTTTTTTAAAAATCATGACAGATGGAACGAAATACAAGAGGAACCAAAGGGAAAACATAAAAGATAGAGTATCTAAAAATTATGATAATAATAATAATAATAATAACAATAATAAATAAATTAAATGAGTTGAAACCACTATGCAGAACATGATTTTTAAAATGTCCTCCTATCCACTTTGTAGGCTGCATACACTACTTTATAGACTAATGTGTTATGACGTGTACACATTAAACATAGAGAAAGTTAAATAAAACCATTTTAAATGAAGTGCATCATTGGGTGTGTTTTACTCAGAGGAACATTTGTGAGATCAGATACTAATGTTTGACATGTAACGTCTTCTACAGTTTATTTCAAAGGTGTTTGATGGGGTTAAGGCCAAAAATCAGTGCAAGCCTCTGAAATTCCTCTATACCAAAAAATCTCACCCAACTATGCCATGATGAACTTTGCACAGTGGATTACTGTAATATTGGAACAGAAATAGATCTACACAAAAAAAATTGCATTTTTGTTAAAAAAAAATAAAATAAAATAAAAAAATTATAAAAACAGGGAGTTTTTGCTATTCAATGTTTTACTCTTTATGGGGCATCATAAAGCCACTCTGAATCAAACCATAATATGATTGATCTTATTTTATCTTTGATCTCCACCCAATTGCAAAGTCATTTACATTACATTACGTCATTTAGCAAATGCTTTTATCCAAAGTGACTTCCAAGGTGAGCAGAGGGTTAAGCACAACATCCATGGAGCAATGAGGGTTAAGGGCCTTGTTCAAGGACCCACATTGGTAACTTCAGTGGACCTGGGATTTGAACCCCCAACCTTCACCTTGATACAACCTAATCACTAAGCTACCGCGCCCTTCTGAAAGTCCCTATATATTTACATTTGGATAATGAACAAATGTCAACACATTTTCTCATATATTTGAAAAAAACAAATGCAAAAACCAGCAGGGAAGGGATTAAAAACAGCACATGCCCTGCAGGTGGCCTACTTAGATACTGTAAACATTTCTAGCTATATGGAATTCCAATCAATTACTCACCTGTACTGAACACAGTCACATGTTTATTTAGTTCACTTTGGATTGATTTTTGAATGAAACCCCAAATATCTTTCAGCTACAAGTAAAATACATATTCTAAAATGAAGCAGGTGGGCCTGGCTGGCTAGCTGGCAACCTCAAACCCAATGCATATAGTCATTATTTAATACCAATTAATACTAAAGCTATAGAAAGTGCTAGAATCTTTGCCATGTAACAAAACTATGGTAGTTCTATGGTCCAATATAGACTGTATGGCATACCGAAGCACTTTTATAGGATTATTACAATTATACTATTTCCTGTACAGTGTTATATGTTGTATTAGATTCATCTTCTAGTATTGACTGACTTAATTCACCCATCAGCATATCTAAAGAAGTCATCTTCCTCACATAACACACTCCAGGAGAAACATATGCTCCAAATCAATCCACTGTGCATGATAAACACACACACAGCCACACCCACAAACACACCCAGCATCTGTGTCCCCATAACTATAGGCCTCATTAGTTACAGGACTGGGGGCAGTCACTGAAGGAAAGTGGGGGTTGTGCGTTCCAGAGGGACCAGCTGGAGAAAGGCAACAAAGAGCCAATTTAGCCTTTGACAAAGAGCCATGCACACTGTTCGTCTGATACACCCTATACACAAACACACACTCACACCAATACACATTTCCCCCCTGTGTTTTTCTTTCATTTTGGTCTCTGCTCTTGTCTTTGGTTTCACATTTCTATTTCAGTAGAGATTTCATGGTTCAAGTCCAGCTCCAACCTGCCCTCTGCCAGCCCCACACAAAGTCATGCTGAGTGACAGATGAAAGAAATCACTCAATCACGATTCACACCGTTAATTAGCCACAGTAGACTCCCACAGCACCTGAGCACCATCATCACCTTATTCAAACTACAAGCCAATATTAAATACACCACTCCAGGCTGCACAGCCTCCTCACTTCCTCTCTCACTCTGTCTGACTTTACTTATCGTTTTAATAAGAAGACTTTCAATATAAAACCATATGGGAATGAGATCTCAGTTAAAGTGTTATCTGGTGAAGATAAAAGTCTCATCTTCGGGCTGTTTAGTGTCTTACATGCTGAATATTCTTCCAAGTATAACAGAAGTTTAGTCAACACAAAACTGCAGTTTGAGGAACTTTGTATAAAAAAAATCTGGAACATGTTAATTTCACACAGTTTTACACTATATGGCCTAATGTGCCTGATTCCCCAATGTAATAGAATAAGCTCATTGTTCAGAGTTAACATCACAGGCCCAAAGACCATATAAATAAGACAAATTAAACTGAGGATTCTCGCAGTACTTCATATTTGGTTACGGACTTCAAACTTTCAGTGTTAGATAAAAATAATTCACTAAGCATTAAAAACATTTAGTTATAATCCTTCATATTTCTATGTTGTGTCATTCTTATTTAACATTACAAAAATTACTTTATGCATTATGTAATAACTAAATAGGTCGTGCATTGCAAAATCTGAAATCTTAACAAGTCAGAAAATCTAAAAAAGATTCACAAATCTTGTTTTTGAATTGAATAGATTTCTAAATAAGATACATAATCTAGTTTTTAAAAACACCTTATTTAATTTTAGAAATCTTAACAAGATAAATTTACTCAGTGATAATTTTAAATTTAATTTTTATGTTGATGTGTGTTTATTTTACTTATTTTTTTACATAGATTTTTTGCAGTGTGGACCTTCTTGACTTTGAATTTATTTATTGCATTTTGTGCCTACAGAATAATAAACATTTTAGGGACCCCTCTACGGACTATAGTGAAGCATTTTAGATTTTTTTTTATTTTAGCATCACTTCAGTGTAAAATAAATCCTGTAAAGTCATCCATTAGTTTTTCTTTTTAGCATGTTAAGGTACTTATATTGACAACATATTAAAGTCAGCAAATTGCAATAGATAGATCATTATCAATTGTATGCTTCTTACTTTGTGAGATCAGTTTATAAAAGGTGATTTGCTGTTCCATCGTGACCTTGGCCCAGTGCATAAAGCAAGGTCAATACAGTCATCGTTGGGTGAGTTTAGTGTGGAAGAACTTGTCTGGCTCACACTGAGCCCTGAACTCAGCTGAATACCTTTGAGATAAACTAGAATATAAATTGCAAGCCAGGCCCTTCTGTGCAACATTAGTGTCAGACTTCACAAACGCTCTTCAGGATAACTAAATTAAACGTTCCATGGAAGCATTCGAAATTCTTGTAAAAACATTCTCTGAACAATGAAACCTGATCTAGCTAAAAACAGTGGAATGTCCTGTCCTAAAAACAACTGCAAGTGTGTTTTTTTTCTATACAGTACATCAGAGACTAGTTTTAATATTTTACATTATCTTTGTAATAAATAATGTACTCCTCAACAAAAGCCTTGGCTGAGCTATTCAGACACACCATGTCATATCTAATATCCAATCTGGGGAAAATTAAGACACAACTTCAAACATCTTTCCTTCACTAGTATGTAGCTTTGCCAAGCTCAACGTCTACTACTTGACCTTGTTCTTATAATCATCTTTAAAATATTACAGACGCCACCTGAAGCTAGTGCTCTGCTTGTAAGGAATTCCACTGTATTCCTCTGCTCGTAAAGTCAGAAATGAACCTTTTTATCATAGCTTTTATACAAGATGAACATGCTTTGGAATTTAGACTGGAAGACATTTTCATTTAATAAAAAAAAATCTCTTTGACTTGCTTTTCAAGGCCAAATAGTACACACTATATAGGAAAAACGGGTACTATTTTTACATTACTGTTTTTTAAAGGCAGTACTAAATAAATACGCTCATCTAGCGTGACAGCATTGGGGAATATATACACAGTATTACGTGTGCTGTAATTGTATTTGCATGGAAGTTATTTTGTTGATATGTTTTCTAATTTGCATGTTTTGTTTAGTAGTGTCATATTTTCTACCTCCATAGTTCCACCGAAGCACCATCACATCCATCACTATAAAGTGAAAGTGCAACAATAAGGTTATGCAATTAATGAAATTTGATAGTAAAAAAAGCTGGCGATTCATTTTCTTATTGATTCGTTTGGGTCTGTTGTTGCATTCTGTGTAAAGGAGCTGGATCACTTAAATATTTTAAACACAGCTGAAGTGGAACACTGCACATTAAGTAATGAGAGAACACCTGAAATGAAAAATGCTTAGGCCTTTAATGAAAAGCGTGTTTTTGCTAGAGCTGATAAGTAAATTAACACATTTCATACGGTGTTCGTGTTTTTTTTTTTTTTTTTTATGTACAGTTAACAAAAAATATTTGTTTATGACGATAGCTATTAAATGTATAATATTATTTTATGGCTGAAAAGATTATTTTCCATACTTAAATAACATAATTCTATTAGCAGGTGGAATAATTGGCCTAACATTTTATTTTATTGCTCCATATTAGTGAATTACTGTCAGGCTGCTGTCCATATAAGTGAAGAAAAATATAACCCACACATAGACTGGACCTGACAGAAATGAAGCAATTTCTCTGGAGAAAGTGAAAGAGGGCAGACTTAAATACACACAGGGAAGAAACGTGCAACGTGTTTATCCACCATATGGATAAACTAGCAAGGACTAATGACTAATAACAACAGCGAAGATTAAAAAAAATAAATAAATAAAAATAAATTGGTGACAAAAAAAGGGCAAAAACTAAGTAGTAGTGCACAGTGCGCACTTCTGACAATTACTTAATAAAAGTGAGATTTTTGTTGTTATTAGTCGTTAAATTACATTAGACTTTAATTAAACAAATGACTCAAACAAATGGACATTGCTTCCAACTAAATATTGACTAAAACTGAACTAAATGGCTCTTTCACACTCTGATTGCTGTAGTAATTCTCTAATTATAGCATTGCTGCTTATTGGACAAATAATTCTGCAAACTCTTTACTCAAAATTAGCTACATAAATATCGTCAGATTATTCTGACAGCTGTAACAGCCCAAAATACCACAAGTAAATTATTTAGTTCATAAGTTCAGCCTAGTAAACCTCAGAGTGGAAAACCTAGGAACCAAGTACGCCTTGCATGATTTAAACATGTACATAAACACCTATAGCAACGTTGTTGGAGACTTGATCATAAAGGCTGCTTCATGACTTCAGTGCATTTTAACAAGATATAATCTAAAGCACTTGCCTAAGATGGTTTTATGGAACGTTCCCTAATTTCTGCCTTGTGATTTGCAGACTGCTTTAGCAATATGCCTCGTGAGCATGTTAAACTTGGGCAGGCAGGTAAACCTGTAATTTTCTTAGCACGGAGGCAGACTGAGTAAACACAGAAAATAACCTGGCTGCCATTCAAAATATCACATGCCCCAAAACACGACTTACCTGTATGCTGTTAAACAAAAGGACAACAACACTGCTATCCTTAACTTCAGAGACAGAGTTGCATTCAGACAGTAAGCACATCTCATGGTATTTTCAATTTCATTCACTAGAATACATTTACATTTGGCCATCTTGCAGACAGTTTTATCTAAAGTATTCCAACTTAATGGTTGGGGTTAGAATAAAGAATCAGCTATTAAACAGCACACCTGGATCAATGAGGGTTGGGAGCTCTGCTCAAGGGCCCACACAGATAACTTTGAAGACTCTGAATTGAAACCGCCAACTTTCAGATTGACAGCTCAACACAATGACCAGTGAGCTACCAATCAAAACAATGATGTTTATCTAAATGATAAATTTATAATGATCGAACTCACATGGATTCAACATGACTACACCATTTATAGAATCATTAAAATCCAAAATCCTAAAACAAAATTAATTAAATAACACTATTAGGTGGGCGGCACGGTGGCTTAGTGGTAAACAGTTTCACCTCTCAGGTTTTGAATCCCAATCTGGGTGGAATATCCATGTTCTCCCTATGCTTCCTCCAGGTTCCACAGTTTCTCCCATAGTCCAAAAAATGGACTCAAGGTAAATTGAATGCTGTGTGAATGAGTGAGTGAGTGTGTGTGTGCCCTGCCCCCTTCCGGTGTCCCCAGTAGAGGATTAAGCAGAAGGTAATAAATGAACGAATACAAGCTAATAATATTTCAACAACAATTTTATATCATCTTCAATATCAACATGCTAAAAACACATTATTTTAAACACCGCTGATTACATGCCACTGGGCCCTCAAACCAGAGTTATTTTCACAGCACAGACTACAAACACACAGCTTTAAACTCACATGACTTGGACCATGAGAAGATTTTAGTTCAGGTGGTGGTTAACGCTGCTATTAAAAGAGGTTCATGGAGGAATATAACTGGCCTGAATACATGAGAATAAGCAGAGGAATGTTTGATCTTGCAGTATTAAGATCTCTGCTGATTCTCTAATAGCATTAGAAAATGTACTGCATGTGTAGACCTGCTGTTATTGTGGGTCTGATTATCAGCATGTGGATGTTCACATGCCCACATACACGATCGTACTAGGATGAAAGCCTGAACAGAAGCCCAAATCTGAATGTTTTTTGTGGGTAGCGAATGTTATGAGTCACATAAGCAGTGATGCTGTACTGCTCCAAAATAACACTACAGCTGAAAAGCTTTCCAGAGAGAAAGAAAGCAGCTCAGACTCTGTGACATTCAACATCATTTCTCAGAATCCAAGGCATCATCATCAGGTAAATTCCTCAGGGCTCTAAGACAAGTTAGGCAACATTCACATAGCATCAGTAATAAAATGTGATGTGCTGCTGATTCAATGTGTGCATCTGACTTATTACAAATCTTTTTAAGTCACGTTGCATTTGAATTCAGATGATGGATTTACCAAAGTTCCCAGTCAGAAAGTAAAGCTACAAAAATCCCTCAAAATGTTATAGGAACCTAATCAGCACTGACAATAAAAAATGGCTGCTCTTTGCATAACCTCAGATGTTTAGTCATTCCCAGCTTCGACTATAAATTTATATGAGGCCTGGAAATTAGCAATGACCTAATGAAATAATGTGTCTTGTGGCAGTAATCTAGCAGTTTTAGATCAATAAACAGCGGGTTGTGGATTATAGCCGTGGATACTCTATGGGCCAGTTTACTATGATTCTGATCCATAGACTATAAGGATTCCTTAACCATAATTTACAATGATGTCAGTGGGGCAAATTTTATCTCCGATTTGGCCATCCCCATGTTTTTGGAATGTGAACGAAAACCAGAGAACATGGAGAAAACCCACTCACATGAGGACATGCAAATTTATTCACACATAAATGACCTTTCTTTGCCCCAATCGGGAATCGAACCTGGAACCCTTTTGCCACTGTGCTGAAAATTTGGCAAAAGCAAGCGATAATAAATTTTAAATAATTGAATGCATGTAGTCAGTTATAGCATTTGCTTATTGCTTTGTATGTTTGAATGAATAATACAATATAAATCCACAACAAATTTGTGTGCATGTACACAAATACAAACTAGTGTACTAGTTAAATGATTATTATGGTAATTTACAATACAACACATTACGTGTTAATTTTAAATAAATTGAGCATTATAAAGTGATAGTGATTTATTTTTCCTAATGTATTTATACACAGATGAAACTGTCCTCCACATTTTACACATCCGTGCAGTGAAACACAAGTACAGACATATGTGAAGTGTGCACATGTGCCCGGAGTGGTGGGCAGCCTTGTATGCTGCACCAGGGAGGAAATTGGGGTTGGATGCCTTGTCCAAAGGGCACTTTAGCCAACATGTGCTATGTTAGGACCAAAAATTGAAACAGGGAGCTTAATCAGAAGACTGTCCCATATATATTAGCACATATAACAGTCCTTTATCCAACCACTTTTTTTAATTTAGTTTTTTTATTTAGTTTTGGACCCATTGCATGCATTTACAGCATTTTTATTCGAAGTGACCTACACATATCCCATTGTAATAATGCGGGGCACAGCATGATACAGCACCCATTGAGCAATGAGGCTAAGGGCCTTGCTCAAGGACATATTTTGGCAACTTGTAGTGGACTTGGATTAGTTTGATAGCCCAACACCCAAACCATTTAGCTTCCGTGCTCTTTGTAGGTCAGTTAGCAGTTACAGACTGTTCGTTCTTTATTGGCCAGGGACTCCACAAAGCAGATATTAGGGCGGTGGATGATTCTCAGCAGTGTAGTGACACTGATGTGCAGTAGCGCATGTTGCGCTGCTATAAGTGGATCTAACAGCCATGTACACTTCCTGTGACAGTGATTGGACCAACCTGCCTTCTAGGTGCTGCAGATTTTTTTAAGTTATCCTTAAGTTTTTATTATGGCTCATGTGATTCTGCTTATAGGATGCCAGCGGCTAGACATTTTCAGGTGTTGACGGTTATCTGTGGAGTTTAAAAACTCCATTACACACTAATGCACAACAACAATCACTACCATGCTAAATATGATCCACCACCTAATAATTCAAATCATAAGAAAACAGAATGTGGAGAAATATACAGACTACAGTCTGCAACTATGTGCTATTAAGCACATCTATAAAATGAGTGGAACTTCGACTTCAAAATAACAATGAGTATAAAAACAAAAAGGCTGCTGAGTGTACATAGAAAGTTTCACCTGCGTTTAAAGCCCAGGGGCAACCCCCAGGTTTTCTGGAGATGAACATTTACATAAATTTTAGGAATAAGAATGTTTTACAATAACACACAAGCAAATAAGCATTTGGCATGAGCAGAACTTAACTCATCTTTTCAGCATTAAGAAATATAGCAGTCTCAAAACAAACACTAAAAATTATTCCTCATCACGGTGCTCGCACCTCTGATGCTAATCTGTTGCCTACATATATGCTACAAAAATGTAATCTGAAAGACACAATTAAGAGACTTTCATGTTAGGGATTTTAAGATGTTCCAAAATGCACATTGCAGCTTGGCATGCTATCTTACCCCCACACTACAAAGGCTCAAACTAATAATAGTCTTTAAACAGGTTTAAACCTCCAGTAACTATAGTACAGATACTCTAAAGTACATGTCTGCTGAAGAATAGACTTGTTCAAACAAAATCCAAGCCAAAGAATATGTATTGTAGTTGTATTATTTGGAAAACTCGACAAGGCACAGAAGAAAAACAATACAGAGAATTGAGTAAAAATATGATTTAAATCAATTGCTAAAAGTTAAGTATATGTATACAACACAAGGGAAAGTGGTGGCGAATCAGGTTGACTTAAAATCCATTCATCCATTATCTTCTGCTTTATCCTCTACTAGGGTCGTGGTGGGGAGAACGCTTCGGGAACTGGGCAAATACACCCAGGACAGGGCGTCAATCCATCGCTGGGCATATGCTCACTCACACAAACACACAATTGGAGAATTCAATTGACCTTAATCCATGTTTTTGGACTGTGGGAGGAAACCGGAGAACCCGGAGGAAACCCATGCCGACACAGGGAGAACATGGAAACTCCACCCAGATTGGGATTCGAACCCGGAATCCGTAGTGCTGAGAGGCGAACATGCAAACCACTAAACCATCGTGCCGCCCGGCTTTCAAAATCCCTTAACCAATTACTAATTACTAATATTTGATCTAATTTACAATGTCACAGTTAAAAGAAAAACCTGAGACAGTTTAATCGATATAAACATATCGTTGTGTGTGTGTGTGTGTGTGTGTGTGAATGTCTGTAGCAGGAAAAGAGAAAGATTGGACAGAGAAAGTACTGTGAAAAAACAGAAAGCAGTACAGCTGCTGCTGGACTGATACGAGAATGGCCAATTGGGAAAAGATCCCAAAGCGACTACAAAGGACACAAGTGGAGCCAGCTCCATGTTAAAAGTGCTGTAAGCCAGAGCGGGGGGGTGGGGGGTGGTAGACGACATGAGAGGGATAAAAAGGGAGGAGGATGAGAAGGAGGAGGAGAGTTGCACAGCTGACCAGCTGCTGCCCTTTAACAATCAACTCAGCTTTTTTTTTTTTAACAATCAACCAGCGTGCACATAAAAGCAGGTATGTTTTTGAATAAGCATATCACAGGGGGCTGCCGCCAATACTCATTAGAATGGGACAGAGTGGAGACAGACAGACAGATGCTTGTTTTTATGCATTGTGAGGATTTTTAGACCTCTATTAATATTGTAGAGACTAAACCAAACCTTAACCATATTAAATATAAATATTACTAACAAAGCAGTAACCCCAACAACTAGACATTTATAACCATAACGATTTCACTTTAAAGCTGAAAGCTTTGCACTGACTTGCAGTCTCCACAATTACATGAGGTCCCTACATGCAAGTGTGTAAACAGGGTTTGTTAAATATACATTTTATGCGCGTGCATGCACACACACACACGCACACACACACGACTGCAGGAGGTTCTGATATGTCTAGCTCAGTGCCCCCTCCCAACCACTCTATTCCTGAGCTCTTACAAAAAATGGATCAATAGCTCACATTGAAACATCCATTAGCAGTAGTGAAATAGTAGATTGCTTGGACACATGAAGACAACTGCAAAAGCTAAAAAATACAGTTAAATGCAAAGCACAAATAATGCATAGAAGTTTGTTAGAAGGCAACAACCCAATACCTGCATACCTAGAAATGTAGACACATTTCTGACATTATCAAAGCCGAGGCTACACAATTAAAATAAACCAATATACTCAACATTTAAAATGCCTAACATTGTTCTGGGAGCTAGTTACAATGAAAACACCCTATAAAAAATTACAAACAAAATGAAATGAATTAGAATTTCTATAGAAAAGTGTGAAGAAAATAGTTTGGAATTCATTTTTTAAGAAGCAAGGATAAAATACAACAAACCAATAGTATAATAATAGTGAAGAACAAACAGCTGTCCTACACATACTCATACACATACAATAATATCCACTATCGACTATATTGTGACATTTAATCGTGCTGGTAAATGCAGCCCTACTGCACACTGTGTCATTCTGACGTTAGATCTGCTGACTGTCTTTGTCTTGGTCTTTTATTCCGTCAATATAAAGCTCTTGCTGCTAGGATGACATTATATAAACAAGCTAAGTGGAGCAGGCATTGATAAACTAAGTTGCCTTTTACATCAGCATGGAGAGAACAAGAGCAAAGCAGGATTATAACAGCTGCAGAAAACTTGAATGAAATAAGACTGAATAGAGTGAAGGACAAACAAAATACCTAGTTCAGATACACACATGTAAACTGTACCGCACTGGAGATGGAGAACTGGCCGTCCTTCAGCAGAGGACAGTGGCATGAGAACTACTGCATTAAACCTGAGCATTAAAGGTTGAGCCAGACATGGCATCACTACACATGCCCAGGATGAGTGCAAACCCACACAAACACACACACACTGATGACTATACCTTATGCCTATACCTTATATACCTTAACAGGTATTCTTAGAAGTATAATATTCACTGGATACAGCCACACGATCTTTATAACTGTATATAGGAAGACGGATAAATTCAACATCATACATTTGCTACTTTGAAAAGCACATCAACATCAGAGAGACAGCAGCAGAATACTTACATATAAAGAATCTGGAATGCATGGTCATTATTCAGACACAGACTGGAAAACGGCAGATGAAGAGAGTGGGATGATCGAAGGAAACAAGAAAGGGAGGGGAGAGAGAGAGAGAGAGAGAGAGAGAGAGAGAGAGAGAGAGAGAGAGAGAGAGGGAGAGAGAGACACAGAGAGAGAGAGAGGGAGAAAGAGAGAGTCTGCAGTGCCAGTGTGAAAGAGTGGGTGGGAGGAAAGCTGGTGTTGCTTGCGTCACACTTTCATGAATGAAGGGGTCCTGATGACGCAGGCATGACACAGCTTCACACACACACACACACACACACACACACACACACGCACACACACACAGGGGGATGAGAAGGACTACATAACTTAATGTAATGGTACGATAATACAGGAGGGAAACATAGTATTGGGTCAAAAACTGCTTGAGCAAATTACCTTGCAAATAAGCCTGAAAAATAAAACAGAGTCCCTATAGAAAAACATCAAACTGGCCAGGCAGGCAGAGTAATCAACATACAAGCTTGCTCAGGTCTGACCAATCACATTCACACAATCACACATCAATTACTGGTCTTAATATCACAACAAATAAAGTGGTGGTTTTTATTGTTTCAAATACAATATTACAATAAATTGCTGAAACTGTTATACTTTCCGGGGGCACGGTGGCTTAGTGGTTAGCATGTTCGCCTCTCAGCACTAGGGATTCCCGGTTCGAATCCCCATCTGGGTGGAGTTTCCATGTTCTCCCCGTGTCCGCGTGGGTTTCCTCCGGGTTCTCCGGTTTCCTCCCACAGTCCAAAAAGATGGATCAAGTCAATTGAGTTCTCCAAATTGCCCCATGTAGAGTGTGTCTGTGTGAGTGAGTGTGTGCCCAGCGATGGATTGGCGCCCTGTCCTGGGTCTATATGCCCGGCGCCCGAGACGTTCTCCCCTGGATGGGCATGGGGAACCCCACCGCGACCCTAATAGAGGATAAACCGGAAGATAATGAATGAATGAATGTTATACTTTCCATACAACAGTGTATTAGAAAAACCATCAAAACAAAACAGCCAGAGCATATGTTCTTTCTGTTCTTTTAATATTTTTTTTTAGAAGTCTCCAAGGTACCGGAGAGCATGAGTGTTGTTATACAATAGGTGCGACATGCATTATAAGGTACAGTTTTATTCTAAGGACACATAAGGTACAAAGGTAAAGATTGTTCCATATTTACTTTAGTTGAACTTGCACATGTTCTAGGAGACCAATGCCTTGCATTTAACCTATAAAATTTAATAAATGTAGAAGAGCTTACCAGATGTCTGCCCTGTTACAGTGTTTATTAACATAACTATGGCTGTTTGGAGTTATGCTCAATGCTTCAGCATAAATTTTAAGCCAATGAGTTGGCATCCAAATTAAATTTGGAAAGAAAAAAAAAAAAAAAAAAAAAAAACAACACCTAATCTGTTCGAAAACTTAATTAAACTGAATTTGAAAGGAAAGGCCAATATTATGAAGAAGCACTTTGATGGTTAGAGAAAAACCGAAAAGATAAAACAGCACATTAAGCTGAGAGTAGTTTTTTAGTTAGAGGCTTAAACACATAGCAATTGCGAGAGACAACCTGTAGATTATCAGAGCCAAACAGAAGACGGAAATAGTTCCACTGAGCACATAAACACAATCAAATTCAAATGTCTGTAATCAAAAAAAGAACAATGATGCCAGTTAACAGAACCGAGTTTAAGTTAAATTACAGAACATGACACGGGAGCTTTTTTACCATCTCCTCCATAAACACAGCCTTTAAAAAAGAAAAGAACCCGATACACATTTAAAGCATATTTCCTACTAAATAAACATTTGGCATTAAAATCTACAGCAAATATCCGGGCAATCCTGCTCAAATTTCATGTTTTATTAATTCACACACACACAACCCTAGTATAGGATTAAGCATAATCTTTTTAAACCTCAGTTATAGGTGGTTAGACAATTTAGTATCACCTATTCACCCATCAGCATATAGATCACAGGATGAAGCATGGAGAGGACTGGGCATGAGAGGAAGTTTACCCCACCAGAGAATTGAACCCTATATCAATATAACAATATAATATATAACTATATCATATAAAGGTGGAAAAATGTGGCCTGTACAAAAATAACATTTAATAATTTATGCCCATTTATCTCTAATTGGTTCAAAATTGGTCTAAAAAAATTATATATATATATATAAATAAAGCAAATAGACATGATGAATAAGACTGTGTATGAATTATGAGATGCACTGCAATGGGTATATAAAAAAAATCCACTTTCAGACTAAGTAGCTTTGCAGATTAATTGTACAGCTCGCATGACATGGATTAGGGTTGTGTACGACATTGAGCTGAGTTGCAGTAGGAACAATAGTTTTGCATGCCTGCTTTTATTTTAGTACTACAATCTGTGTTTCAACACAAATACTGCTGAAATGATGACAATGAAAAGCATTCACAACAAATGAGTGTCAATTATTCTTTACAAAATCAAAATGAGGGATTGTTCAATTTCAATTAATTTTAATGGCAGTTACCACAGTTTAAATTATTATAGCTAAACATGGCTGAATTTAGAACTCTCCATTTAAGATTTAATGCTACAGACAACACTTTGCAGAAACAGACAAATATGATATGATACATGAGAACAAATCAACAGAAAGAAAAAGCAGCATAGAGATATTTTGTGCATAAGGTATTGCAATTGTAAATGCATTTTAATGATGGATTTGCTGATCATTATGTCATAGGCCAAATAAGATGACGTTCACAAAGGTGTTGTGTGATTTTTGTGCTGGACCAATTATTCTCCCCAGACAGGGTTAGGGTTGTTGCCCATGCCTTATTATAAGAATAATGAAAATGTCTTGCATTTAAATATGTATTGAATTTAAAAAATGATTTAAGAGCACAGTGGAGTTACAGACTGAATTTTATCCTGGAAACACTGGTTTCCAGCTGGTGAAGAGCAGATAATATTCTACTCTACCTAGTGCACCAGCATGCTGCGTTTTCTACTACAGTAGAATTTGGTACATTCCGTTGAAATGAAGGTGGCAAGATGGTCAAATATATTATTTTCATATTTTAGATGAATTATTAAAAATATTAGGGGCATTGATTGACAGTAGGCAACACGGTGGCTTATGCTCCAAATGGCGCCATATAGAGTATGTTTGTGTGAGTGAGTGTGTGCCCAGCGATAGATTGGCGCCCAGGACAGGGTGTATCTGCCCTGCGCCCGAAACGTTCTCCCCTGGACCCTAGTAGAGGATAAAGCGGAAGATGATGGATGGATGGATGATTGACAGGAAAATACTCACACACACGGGTTAAATTTGTTAGTAACAAAAAATATAAATGAAATTAACTGTGTAAATTGAATATAAATATGAAAGATGATCAGGATCTCCAGAGAACCACCAATAAGTAGGCATTATTTGTGTCACTGCCTAATTTCGACTTCTGAACTAAAAATAGTCCACAAACAAAATGTTTTACAACCCGAATCCTGTAGGCAAACGTCTGTGAGCACTGATGAAGTATTAGAGAATTACTCACACCGTGTGCAGTGACAATTACAAGTACATTGAGAATGTGGAGCAATACAGCAGTATTAACTCTAACAATTACAATCTACACTTAGATTGTAGATTGTAGTTCGGTCTACAATCGAACTACAGCTTAGTTCGGTCACTTTCTGCAGTAGTTTCTTTTGACATGAGTTTGAGGTGTGTCATTCTTAAAAAGAGCATTTGAAGGTTTAGACACTGATTTTTAACTGATTCAGAAAGCCTGGCCTTTAGAAAGAAATGCCTGGCTAGGAGTAACCCTGTGGTAATAACCCTAAAAACAAACACATCTGCATTTTATGCGTAAAAGCTATGGCTCAATATGTTTATATAGTGTCCACATTTTTTATTTAAGTCAAAACAATGAAGCATTTAAAACCAAGCAGAAATAAATAGGTACTGGAGTAGAAAAATAATGAATGTTCAATAAATCAGTTCATCATTACCCTGTTATTGTTCACAGAAGCAAAAATATTTTTTCTCCCCTCATACAAGCAGAAGCAGTGCAATACGAAAGCAATCAGATTTAGATGCTTTTTAGAAACACTCATTTAGGTTACTGATGGAGGGAAAAAACAAGATGTGATTGCAGCAATCATAGCAATTGGACTTGTGCACAATGTGTAATATTGATACTGACAAGACATATTGTACAGCCTTATTTTAGATAATGCAGATGCTGTGTGAGTGCAGAAAGGGATCAATCATGTCTGCAGTATGTGTTTGTTCTTGTGTGTCAAATCCGATTTTACTGGCACAAGTGCAGGCACGTGACAGGAATCTTATTCTTTTCTCAAGATTTTCTCTGCGCTGCTATTTATAACTGCCTTAACAGAAAGCACTGTGACTCCAACACTGCCCAAAACGACAGGCCGATTAGGCCGTCTACTATTTGACGTCAAGAATTGGCCCTAATCATCTGAGCACTGCCTTTGCTGTGGAAAAAAAAAAAGAGAGTCGCATTGTACAAGGCAATTTCTCAAGTCAGAACTGAGCCGAAAATAGCACTGGATCCGATCAAGTAACATAATTAGTATAAACTACTTTACAATAAAAGACTTGAAATGTCAAGCCAGCATGCTGGTGTTCAAACAATTGGCCATGTGATATGCCACAAAATTCAAACTGGATGAAGTCATCACTGACACTTTAGGTTAGTGGATTGTTAGTAAATATTTTTACTAGGTCAATGAAGCATAAACCAATCAGGATGCATTTGTGTAAATTTAAAACCACACACCATCATCATCAATTGTAGTTCACTTTGCTTTGCTAAAGGACCTTGCTCAAGGACCCACACTGGTAACTTCAGGTCCACTGAAGTTACCAGTGTGGTCCTTGAGCAAGGCCCTTAACCCTCATTGCACCACGGATGTTGTGATTAACCCTGTGCTCACCTTGAAAGTCACTTTGGATAAAAGTGTCTGCTAAATGACCAAATGTAAATGTAGTTCACAATAAAGACATTTTAGTGAAAACAGCACATCCAGAAAGGTGATTACATACCATTTGGTTTAAATACTATTAACACTACAAAACCTTTACCTTTTCTTTTTTTTGCAGAAAGATGTGCACTGAAGTTTTTTTTATTCAGCTTTACACCTGTGATGTGTGATAATAAACGTGATTTATTTATAAAGTCTGCAAGTTTAGGTGCATAAGGTGAATAAGGTGCACAACCACCTGGTTAAATAAATGAAGTGCATCTTTGGTAGTCAGTGCCTCATCTGTTGGAATTCATGTAAAAGTTGGTGTGGGCAAAGATGGATTCCTAAATACACTGCTACACAGATGTGAACAGATGTGTCCTAGACAACCTCCCAGAGAGAGAGCAAGAGAGAGCAAGAGAGAGAGAGTGAGAAAGAGAGAGATGGGGTGGGAGCTGCTTTCTTATTTAATAATTATCTTTATAATAATTAATAGATGGTCTGTGTGGGAGTGTGTGCCCATTGATAGATTGGTGCCCTTTCCTGGGTGTATCTGCCCAGTGCCTAATATGTTCTCCCCTGGATGGGCATTGAACCCCCCAGGACCCTAATAGAGGATTAGGTGAAAGATAATGATTTAATGAATATTATTACATCATAAAGGATCACCAACATGATCACTGACTACACTCGAGATTTAGCAACTGTTTAGCATATTGTGTGCACTTATATCTTCATTTAATTTATCATCTGTATAAAAACTACACATTGTTTACAATTGCCAGGCTAATTAGAAAGAATTTCCCTACTATCAGGAGTTTTTTTTTTCATGACTTGGCTTGCTATTTGGGGTTCGTTCTTTCTAGAGGTGTAAAGTTCTAGAGGTTGCTTTATAATGATATACTATTGCATTATTTAATACTATTAACCCCTACACAAACCAACTTTCTGAAGGGGCAGTCATGGACTTGTGGTAAAGGAATCAGCCTTGTGACCTGAAGGTCACCGGTTCCATCCTCGGTGTTATCAGGGCAGGGCACGTAACACCAATTGCCCTCAGGTGCCATATATAAAGATGCCCACTGCTCTGGGCATGTATTCTCACTTCACACAATGTGTATGTGTGTGTTTCACGGCACAGATGCGTTAAATGGGAAGGACAATTATGTGCATAAGCACTGTAGCCAAAATAGATCAATTTATCACTTTATCTTTAAAATACAAATAAAATCTTTAACTTGCAGCCTCATTTAATATCAGCAGTGAGATAGCAAGCTGTGCTGCTGCTCTATACACAAAACAACAAATGACATGCCTGAAAACCATAAAACACACTGCCTGAATCAAAGACTGCCTTTGCTAAGGACAAAATTAATCATAACGTGATTATAACCCAGATGCTTTTCTTAAGTATCAGATCTCACAAACACTCCTTTCAACTGAATACACACACATCAAAAATGCACTTTCAAACACAGTGCAATTCTTAAAGAATGAAGCCCAGCATTCTCAGAAGGTTATGACCATAAAGGTGCTTAGGCAACTCCTAATAATACTGTTGGTGGAAGGAGGCTGTTCAACATGCATAGACAATCAGGTGTCACAAAAACGTCAAGTTAGAAAAGAAGGTAATTACATTGTTTTTAAAGTAAATGACATTATAGCTGCTTTTTGAATTCTTTATGAATTGAGAAACCTATCTGCAAAATGTGTTAACATTATGATAAAGTTAAAAAGCATAAAAGTAAAATGTTTCTGGTGTGGAAAGTATTTAAGGCTACACTGGTTAACATTTGTGAACAACATTCTACGTGGTGTGGTTAACAGTTAAATTGAGTCTCATAATTAAGTAAACCATAAAACTGTGTTTCATTGGAACACAGTTTTAGAATGCAAGGGTTCTCTGCTTGGACACAGTGATGTTTGTAAACATATAAACAGTGCAGAAGAGGAGTGTTCCCACTTCGTATTCAAGGTGAGCCTCAGGCTGTAAATTGGTATACATGCATACAACTACCACCATTATCAAACAAACATTCACAGACATGTTCACGAATGCATACACAAACTTAAAAAAGTGACAAGGTCAAACAACAACGTAAAACTAATATAACTGTGAAACTAAAGAGGTCCCAGACATATGCTCTACATACAGGCCACTGCAAATTTGGTCATTTGGCAGTAAATTTGCTCCAGAGGCTACCATGTGGTTTTGGAGCGGACAGTAAGAGTATGTTTATACTTAGTTCATTTCTTCCATACCAAAGCAGAATCTATTTTTTTCCTATAAATATAGTACTTTTATATGTCTTGTTTAATTGTTTGTGTCTTTTATTTGATAGCTGCAATTTTCTGCATTGTAAATAAATGCTTCTTAAATAAAAGTGGCTATATAACTTCAGGTTATTATTATTAACATTATATTATATAGTTAATTTTTAAAAAATATTTTACAAAAAAAAGATCTCAAAATAAAGCATAGGTTTAAGTTGTAATCTGACTGGACTGCATTTAAAATACTTATTATGCTATTTAAAGGATTAAACTTGTTTAACTTCTGGATCAGTGTTGTGTGCTTCTGGGTTTTCAGTACATATGGAAAATATTTTAACAGCTGAGAACCATCAATAAGCATTTACAGTACATTAACTGATCACTTTATTAGGTACACCTTATTTCTACACTTACAACACTTTGCATCTGTTTCTCTTTGTACTTTGTTAGTCACCTTTATTTCATATTTAATCTCATAGAGCAAATATTTTTGGGAGGGTGAATGATTCTTAGCACCAGTTTGATTCTTCTGCTCCTGAAATGTTTAAACAATGTGTCCATTCGCTATGCACTTCATTACACTGACATTTTTTCTATAAGTACACTTTGGAGATGTCAGCTTAGAGGCAGTAGGTCATCTGTTTGTGAATCCACTTATTCCAGCACAACACACCAGTCCAAAAGAAAGTCATGGACATTGCAGTACAAAGTATAAACACACTCACAATATCCAAAGTAAGAATATTTACCTTTGGAGAAGTTGGTGCACATGTCCTTTGTTAGCATGGGAAGACACTTCAATGGTTCTCTATCCACTTAACCTGCAAACAAATACACAATGGCAATCAATAAAGAGCCTCAAACTAGGTTGGTCAAAATATTTCAACAGCATTTTTCTGCATTTTTGTGGTTGGGGTAAAGGTTAAAAAAGACAAGCCAGTATGGTTTGTGTGTTGTATCAACAACGAGCTTGTGTTCTTTACAGGGCAAAGCTGTAAAGCAGGGAAATCCCTGCACTAAATATAAACTCAGGTAAGACTCTAAACAGCCTGCAATGAAGTATAAATATGACAGCAAGGTAAAAAATAAGCAAGGTGAGAATTAAAACAACAATATAATATAATTTTATTTATATAGTAGTGATAAAACAGGACTAATTTAGAGTTTCTTTAATATTACATAATACAAGTGGAACATGTTTAAAATATTACAATTATTATAAATGTGCTGAGTGAATCATCTGATGGGAGAAATAGTTTACTTTACTTCTTTAGTAAAGTAGGATACGAAATAACCAGCCATTTACAAGGCAAATACGAGAATATTATTTACTTACAGTAAAAGGCAAACAGACACAAATATAAAGAAAGTCTGGTTTTGGGCTCTGAACATGTTTTGAATGGGAGGGGTGAATAAATAAGCAGGGCTCTTCATTGGATTTTGCTGAGCAGCTGCTCATGCTGCCATTAAGAGACAAATCTCTGAGGGTACACACATGTTAAGGGGTCTTGTCTAAATGGGGGTAGACTCCATATCTAATTGGTAGCCCCAAGCCACACCTAAGGGTCTGGAATAGCTTCCAAAATCAATCCACAGGAGGAAAAAGAGCAGGCGTCGTGCTTAGATATTCTCAAGTACAGTGGGGTTACAATGAAATAAGCCATTACATTAAAATAAGTAATTTCACACATGACTACTGCTGTCTTTGTGATTAATGCTGATCTGTAGGTCTCAATCTGGGTTCCATTCACATCAGGCAGAGTGGGACTCTGTGAATAAATGACACTTTATGCTCAGCAGACTCAATCATAAACCCCAGATTTATATTTTGGGATGATAAAGTGAGAGAGGATTCATAGCCTTCACTTTTTTTTTTTTTTTGGGAAGTGAAGCTTGTTTCAAGTGTAGGACATAACCTACATTAAGTTAATTGAAATTCATGAATACATAATTAGGTTTTAATGAGATGCAAATGAAATGCATAGTTATGAGGTACTTAAGCAGATCATATTAACTTTGAATTTACAAGGATTTATTTTTGGAATATAAAAAAGAAAAATAGAAAGAACAGACTTAACTGAAAAAGTGTCAGCCACTGACTTATTCTGAACAGTACGGAAACAGCCGGTGCATACACAAGTCCAATAAAGACATAAACCTACTAAGTCTACTACTCAATTGCTCTAACTGCTTTTCTTATCTGTTTTCTTTTAAGGTGTCACCACATCTTTATCCACAACACCCAAAACTGACATCACACATTCAGTTCTGATGCATAGAACCTGAATTCTATAAACTGAACTCCAGAACTTCAATAGCCTTGTTTATAAAATACACACATAATCTTTACCTTTAACGTGCATGTGTCCTACATGGTTAAAACCTCCGGCCACTCATGAAGGATAAGTCCACAAGGTTTTTTCCTTTTCAAACCAAATAAATACCAGTTTTCCTTCTCACTGTCACTTCGGCTTGAACTTTGAGGCTCCGTGCTTTAATAACTTTAAAGCTGCTCTGAAACAAATGACTATTGTAAAAAAATAAACTTTATAGAAATAAATCAACTTGAACTTTAAATCCCAACACTAATCCATGAAACGCAGAGTCTTTTTAAAAAGGACGACTTTTTGGTCATTGACTCTGGTTGCATATTAACTAAATTGTGGTCTGAGTTCAAGATAATATTTGCTTGACAAACAAAGTCTGGATCTACAACATGACAAAGATTTCAAAGACATTTCAATAACAGCACACCAAAAATAACAAAAATACAGAGTTAAAGACATTCACATTTTTTTATGAACTTATACACCTTATACCAAGTGACCACTTTACAACCTTATGAGGTACATTTACTAGTTTCTATAATTATTGTTCATTTTATCAGGTTCCACTTACCATATAAATGCACAATACAGATTTAAAATTACAGACTGTAGTTTGCTGTTTCTATATATAGTTTGTTGGTCCCAATTTACTATGTTCTTAAAAGAACCGCCAGGGAGTAGAAATTATTTAGCTGGTGACTGATGAGTGTTAAGTGGATCAAACTTAGCAGTGTTACAGGATGCAGGGGTGATGCCTGTCAGTTTATACAAAAAAGGGCAAAATTTTATTCCCTCCAATGTCTGATCACCACTTACAAATTTTTCACGAGGAGCAACTGTTAAAGATGTGGCATTTCAGAAAACATTAAAGTCTACACCCTCCATGGTTTTCATTGCTCCAGAGTCAAGTAGCTTTACATCACTACACCTGCTTTGTGACAAAGCCTGCTAGGCCAGATAAACTCATGCCATGAAGTCCTGACACACAGAGTTGGTTCCGATTTTAATAACAGAGATGGTTTGGAACCCTGCAGTTATTGAGTCAGGAGAGCTTTGGTGACTTTAATGTACAATGTGCCTCAGCGGTCAGTGATCGCACACTGAAACTTTACGAGGTCGACCACTTTGTGACTAAATTACTCAGGACTCTTCATGTTATAATGGTTCAAAACATCCTATTTAAAAATACTAAAAAGGTCAATTATATGTTAAACAAATCAAATGAGGAATGGAACAATGGCTAGTTGTAATAACGATATGTCAACATAAAAATAGGGATGCAATCTAGATTAAAATGTACATGCAGTAATATACATTACAAAATATACAACCAAAATTTTACAACTAATGAGCTCGGCTTAATGCTCAGTTTGGGTTTCTCAATTGTTAAATAGCCCTGATAATTTGATAGTTAAACAAGACTCGGGTAACTAAAACAAAACAGCAGCATCCAGGCCATTTTAGTCTTAACACATGAGAATATCTATTCTATTTGCTAATAACAATGCAGTAGAAATGATAATCTAGTTTATATAACTTAGTAGTAATATTTTGACACTTTTGGAAAATCTAAATATTCTGATCTGTTCTAATTCTTTAAAAACTAAAAGTGAAGACATTCAAAAATGTAATAAGAAGTGTAATATGTAATTTGTTAATTCACTTGAACCTTATTTTATAGAATTATAAAACATTCAAAATGTTTTTCAACAAATTTAAAAACTGATACTAAGAATGTTTTTAAAAAATGCTGGGACAGAGGCATGTGTTCTACTGGGTCACATTACCTTTTTTTAAATGAACATTAAGAATAACATTTAACATTAAGAATTAAGAAAGACCAATTATAAAATGTTGTAGTTTTGCAAGTGGAGGTTTGCCCATGCTCAACAGTCCATCTTCCGCTTTATCCTCTATTAGGGTCGCGGGGGGAGCTCCCCATGCCCATCCAGGGGAGAACGTTTCGGGCGTTGGGCAGATACACCCAGGACAGGGCGCCAATCTATCAGTGAGCATACACTCACTCATACAGACACACTCAATTTGGAGAACTCAATTCACTTGATCCATGTTTTAGGATTGTGGGAGGAAAGTGGAGAACCCGGAGGAATCCCTAGCGTGCTCAACATTCTATTGTCACTATTTTCTGATTCTCCCCTTCATGATGCACTACAGATTTTTAACAGGAGCCAGGTCTGGACTGCAGGCAGGCTGTAAAGTAAATGCACTGTCTATAAAGTTAAGCTGTTACTCAAGCAGAATAAAACCTGATATTGACCTGCTTTACGAGACATAAGAGACATAATGAAATTAGATTAATGGAGGCACTTGTCTCTCTGAAATCTTAAAATAAGCCTCATTCACATAGATGAAGATCACCCACGGGTGGGCATCTGACGCCATACCTAGATGGTATGTTAAATCTTTAATACACAGAATAGTCATGTTTCTCTCAAAAACTAACTGAAACCTAATTTTGTATAACTGGAGAACACATTTCCACCATCTAGTTTTCAATTATAAAAGTCTTCAGGCCCAAATCAATCTGGATATGGCTTACTTTTAATAATATACAGTTCTAGGTTGTACTGTATTTCTGGATGCGTTGGCAGGCTTTTTTAAGTGTTATGTTCAAAGTACTCCAGATCTAACATGGCTACATCTACCACAGCAGCATGACATTAATGTCTGGGGGATTAATAACAAAACACAATCAGCTTCGGTTTAATACAAACAAAACAATGCAACACTGGCAGCTATACAATAACTTATTCATCCATAATATAGGTATATTCTAAGGTGTGGTTTATAAAAACAAATGGCTAAAACAAATTAAAGTGAAACTACAAACTACACATAAATACAGAGAGAAGGCAAACAGTTCTAACTAAAATAATACATGCTTACATTCTACATAACACAATAATACATGCTTTGAAAATAAGTGTTTGTTTTGTTACAAAGCTACTATAATGTAAACTGCAACCATACATTACAGCAATTACAAAATGTTTAGTAAGCTGAATTCTCAGGCTCAGGGCAGTACAAATGGTCAAATGGTTTTAGGAGAAAAAAAGTGGCCTAACAACATTTCAGAAAAGGCAGGGACTTTCCAGCTTGTTTCGGTTCACCTGTAACAAGTTTCACTCAAAGAAAGTGATCTGGAATTCCATCATAATTGCATTAGTTCACTACAAATAAGAGGATACCTTCACATTTTGTGAAAAGGGACATTATTTGACCTTAATTAATTCTTAAACTGATTAAGTCAAAATGTGGCCACTGTCCCTGTACATGCAGGCTGCAAGAATGGGCTGAAAGAGAGCCAGCTATGTGCCAGCTCTGTTACACACCCTCATTACTATTTCAGCAAGATAGGAACATGCATACCGACAGCTCTTGTGTCTTTTGCATGGATAACACACACACAGAGACAGACAGAGAGAGAGAGAGAGAGAGAGAGAGAGAGAGAGAGAGAGAGAGAGAGAGAGAGAGAGAGAGAGAGAGAGAGAGAGAGAGAGAGAGAGAGAAAGAGAGAGCTCCTGTGTCTTTTGCATGAATAAGACAAAGCGGAGAAAGAACCACTAAGCAAAGATCTAAGTCTGGTCTTCGATAAAGTAGCTGTCTAACTTGACTGACTGTCTTTTTAACAACAAAAAAGAGGCAAAGTCAGAGTGAGCTCATGTGGCAGTTCCTGATGCCTCTGTCAATGATCATGTGACTGAAACCAGAAGTTTGACTAGTGATAAAAACGTTTGCATGTTACACTTCATCTTCATTTTTGCCTAATAATTGCATGGGGCAGCGCGGTGGCATAGTGGTTAGCACGTTCACCTCTCAGCGCTAGGGATTCCCGGTTCGAATCCCCATCTGGGTGGAGTTTCCATGTTCTCCCCGTGTCTGCGTGGGTTTCCTCCGGGTTCTCCGGTTTCCTCCCACAGTCCAAAAACATGGATCAAGTCTATTGAATTCTCAAAATTGCCCCATATAGAGTGTGTCTGTGTGAGTGAGTGTGTGCCCAGCGATGGATGGGTCTATCTGCCCAGTGCCCGAGACGTTCTCCCCTGGATGGGCATGGGGAACCCCACCGCGACCCTAATAGAGGATAAAGCGGGAGATAATGAATGAATGAATGAATTTCTGGCATCTGTGTTTGTGTGTCTTTTTAAACATGACTCTACAGCAATATTGGAGGAGTGCTTAACATGATCTCTTTTGTCCCATGTTGAAAAGTGCCACTGTTCTCAAAGCATTGCCAGTAGAACCAAATCTCAAGAGTGTGACTGTTGTTACAATATTGGTTTACAATGTTACATGTTGTGTAACCTTTGCTGTGTCAGATTAACTACTAAATAAATTGCTGTGCATAATTAAAAAAAAAAAAAAAAAAAAAACACGTTATACATTATCGTCACCATTTTAAAATGGGAATGGGAAATATATAAATTTTTAATTAAGCTTTTTAATTTATTATGCCTTAAAGTATGCCAAACTTTTTACATTTAATATTCTATCAGTGTTTTTTAAAATGTTAAATCACAATAGATCACAATAGAAAATGTTTTTTTCACAATAGAAAAAAAATCAAAATCAAAGAGCAGAGCTGAAAACCAGTGTTAAGTGTGTGGGATGTTTGCACCTTCAGATGAGACTGCATGGGAAACTGTATTACTATTTTTATATGTAAAACCATATGTGTTTTGAAAGTACTTTGAAAATCAATTTCCTACTGCAGGTCACAATTGCTTCATGAAATACAACCTAAACCTCCATTACACATGAGATAAGCCATGAATGTATTCTGTTCAGAAACATTGCTGAGTTCTCTGTGTCTAAGCTTATCTCAGATTATCTCACAGATATTAGACTCAGATGATGCATTTACGAGTCTGTTTTTGGGGTTAAAAAAATAAAAATAAAAATACAGATGGCGTTCTGAGTTATGAACGGCACAGAAGTCATCATCTGTCATGGTGTGTTCGTAGGGTGGGGCACAAGTGCTAATTTCACTGAAATTTCTACAAAAAAAAAAAAAAAAAAAATACATTGAGATTTTAGTGACAAATAATATTATGAAGCTCCAGCAGCATGACTTGATCTAGACAGACTGACCGATTAGTATTTTATTAAAAATGCATTGTGAATCATAAAAAAATCTGACAAAGAAAAAGAAAAAAAGGCAACATTTTCAGTTAATATTATGTATTTTAAAAGGATTAATTAACCGTCATTTAAAGTAAATCCTGGTTAAAATGTGGTTATATATTTATATTTTATTGGCAATTTATTTTTTTTTGTAATGGTGCTGTATTCCACTATTATTATTATTATTATTATTATTATTATTATTATTATTATTATTATATGCACTATTTTTATAAGATGAACTTTTTTTTCTTTAAATAATAAATAAACTTCACTGACAATTTATATAGTAAGGTATAAAAGCTTCTGATCCCAGTCAGCACCACAAAACATGGCACATGTTACTCATCACTGTTCATATCCAAAATGTATGCCCTTCATACTTCAATCACTCAATCAAGCAAAAACTGACATACACAGTACAACACTAAATCAACTCCAAAGCCATCAAGTCCCCTGGCAGTCATCAGAGGACAGGACAGGTTACACACTCTCTTTAGACATGCAGGACTCGGATACTTTGCTCACTGATTGCCCTGTCAAGTCTAGAACAGAGTGTGTTATGTAATACTGACATTGTTAACTGGTCCTCAGACGGCCTGTAAATGCAAACTAAAGCCCGGCCTCTGACGGGAAAACAATGCAAGCAGACAATTGAAGCTTTGATAATTTATTAAATAAAATGAAGAGAACCAATGCTCCAACCAAAACACACATCAGTTTGACCAATTAGAATTCAAACAGAAAAATTGTCATTTCAAATGTCTTAAAGAAATCACCCAAGGTCAGTCTGCACGATGAATGGGTACGATTTGCTAGAGATAGACATGCCTCTTCAAACAAAATTCTCTTTAGAGTTAAAGGAAGTAGGGCACGATGACAGGAAAGAGAGGGGAGGAATGCTAATGCAGAGAGAGATCAAAGAAAGAGAGAGATTTAAGGAAGAGAAAGAGACAAAAGGAAGACCAAGGAAGGGTGACTTGCTCTTTCACTCGTGTGTGTTGATGCACTCCCTGTGAAACGCTGCAGGCGGGAGTAATTATAGCAACATACCGACCTACAATGAACCATACTGCATCATCTGGACAGCAACACACAAAAATACATCCTCACGTGTAGCCGCACCGAGCATAACGAGAAACCAAAACACATCACCTCTAAACAAATACAGCAACCCCATACAAATCCAAAAATAGCCAGCCCTATGCCAATTTCCTCAAGGATGCACAAATACCAAAAAACATTACCCACACAAAGCCCATTTAAAACCGACATATACAAAGGTCACCCAATTAGTGTGACAAAAGCAAGAACTGAAAGTGAGTATTTAGGGATTTGTTCCATAAATGATGTCACATTAAAGTCCCTAGTGCTTTGCATATTGACGGCAGATCCATGATGGTTATAAAATATATACAATTATTCACACACTCCCAACACTCCCTGTACTGTGGGATTTTCAAGAAATGAATAAATATTTCTCAGTAAAATGTTCATGGTATCTTCAAAATGCTTGAAGTGCTTTTCTTCTAAAGAAGTCTGTATGTCTGAAAGTTAAGACCGTAAACAAATCCTTAAATCATCAGACATGTGAGATGGGTGGATGAGTATGTAAATTCTTCATTCATTCATTATCTCCCGCTTTATCCTCTATTAGGGTCGCGGTGGGGTTCCTCCTGCCCATCCAGGGGAGAGCATCTCGGGCGCTGGGCAGATACACCCAGGACAGGGCGCCAATCCATCGCTGGGCACACACTCACTCACACAGACACACTCTATATGGGGCAATTTTGAGAATTCAATTGACTTGATCCATGTTTTGGGACTGTGGGTGGAAACCGGAGAACCCGGAGGAAACCCACGCAGACACGGGGAGAACATGGAAACTCCACCCAGATGGGGATTCGAACCGGGAATCCCTAGCGCTGAGAGGCGAACGTGCTAACCACTAAGCCACCGTGCCGCCCTAAGTAAATTCTAAAAATTCTAATTTCTGCGTTTGTAGTATGAAGTTCTTATTAAAATTCAACCTTGGAATCTTTACAGAAGAGCATGTTTGATTGGCTTATGTGCTTTATGGGTCAAATTATAGAGCCATGCCGCTTTCAGGTGTTTCATGTAGTCTCATTGGCACATGTGTAAAATTAAACATCTATGCATGCATTTGGGCTATTGCTATGATTTAAATTTTACAGAGACAGTTTGACAAAGGCCCTTTTGTCCTTTAGCATTACTATGCACAAGTGCACAAAGCAAGGTCCATAGAGTTATGGCTGGGTGAATACTGGATGATTTGGGTCAGAACACAGGGTTAGCCATTATAGAGCACCCCTGAAGCAATTTAAGGATTAGGGAAGAATTATATTGGTAAATTCAGTGGATCTGGGATTTGAACTCACAACCTTCAGATTGATAGCCCGACACTAACCGTTGAGCTACCACATCCACCAAATTTCAGTGGATACAATGTGCTCTAAATATTTGTATATTTGTGCTTAGGTTCAAAGATAAATAAAACAGGCAGGACAAGAAGCCAGTCAACAAAGCCGATTATTGCTGTAATAATAAATGCTCAGCCCCCTCCTCCCCACAAATCCATCCATCCATCCATTATCTTCTGCTTTATCCTCTATTAGGGTCGGGGGGGGGGGGGGGGGGGTTCTCCATGCCCATCCAGGGGAGAACATCTTGGGTGCTGGGTAGATACACCCAGGACCGGACACCGATCCATCGCTGGGCACAGACTCACACAGACACACTCTATATAGGGCAATTTGGAGAACTCAATTGACTTGATCCATGTTTTTGGACTGTGGTAGGAAACCGGAGAACCCGGAGGAAACCCGCGCGAACACAGGGAGAACATGGAAACTCCACCCATATTGGGTTTCGAACTTGGGAATCCCTAGCGCTGAGAGGCCACCGTGCTAACCACTAAGCCACCGTGCCGCTCCCCACAAATCATGTGCATAAAACAGTGAAGCCTATTATCAAATAAGTGAAAAGTACAAGAAAACAATGCAGTCAGGCAATTAGACATTTTGTACAGAATTCACCTTCAAATGAACAACAAATTACAAATAGAAACAACATTTAGAACTGAAGCAGTACAGTGCAGATGGTGTATGTAAGGTCTCTAACACAGATTCAGCTTAAGCTGATGCTAAAATCCAGGCGTAACAGTCTAACCGACTACAATGAGTTTCCAAGCTTAACCCAATTTTCCAAACTTACTGGCAACAATCATCTGCCTAATGCTTAAAGCCTAAAACAGAAGCTTAAAAAAAGATTATGTTTTTTTTTTATTTTTTATTATATGTTTGTGCAAAAGGGCTGAAAACTGGAAACCAAACAGATACAACAGCATAAATTAAACCTTTATATACACCATGGATGACTTTCTGCACAAATAAAGAAATAAATAACAGCAGCTACACTGTGGGTAAGCAACACTAATATATACTTTGCAGGATTCCAACAATATTGTTTTATATTACAGATTTGCCTACTATTTAAACAGGCCATTTTCTGTTATTACACATATAACGGTGTATTATTAAAACACCAGACCATCACCCTATATAAGATTACTGAACAAACTCTTTTCTGAAACTGTTGGCACAACTATGCAACACCTTATATATTTGTACATATTACAATGGTTTGGTTCAAAGTGAAATTTGTCAAGAGAATATACATACACATTATTTATATATATATATATATATATATATATATATATATATATATATATATATATATATATATATATATATATATATATACACATACACATACATACATACATACATACACACACACATACACACACACACACACACACACACACATATATATATATATAAATTTCTTTAACTATATGCCTTCATTTATCAGGATATAATTTTAAAAATCTAGTAATTATAAAGGGGGGTTTGATTGGTGGCTTCGTGGTTAGCACATTCACCTCTCAGCGCTGGGGATCTAGGTTCAAATCCCAGTCTGGATAAGGCTTCCATGATTTCCCCCTGTTCATGTGAGTTTCCTCTGGGTTCTCCGGTTTCCTCCCAGAGTTCAAAAACAAGGATTCAAGCTAAATCGATGCTCTAAGATAATGAATTAATGCTATCCTAATCCTAGAAGGTTACAAGTAAGATTTGGTTGGAAGGGATGGCAGAAGTATATGCATTGTATATTTCTAGTATTGGTAGCATGACAAATTTGCAATTACAATTGCAGCTGCAAATATATATATCATAAATAAAACACACTGGAACAATGTCCTTTGGACAGACGAGGCCAAAATGGAGACGATTATACCCAATGTCCTGTTTGACGTAAACAGGTTTTAGGTGATGGTGATGGTTTGTGTTGCATCCATAAGACCTGAGGACCTTAATTACATTAATTATTATAATCATTAGTTACACCATGAAATCATGTGTAAACGTTATCTAGAGTTAAAGGTTAGCTGAAACTGGGTCATGCAACAGGACAATGAACACAAGCACATAATTAAATCATTAAACCAACAAGAAAAGAATTTAGGTTTTTTTCAAAACCTTAATGAACCGTTGTAATGTTAAAGACCAGTTGGTCAAAGTCAAGAATTATGCAAGATAAAGTGATTTATTTTGCCTACTATGTTGGCACATAGAGGAATTTGTCCTCCACATTCAAGCCATCCATGCAGTGAAAAACACACAGCAACAGAAGTAAGCACAGAGCGGTAGGTAGCCATGTATACAGTGTCTGGGGAGCAATAGGAGCTAGGTGTCTTGCCCAAGACCACTTCAGTATAGAACTGGTGGGAATGGGAAGCATTTAGGTTGCAATGCTAATTATTTAACCACAAGCCTGTGACTGCCCTTTATAAGCTCATACCCAAAACAAATACTGTAAATTATTGATGGAAAATTTGTTTTACAAACTATTGCTCCTTGGGGTGTCCACACCACGATACACACATTTAGCCTGTTTTTGTTAAATAAAGAACAACACAGTGAAATTGTCATGTGTGGCTCATCTGAACTCACTTCATTTCAAAACTTAAAATACGAAAAGGATCGTATTTTATTCTGATGTATTTTAATGAAAAACAATAAACTTCAGGAAGTGTGTAATTTATCTTTTTCATGAAATAATTTTATAACTACAGATTTCTAACATGCACCTGTGGCTCATAAACTAATTCATCAGTGTATTCACGTTATGATTACTTAAGAGGCAGGGAATTAAACCATAGAAAGCCCCCACTCCAATCTGACCCCAGGGAGAGGAATACAGAGACATCATTACTGAAATGTCACTCAGCAGGAAAAAGAGATGCTAGTAGCCTACAGGGAGTGCAGAGGGAAGGGATACAGAGCATGAGGGAGGAAGAGGAAGATAAGGAGGGACAGAGAGGGGCAGGATGCACACACTCCCCTTCAATCCATGTAATGCCTTTTGTTTGCTTTTCACTTAAATGCACATAAGTCGCCGCTTTACATACAGCCTACAACACAATTGCAAGCTGTGTATGTACCACCTACAAACCTTTTCCTAATGCTTTTTTCAGCAGATAATGTTCTAGACTACAAAATCTAAATAGGTCCAAATATAATTTATTGCAATTAAAACCAGTATTAAACATCAGGAATTTACAAAATGAAACAGAAAACACTTGCACCATTTTAAAGCTCTTACTGTTTGGATGATACTGTCAGTAAATTATGTAATATCAACCGGATAAATCCTTGGTAATTAATCAAATTATATGAAATTGCTGCACTGTCCAGCACACATTAGCTTAATGGAAAAAATGATCACCAAGCATTTCCTTCTATTGCAGCGGCTAATGTAAAAATTGTACATGTGTGTCTTTATGGATTGCATCGTTGCTGCACTATTGACTGATTTAGATTACTGCAGGTGTACTAAACATCATAATGAAGTTTGTAGAGCCTTTACAATTTTCCTATGCTTGAACACTCACAGATTAAGCCAATATTACAGTGGCAGTTCTGTGATGCTCCTGATCAATAGAGGACAGAGAACCAACAAAGGACTAACAAAAAAAGAAAACAGATGAACTACAGTCTATAATTGTAAAACTACAACGTCCATCGATATGGTAAGTGGAGAAAATAGACAAGCGTGTGTCTAAATATTTGACTGATCCGTTTGCTGGTCACTGATAATTACTAAGATCATAGCATATCCAAAAGAGTCCTGTGATCTATAATATAATCAATGATGATACACAGAACAACTTAATAATTTTCCAGTGGTACCAAAGTACTTCTCCACCAGGCTGCCCACAGAGAATTAATCACTCACTAAGAGCCTTGCTGCACTCAAGGATTTAAAGATATTTAAATATATATTTTTTTAAATTGCAGGTATTTACTTTGACTTGTTCATTGGGGTCCATGATCTTATATTTCTGTGAAGCAGCTTTGTGACAAACACTTAAACTTAAAACACTGAAAGCTTAATTAATTTTGCCTGCAGGTTTTTGTGAGAAACATAATACCCACATTTTCAGATTTCTAATCTGTGCAGCTTGTCGACATCTGGGCAACATGCACGTGTCCTATTTTAAACCGACTCAATGGTGTGCATGAAAGAACCATTACATAATAATAATCAGCTGCAGATTCAGATGAGGGCAACGAGGAAGAAAATATTTCTCCCTTTCTGCTAGCCCTGCACCATACTGCACATCTATAGAGCAAATTACATCCTCATATTTCTGACAGCTTGGCAAAACAGGCTGAATTTGATACTGACTCAACACATTAATCCAAAAAGAGGAACTTGTCCCATTTCACTGATGTTAATAGAAGAAAGTGCAAAGCAAAGACAGCAAGAAAAAGCTTGGATGAGCATCACGAGTCACACGATTGTCTACCAGTGGCACATCCACTTATCTAAAACCAAGCCTAAATTCTTGAGCAGAGCCTAACTCTTACATCCTGGAATTGAAATTAGGTTCTGTTTACGATGTCCCAAAACATACAGCAACATAATTTTAACCAGTGCATAACAATCTCATTGGCCTTAAACTGCATGATAAACTTATTGGATAAATAAAAAGAACAGTAATAATCGGTACACTTTGACTTTGACTTTAAATAGGTATTAATGAACAGTTAAATAGGACAAGAATACAGTCAACTCCAGAAATATTGACATCTTACAGCGGGGGGGGGGGGGGGGGGGGGGGGGGGGGGGGGGGAAGAAAAAAGAAAACTCACTTGCTATAGTGGCTTAAACTTCATGTCTGAAGCATTATCAAATGGCCCTTCTCATCATTTCATCTGTAAATTGGATATTTGGAATGAAATAACTGGTATTTTTATTACAATGCAGGTACTAATAGTACTCAAAACATTCCACATTGGAATATCTGAAAGTCTTCACTGGTGACAACGAGACCAGTTGTTCTGTAGTCTTTAATAAGCTTGATGGGATCTTGGAGAATTATTCCATGTAGAACATAGATAGAATATTTTATTTATCCCGGACAAAATTTAGCAGCCAGTAGCAGAAAAACTCTATTATTATATTACAGATAATATCAAATGTTAGAAATAATAAAAAGGACTAAATGTACTTATGGCTCTCACAGTCAGAGGGTGGTAAAGCAATATGACAATTTAAAATGAGTAATGAATGAACACAATATAAATGTGCATACAACATCTCCAAATCTAAGAGATTTAGGTTCTCTTGTAAACCCCCTTTTAAAAACATGTTCAAGTTTAAAGACTGAGAGCATCATTAAAAAAACCTTTCATGTTAATGTTGGCATGTGTTCAAGTTTACTGTATTGTTAAATAAAACAAAGCATGGTCACTTTCTGGAAAGGAAACCAGAATTTCAAAACAGCCACAGAGCATCAGAGAGACACCACATTATTATAAATTAGGTATGAGGGGACATTCCTTTCACTCTGTCTCCCTTTTTTGGCTGAGACTGAGAGCTTTTTTTATTCCTTATCTGACAACAGCACATGATTTCAGGTGTATAATGCTCTTCTTAAACACTCCTGGAATACAGGCGACATCTCTGTTGAGTTTAAAACAGTGAAACTCTAGATCTAGAACCTAAATCTAATCTAAATCTCTGAAATTGTGGTTTGGGGCTTCTGTCTGTACAGTGTGTAAGCGTAGTGGGTGTAGTGGCTCAGTAGTCAGGGTGATGGACTATCAATAAGAAGGTTGCCGGTTCAAATCTCAAGTCCACTAAAATTGACAATGTGCCCCTTAAACCTCATTGCTATGGATGCTGTATAGACAGGTTCTGAATTTAAGTCGCTTTTCAATAACAGCATTTGCTAAATTACCGCACATAAACATGTCAAAATATGCAGTATAAAGTCTTGCCCCATCTGAAAAGCCTTCAATCTTTCAATACAATTGATACACTTTATAACAGTGGCTGTGTTCACTGGTAATTTTAATGGTTGACCGATTTTTTGTAGTCATTTTCCAAGCTATGCAGCTTATTTAACCAAGATCATTTGGGTTTTACCCATGTTGATGAATGACAAGGGGATTTACCTGTGTGTTAACACATCATTACACTCAGGAAACAGTCAAAGAAAACAATTAAACTCAAGAAACAGCCCTCCCGTCCAAGACACACACTTTACAGTGTTCTTTGACAGTCAATAATTTTGATGTTTGACAAAATTAAATGTATTTGCACATCTCCTACATGCCAATCGATGCTGGTTACATTCACTCAGAGTCTTTTTATGGGCACAACACTGGTTTTCATGGTTTTGCTGGAACTCCTGTAGTCACAGTACACCTACCTTTGAGAAAGTCATTCATGAATATCCCAACCTCACCTTAAACTTAAATGAAACAAAGCAGATGGGACAAACCACATACATGGGAAAATGAATTACATAAACTGTGTATTTGTAGAACTATCGTGCATATATAAGGGAAGTGGAAATTGTGTGTTTTTATATTGTGGCTGGTTTACATAAACAAAATATGTATCAACTTCTAAATTTCATTTTAATGGGAACCATGTGTACAATCAGATTGATGTTTGATTATAAAGAACACCTATTGCTGATACAGCATTTATTTTATCAGAATTTGGTTGCAGTACTCAACTAAATGAAATGGTTTTGTTCCACCTTCTACTGAGATATGCATTGTGCATGTTTATCAGCATTCAGCATCCTAATACTTTAAACTTTATTTCTGCTATGTGCTAAAACTCAGAGGAACCGGGTCAAATCTACACGTCAAAACAGTTATAAGAACAGGATAAGATTACATTCAGTCGCCACATTATTAAATACACCTCCCTGTTGCTACACTCATTATCCATTTTAGCAGTTCCACTAACCATATAGCTGCACTTGGTAGTTCTATAATTACAAATTGTAGTCCATCTGTTTCTCTACATACTTCGATACATCTTCAAAGATCAGGAACCCCATCATTTGGACCACTACAAAAGCAGGTATTACTTGGGCAGTGGATGAATTTTTGCACTGCATGACACTGAAATGGAGGTGGTTTGTAGGTGTGTACTGTAGTGCTGCCGGATACTTAAATACCTAAGTGTTACTGCGTGACAGAGTATAATCCACTGATGCTATGAGCACGTATGGAGGTTTAGAGTGACTGACACAAAAAGTGCAGCAGTTCTTTTGTCTGATCTATTCATAACAGTGCAACACATACCAACACACCACCACCCCATCAGTGCCAGAGGATCATCCACCACCCAAATATATCTGTTACGCTGTTGTTTTGATCTTTGGAGAACAAGGTAATTTGGTATAACTGGAACGGAGAGAAACAGATGGACTGCATTCTGTAACTCATCTACATGGTAGAGTTAATAAAATAGACAATGAGCGTAGAAACAGGAAGGTGTATGTAATAAAGTGTGAATAGGAGGTTACATAATGCAAGAAATGTAGAACATTACAAATGCTGTGAATAAATGATCTTTATCTGGAGTTCATCAAGAAATCCATTTGCATCATTTATACTGCAAGTCTATAAATAAAAAACAGGAAAATTATTTTGTCAGAATTTTTCATACCATTAACACTTTATTATAATAAAATCTTTTTTTATCTGTACAGGTTATGAATAACAAATATTCCTGTCAGTATAGAAGCACTTAAAGCACAATGTAGAGGCCTGAAGTATTATGATCACATTAAATAATAATCTACCTGCACTAAAGGTCACCTGATAAATATACTATAAATACCAGAAGGCCTTTGAGACAGCATTTAATGATTTACCATAGTTATAGTCAGAGCGTATTATCCCGAAAGAGCCGACCAGCAACTGCTGACAATGCATGTTATAATTACAAGCCAGGCCACTTTCACAAGGCAAAGCAACAAACAAAAGATCCAAACTGCTGATCTATGCATCAGGGTTTAGCATTTGTGGTAAGCAACACATAAACTGCTCTACAGAACTCATTTCACACTATTATTATCATTATAGTCCAAACAAAGCACACATTGTAAAAAAAATAAACCAGCTAGGCGCCATTTTATTGCCAACAACACACATCTGATATTCTTATCAGCCATGCACATGTTTTCTGCCATAATTTATTACACTTTAACACACTTTTATAAAAAGGATAGTTCCGATATTTACATCTGATTGGCTGTGCTGTTTGTCCCGCAGTGACATTATAATAATGACTAATAATGCACACCTCTGACCACTTCACATACGTATCCATACATGATATACAAGACAATATTTTTAAATCGTGAACCATAAATGACAGTACAGATTAATATGAAGTGTGCCGATTCCGAGCACCAAACCTGTTGTGGTTGTTTTTATTATTTATAAATTGTGTTCTGTAATTTGACCACAAGATGGCATTTGTTGATCGGTAGAAAAAAATGGTATCCTGTTACTCATCGGTCAGTGTTCACTTTAATATCCGAACTAGATTACATCACAGAAGATAAGTTTATTAACTTAAATACTGATTTTGTTTTTAATAAACATATTTAAAAATTTAAATAAACACTATTTAATTATAGTGTGTTTGTAACCATTTCATAAACGCAATATGGCATTAGAGGGCATGCATTATTGTGAATAAGAGGTGTAACTGTACTCTGCTTCATGTTGTGCCTAACGACTACTCTTTCCTGTGAGTTATTCACAATAATGTACACCCACTTGTGCTGTATTGCTTTAATATACCACAGGCACTGCATTTAAAATTTGAACTCCATTGTATTTAACTCCTTCAATTCAAATTTCAGTCCCCCATGACACCAGTGTAAAATAAAGCACCTAATCATACATTTTAGATTATTTTTTTGCCACCAACTTTGTGGAAACGTGACTGTAGCACATATTGCAAGGTCCATGAAAGTATGGCCGAGTAAGTTTGGTGTGGAACAACAAGACTGGCCTTCACAGAGCACTTCAACTTAACCCCGCTAAACATCTTCAGGATAAACTAACTAGGAGCTTACTAACTTAGTGGCTAAGATGCAACCAGTGTGACCAGGGTTGATGGTTTGAAATCGCACTGTCCAGCATAGTTGCTTCATCAATATCTCTTTGGATAAAAGCGTCTGCAAAATGACAGAATGTAATGTAAGGTAACTAAAACAGAGATACTGAACCAAGCCAACATCATCCATCCTCTAGATCTAGGTGTCAAACTCGAGGCCCGCAGTTATTATTATCATCATTAAATCTGGGCTATATGTTTTCTTGGACCATGCACATGTTTTGAATTGGTATGATTATTACAAACAGTTCCAATAAGGAGCTAAATATTTCAAGATATTTAAGGTTTAATAGATCTAAAGTGTGCTTTAAGTTTTGGCCCCTGGTGCATTTGAGCTTGACCCTGCTCTAGATTAATGGACAAGAATTGCCACAGCAAGCCTCCAAAATCAAAACCAAGCCTTTCTCAATGCATAAAAGCTGTAATAGCTACATCTTAAAAGTAAAAAAAAGTTTCTGTAAAAAAACTTGTACAGAAAGTGTAGGATTTCCAATACTTTAGTTCATATGATCATCTAATGTTTGTTTTTTAGCATAACACTCTTTAAAAACCTCAAGTCATTAAAATTAACATCATTGCACCTCCCTGGTTCTACATCATTTCCAAGTGCTTTCAAGTGCTGCTGGAGTTTACACAGGCACTGCACTGCAATGAGCAAAGTCAACCAAACAAAAATATCCAACCACCAGCATCCTGTGAGCGCTGTGTAAAGCACTGGAGGATGATTTATACAAAGTGTAATGCAGCAAATGAGCTACTGCCTCTGGATTTACATCTTTATGGTGGAGCAATGTGTTATATGTGTCTAATAGAGAGGACATGAAATGGTGTCTGATCTAAATGTAGCAATGTAACACACACCACCACACCAGTATCACTGCTGAACTGAGAACGATCCATCATACAAATAGAACCTGTTCTCTGGAGGACCTGAGCGTTATTCTAACAAATTTATGTACAATCAACTTCAGGTTTTATGTCTAAAATGACTAAATGTATCAACACGGTTAGTGAAACTGATAAAACAGACAGTGTATTAACAAGAGGGTTGTGTTTGAGCACAAATGAATATCACAATCAGGACTGAGACTCAGTTATATACAAGAATAAGAGGTGTAACTGGGTTTTATAATTAATTGGTCATCTTGCATTTGTCGGCATTAATCCATTCATCGATCCATTATCTACCATTTATCTGGGTCTGGGTCATGGGGCAACAACCTAAGCGAAGAAGACTCTGGTCCATATCCATATCTCCAGCTACCTCTTCCGCAGATACATTCCTAGGGTCAATTGAGAGACATAATCTTTCCATCTTTTCCTGGGTCTTCATTGGGGTCTTCTCCCAGTTAAACAACCCCTGTAACACACTACCAAAGAGGCATCCAGGAAGCATCCGGACCAGATGTCCAAACCAACTCAGCTGGCTCCTCTCAACAGAGGAGAACCTGCTGTACTCCAAACCCCTCACAAATGACCTTACCCTATCTCTAAGGGAAAGGCCAGCCACTCTGCGGAGAAAAACTCATTGTGGCCGCTTGTATTCACGACCTCAATCCTTTGGTCACTACCCAGAGTTTGCGGCCATAGGTGAGGATAGGGACGTAGATCGAGGGTAAATTGAGAGCTTTGCCTTCTGGCTCAGCTCCCACTTTACCACAATGGACGGGAGCAGAGTCTGCAGACGCCGCACCGATCCGTCCATCAACCTCCATGTTTCCCTCACATGTGACCAAGATCCCCGAGATACTTAAACTGCTCATAGCCAAGAACTAATCTCCAACCTGGAGAGAGCTTTCCAGGTTTTCAGCATTAAAACAATAAAAAGGGACTCCATCATACAAGAGTGGCACAGTAGCACAAGGGATATCATGTAAACATGTACTGCATGTCTCCCAGCGCTTGGGGATTCAGGTTCGAATCCCAATCTAGGTGGAGTTTACATGTTCTCCCCATGTCCACATGTTTTTTTTTCCCGGTTTCCTCCCACAGTGGATGAATTTAAGGTAGATTGGCCGTGAAATTGTCCCGTATAACGATTGTGTGTGCGCATGAGTGTGTCCAGTGATGGATTGGCACCCTGTCCTGTGTTTATCTGCCCAGCCCCCGAAAGGTTTTGCCCTGAATGGGCATGGGACCCTAATATAGGATGAAGCAGTCAAGATGCTGATGAGAGGAATATCAAACAGGGAGGATGTATTAGTCAGGTGTTCTTCAATGCAGGGTGAACAAAGCAACGCATTTCTATCGGCTGCATCTCTGGAAGATAAGATAAGAGAAGACTGATCTGATATTCTGAAAATCGGTCAACCACCTTAATATAATAGTATTGGGCAAAGAAACAAATACTTATAGCGAGTGACATTTAAACATTAGCGTTTCATGCGAAATAATAAGTCTTCACTGCAAACAGGCATCATAATATAATAATCAGCCACACACTCCGCGATCTAATGCTCAGATCAGTCCGCTCCATCATTCGAAATGTATTAATCATGGGATTTATATATATATATATATATATATATATATATATATATATATATATATATATATATATATATATATATATATATACCATGATTAATACATTTCGATCTGGGCAGATCCATCATTCGAAATGTATTAATCATGGTATATATATATATATATATATATATATATATATATATATATATATATATATATATATATATGTGTGTGTGTGTGTGTGTGTACAAATACATATTCAACACCGTATTAAAGCAGCGCATCAACAGTGCCGCTAGATTTAACACCCGAGATCCGAAATAAAATAACCAAACACGGGTTTGAAACAAATCACTGAACACTGTAATTAAAAGAAATACCCCAAAAAAACAGAACAAACGCGTGAAACAGAGTAAACACTAAAACTAAGCACAGAGATCAGACGCATCACAGCAGCCCTCGATTCGCATCGTACCCGGCGTTTTACTAAAAAAAACCAACAATCTAACACTGCAGCCATGCGATCACACACTCTGACATACAGATGCTTTCTGCAGAATTATTTTGGGGTAAGAGATCGTTTTTACCGAGCGATCGCTGCTCCTCTTCAGCTCAGCTGCTGACGGGAATCGGGAGCTTTAATCTGATTCTGGGGCTGTGTTCCAAACGGCGTGCTCTTCTCTTCGCCTGCACACTAACTAAGGTAAGCCACACCTTTTCTCGTGTTTATTGAGACCCTGTCGCGGACGTCGATGGAGGGCATTATTTAATGCAGATTGCAAGTTTGTGCTGTTCATCTCATACTGACCATAAGAGCCGTTAGAAATACCAGCAGACGGAAAAAATAGTGCACTATTTAGCAAATATTGTGCTGTTTAGTACTGACCGTAAATCTCGTGAGTGCCACCGTCACTTCCGTGTTTTTTTTCCTGACGTTAATACACCTGTAACCTTGCGTGAGGGCGTTGATGCGCCGGGAAGTCCAAATACCGCGTGCACCTTACTGTAGTGCACTAGGTAGGGTGCGGGCTAATAACATTCACTCCAACAAAGTGCACTACACTAATGGGGATAAAAGAAAGGTTTGGAAAGCCGACAGTAGCGATGAATAGAAGTGTGATTAGTGAGAGCGTTTACTAATTCTTTATTTTCGTATTACAACAACAACAACAACAACAACAATAATAATAATAATAATAATAATAATAATAATAATGATGATGATAATAATAATAACAATAATAACAATAATGATGATGATAATAATAATAATAATAATAATAACAACAACAACAACAACAACAACAACAACAACAACAACAACAACAATAATGATAATAATAATAATAATAATAATAATAATAATAATAATAATAAGGATAATAATAATAACAATAATAACAATAATGATGATGATAATAATAACAACAACAACAACAACAACAACAACAACAACAACAATAATAATAATAATAATGATAATAACAACAACAACAACAACAACAACAATAATAATAATAATAATAATAATAATAATAATAATAATAATAATAATAATAATAATGGCGTCACGGTGGCTTAGTGGTTTGCATGTTCGCCTCTCAGCACTAGGGATTCCCGGTTCGAATCCCCATCTGGATTTGAGTTTCCATGTTCTCCCCGTGTCTGCGTGGGTTTCCTCCGGGTTCTCCGGTTTCCTCCCACAGTCCAAAAACATGGATCAAGTCAATTGAGTTCTCCAAATTGCCCCATGGAGAGTGTGTTTGTGTGCGTGTCTGTGTGAGTGAGTGTGTGCCCAGCGATAGATTGGCGCCCTGTCCTGGGTGTATCTGCCCAGTGCCCGAAACGTTCTCCCCTTGATGGGCATGGGGAACCCCCCCGCAACCCTAATATAGGATAAAGCGGAAGATAATGAATGAATGAATGAATGAATAATATAGTTGCTATAATAATTACTATTATGATGGTAAATAGTTTATCACTGTCATGGTTGTAATCTACATGTAGTTCAAAATGGTACATAATTTTACTTACACACTTTGAAATCTGTAAAAGACATGCAATAAGAACGTTTAAGGTGCTGGGCAGATACATCCAGGACAGGGCGCCAATCCATCACTGGGCACACACTCACTCACACAAACACATATCATACGGTGCAAAAAGCTGAAATCAGTCAGTGCAGTACGGCATGTTTAACATTAACCTCCGTGTTTCCTCTGGGGCTGATGCTGCTGGTCCTGATGAAACTTTTTGATACTATTTGTTGGATCATTAATTTTGTTATTAGCAAGTTACAGCACTTCATAATGACATCTGAGATGCTACTGAAATGCAGTCACTGTGGTAAGAATATTTTTCTTGGTTCAGAAATAACTGTGGTCATCTTTGAAAAAGAAAACATCCAAAAAACATTCAAAAATCATCCAAGAGTTACTTTGCAGTAGCCTGATTTGTGTATAGGCTACTGTTCAACAACTGCTACTTTTTAGTGAGATTAAGAAACAAGCTGGGAATTCTATACAAATCTAAACCCAAAAAAACCTTCAAATGTTTATACACATTCCACTGACGAACTGAATTTACTTCTTAAATAAGTAAATTTTCTTTTGTGTGAAACATTTCCATTGAAAGTTTTTATTGCATTTCATAAAGGACGCTTCAAGCCTGTGCATTATGTGGGTTTGTATGACATCTTGTGGTAAGATTGCAAATTGCAGCCACTCCCAATTAAACAACGTTGACGCGATTCTCTTACGCAGCTCTTACACAAAATAATATAAACGATAAACATATTCTTAGGTACATTGCAGTTATTAAATCCAGCTGCTTATACAACAATACTATAATTATTTTTGGTAAAAGGCCATTCTAATGTAATTTAAGATTGATAATGGAGTTGGATTTAATGCGTCTTCTCTGTGTAGGTTTTACAAATATTTGATTGATAACTCAGCTACATAACTCAAATGTTGTTTAAATATTACGTAGTAATACAATCATACAAAGCTTAAATTATTTTTTTTTTATATGAACAAATTCACATTCTGTCGCTATAGAAAGTAAAAGAGAAAGTTGTCATTTTAGTTATTTACAGTAGAGGGCAGTGTAAATACACGTAATAGACTAGTATATTGACCGCTTGATTTTCTGCTAGTGTCGGGGGTGGGGGGGGGGGGTCTTCTGGGTAGATACACCCAGCACTGGACGCCAATTTGCCACAAAGTCACTCTGAAACACATGCTATATAGGGGCAATTTAAAGAGGACAAGTTTCACCTTAAATCCATAATTTTGGTCTGTGTGTGCCCACGAGGACACGGGGAGAACATGGAAACTCCACCCAAATCAGAATTCCAACACATCTTTTCACAAATCCTTAGTTAATAATAAGTGAATTTTAATAATTTAATGTCTTTCTAGGGGCGGCATGGTGGCTTAATGGTTAGCACGTTCGCCTCTCAGCACGAATCTCCCCATGTGTTTCCTCCGGGTTCTCCGGTTTCCTCCCACACTCCAAAAAAATAAAAATAAAAAAAACATGGATCAAGGTCAATTGAATTCTCCAAACTGCCCAGAGTGTGTCTGTGTGAGTGAGTGTGTGCCCAGCGATAGATTGGCGCCCTGTCCTGGGTGTATCTGCCCAGCGCCCGAAAGGTTCTCCCCTGAATGGGCATGGGGAACCCCCACGACCCTAGTAGAAGAAAAAGCGGAAGATAATGGAGGGATGGATGAATGTCTTTCTAGTGCATCATGCTTACTAAAGATATAGAGCACTGGATGAGTGTTTATATATGCAGAAGCCCTATATTAGCTTTATTTCAAGTCATCACTTTACATAACCTATTATAATATTTTTTCGATAACAATAATTCAGGATATGACAATAAATATCTTAAGAAAAAATTCACAAAGCAAAGGTTATTCCAAACTGTATCACACCAGTGAGTTCAGTTTTCTTCTGTTGCTCCTTTACTTACTGGATTTAAATCCAAAAAGGTCAGCTTTGGAACGTGGTAGAACGAAAAATTTGCACCATGAAATGACAAGCGAGAGAATCAGCAGGCGACTGAATGATGCCACATCACCAACACGACGAGAAAGGAACATTTTCAACATCTTTTTCAATCTGTTCCACAGAATGTTAGGTTGTTTTAAAAGCAAACTGAGATCAGACTCTATGTGTAATACATATAAGACTTTAATTTAAAGAAATATTCAGATCAGATCAGATGATTTTACTTCACGTCATTTAGTTTGTTTCCATTTATACATCATGGTACATTTTAAAGTTACAAAGGGATCTGTATATAATCAGTCATGTCCCCTTGAATACAATAAATATTAATAAATACATGTAAATAAATATACATCAAGGCCTAATTCTCATATTCATCCATTGGTATAAAAAATAACTGACAAGGGCAATAATATCCATTAAAACATTTAATTTCCTCAAATTAGGAAACTGCTACAAGAGAATTGCTTATTAATGTGTGCATAGATATATATGAAATACATTAAGGATGCATCATGTATTCAGAAACCAAAATCAATCATCTGAAAAAGCAAAAAGCAAATAACCAATGCTTTCTACTGAACAATGACATTTTTTATGAGACTGTATCTTTTCTAGTTTTTTTTTATAGTGGTTATTGGATCGGGGCAGTAGTGGTTAGCACGATCGCCTCTTAGGACTAGGGATTCCCGGTTAGGATCTCAATCTGGGTGGAGTTTCCATGTTCTCCCCGTGTCCGTGTGGGTTTCCTCCGGGTTCTCTGGTTTCCTCCCACAGTCCAAAAACATGGATCAAAGTCAATTGAGTTCTTCAAATTAGCCCATACAGTATAGAGTGTGTGTGTCTGTGTGAGTGAGTGTGTGCCCAGCGATAGATTGGCGCCCTGTCCTGGGTGTATCTGCCCAGCGCCCGAGACGTTCTCCCCTGGATGGGCATGGGAAACCCCACCCCTCGCACGACCCTTGTAAAGGATAAAGCGAAAGATAATGGATGGATGGATGGATGGGAGTTATTGGATCATGTTGATGTTTCTCAGCTTTTATAAAACAGGTAGATTCTGTCCATAAATCTGATTGACTGTGAAATTTATTGACAATAATGCAGACCTCAGATTGCTTCACATTCGTATCAATGCCTGAAATACAATACATTATTTTAAATCACGTAGCATTATTGGAAATACAGATTCATATAAACAGCAAGCTGATTCCTATTTTATTTCTCTAATAGTGGCAAATTTAATGAAACGCTGTGATAAAAACATGTATTTGGGCAGGAGATCCAGATTCAAAACCCAAACCCAACCCCCATGGATTGTCTCTGGTTTCCTCACACTGTCCAAAAACATGGATTCAAGGTGAACTGGCTGCTCTAAATTGCCCTTATTATCCCTTATATAGAGTACTTCAGTCTGTGTGTCTGAGTGTGTGTGTGAGTGAGTGAGTGAGTGAGTGACTGTCCTGGGTGTATCAGAACCTGAAACGCTCTCCCCTGGATGAGCAAGGATGTGACCCTGGTCTGTAATTTCATTTCAGTGCATTCTTAATGGAACTCCGCTTTCTAACAATAGTACCACAGTGAAAGTATGACTTGGATTCTGGATAATGAGATTATAAACATTGCAGTGACACCGACATGGTGGTTAAGTGTTATTGTTGAATTTTTAATCAACTTACTGTCAGGGTTGGACTAAAAATAATCCAACTAAGATGTTGCACCATCAGGATCATGTAGGCAGCATGCTGTGAACATGTGATGAAGGATTAGAAACTAACAAACATAACTGTGCAGCAAGTGCAGATATGATAGTTTGTTTGCATTTGCAGGATGGAAGAAATGTATCGAATAAAATGCACAGTGAGTGAAGTGTTTCAAATCTTAAAAGGTCTTACTCTACATTATCAAAACAATTGGTTTTGCATTTGAATAATGACTGAGATACCAATTTATGATATATTTCTGAAATATTTTCTTAATTGGGGCAGCACGGTGCATTAGTGGTTAGCACAATCGCCTCTTCACTTCTCTATTTAAATGTGGGTGGAGTTTCCATGTTCTCCTCATATCTGCATAGGTTTCTTCCAGTTTCCTCACACAGTCAAAACACATGGATTAAAGATAAATTGGCTGCTTTAAATTCCCACACCATATAGTGTGCGCGTGTGTGTGTATGTGTGTGTTAGAGAGAGAGAGTGAGTAAGTAAATGTGTGCCCATTGATGAATTGTTGCCCTGTCCTGGGTGTATCTGCCCAGCACCCGAAAACTTCTTCCCTGGATGGACATGGGGAACCCCCCCCCATCTGACCCCAGTAGAGTATTAAGTGGAGGATAATGGATGGAAGGATGGATGGAGTTCCTTTTGGACTTGTTGGATGGCTTTGTCTACAGGCTGATTCCTGCTCATTTTGAGAAGAATCTTCTGCTGGTATGGACGCACAGGTGCTTTGCTGCACACCTTGAGCCACATTTTGTTTTCAGCCTGAAAATCCGATCAGATTGGATTATTTATTGATTTAACCAAAATAAAACTGCTTTTACGTATTTAACCATCTTACACTAATATAAAAGCATGAACCCCTTTTGGGGAAGCACATTACCTTGTTGTCATCATCCAACATGAGATGCTGCCAGTCAATGGTCATTACAGTGGTCTCTACCCAGGCATTATCAGTGTTCCGGGTATCATCTAGATATTCTTTGGAGACCTGAAACAGAACACCATATTCCTCGATCAATATTTCTGAAATTAAATATATGACAGTGCATTCAGAGCTGTACTGCACTGCAAGTACTATGTCTGAACAATAAAAGGTTATGTATATGAAGTACTAAACAAGTAATGAAATAACAAACAAAACTAAATTTAACAAAAACAAAATGATAAATTAAGGATGCAGTGTTTTTTTAATGAAGATCTTAATTTGTTTTTATATATAAAATAAAATTGTTTACTGTTTCACACATAAAACAGTAAAATATAACTTACAACTTACTTATTGTGAAACAATTTCACAATAAGCAGTATAACTTGCATGATCATTGAGATAATAAATAGTAGTATAAAAGAAGCATCTATGAAAGTGATAGTAATAAAGGATGGGTAATCGTTCCCCTCGACATTAATTAATCCAGCCATTATCTTCTGCTTAATCCTGTATTAGGGTCACTGGTGGGAGTGTCCCCCCCCCCCACTCCAGGGGAGAACGTTTATGGCGCTGGGCACAACCTCATTCATACAGACATAGACACACGCACACACGCACTATATAGGGGCAATTTAGAGCAGCCAATTTAGCTTGAATCCATGGTTTTCAACTGTCGGTGGAAGCCCGAGAATCCGGAGGAAACCCACGCGGATACTCTCCGAACATGGAAACTTCACCTAAATTAGGATTTAAACCTTGATCCCAAGTGTTGAATGGCGAACATGTGAACCACTAAAAAACCGTGCTGCCCAACATAATATTTAATAACACATAATACAAAGAGAAAAGCCTTAGAGTATTTAAAATCTGTTTGCTGACTTCGGAGTAATATTTAGTACTTACCTTTATGTGGACTCCTTCGTTAATTTTTTCTATAATCCTCTGATACAAATTTGCCCCCAGCACTGATTTCAGACTTTGTGGTAACTGCTCACCAGGATTCACAGAGCCCTGAATAAGTGACAGATTTATTTATATAGTATATATATTTTTAATCACAGATAAAAAAAATCATATTTTCCCAGTTTTAAATCACATAGCATATTAAAAGTAGTTACCCTATTTATCTTCAGTTCAAAAACTACAAAATTGCCAAATTAGAAATAGGAAATTTGTTGAGTTGCCCAATGTAATATATAAACTTAATGTATATCCATTGTAGATAAGCTGTTCTTTCGGAATATTAACATTTTTTAATTCTTTAAGTTTATTTAGTTGTATTTTTCTTTACTGTAACAGTCTGCTGGAATGCAGTGGCTTTTCATGACTGAGGGATCATGTGCCTGGAATACAAGCTACTCACCCCAGGAAATGTCCAGTGGCATGCTGAATCGTCCCTAACAGCCAAAAACTCCATCTCTGTGTCATTGTGTCTGGAAGAAATGACCTCACTAATGTTACATTTTTAAAAAGTATATTTTTATAAATTTTGTTTTTCATAGTGCCCTTTAATAGAATTTATATAAAACATTAATCGTTCAATGGAATAACAGGGGGAGTTGTGTATGTTTTGCAATTGTCTATTTTTTAAACACTGTAGAAAAGAATTAACTAAATTGTTACTTCACAGACAGGGCATCAATCACAAATGCTCAATTTTTAGCTTTCATTGATGCCAGCTATTAAATAAAAATTGGGCTACTTTCACTTACTTGATGATAATTAGTTCGAGGTTGTTGTCGTCGTTGGGGCCGAACTTTGTTAGCGCTCCTCTCCCCTTCATACCTGTTCTTCCCTCAGGGTTCCTGTAAAATCACCATGATACACAAGTATTGATAAACAGTTAATTTATCAGGCATAGACACAAACAATTTAATGTATCTTTTAGAATACTGTATTTACCTGTAGTTGTCTAATTCCGAACTGTATGAATCATTAAAAAGACATAATAATAAAATTGTGAGACAAAATATAACTTAGAATTATATTAATAATTGGACAGTGACAGAACCTACTAGGGACTTACCCTGCTTGTTTGTTTTCAGGGTAAACCGGTGGATTATAATTAGTGAATTCCACCTATAAAGGATTTTTTAATAATTACTACAAAAGCACATAATAAGTTAACTGTACTTTATGATCAACTGATCTTTTCTTGTAACTCCAAATAATGCGTAGGCACCTCCCAGGGCACTTTTTCTTCAGGAACAGGAAATCGTTCTTTCTTGCTCTTGGGGTAGGTAAGCTCGCGGGCATAAAAGTGATAAGTCTCCTCTGGTTCTGGATCTGTAGATTCTGAAGTGGAACTAACGTTACCTTGTGAAAAAAGGAAAAGAATTAAAACATTAATAATCCATTATAGAAACTAAATTGAATATCATATACATTTCATCTTATTATTTTCCATGTTCTTCCTGTGTTCGCGTGGGTTTCCTCTGGGTTCTTCGGTTTCCTCCCACAGTCCAAAAACATGAATTCAAGGTGAATTGAATGCTCTAAATCTATATATAGAGTGTGTGTGTGTGTGTGTGTCTATGTGAGTGAGTGTGTGCCCACTGATAGAAAGGCACCCTGTCCTGGGTGTATCTGCCCATCACCTGAAATGTTCTCCCCTGGATGGGCATAGGGAACTCATGACGTGACCCTAGTAGAGGATTAATTGGAAGATAATGGATGAATAAATGAGTGAGTAAATTTATCTTGTTAAGATTTCATAAAATAAGAAATTATTTATCTTACTTATTAAACGAATATGATGAATAAATGAAACACATTCAGTCAAAAACAATTCATTTTTTGCAGTGAGAATGTAGCCATTTTCCATTATATATTTCTGGTCATAATTGTTGCTTGTTGATTAGATTGCTTATCAGATCAATGAGATGCTCTTGTATTCCCATCCTACGGAGCACATTCCATAAATTTGTTTGCTCAACACAAAGGTTTTGATGTAACCAAAGAAGCACATTTTGAATTTTTAAATAAATAAATACTTTTAACTTTAACTTTAACTTCCATTAGGGGTGGATGAGGTTTAATTATCTTTCAGACAGTAAATGAAACATAGTGTAAGGAAGTCTCCTTAAGAAATTCTCAACCTATGTTTTAATTATTGGCACCTGATCTGATGCACCAGATTTTACTTTGTTAAATTTGAAATAGTGAAACTGCATACACATTAATGCAAGATTTCTAAAAAGTAGAAAAATGGGAAAAAAAGATGTTACAGGGAAAAAAAAGCATTAAATGTACCCAATAAAGGTGGCTCTTGTTTGGATTTAAAGCCCTGAGATTGAAGGGTGTCCATGATCCACTGTAAACTTTTCGTGATTTGACAGATCTATCAAAACAATACAGTATAATTAACCCATCGTAACTCAACACAATTATAACCAATATAATTTTACTCTTAATTTAATCATTGTACTAAAAACATCTAATTTTATGCATACTCTAAGTTAAAGCCTTCAAGATGAATCCTAGTCCACAGCAAATGTTTAAACCTTTGCTGTTTTTATCACAGCCTATCAAACAGCCAATATACAATTTAACACATGGTGTAATGTAAAAAGCTTTATATTAATGATATTAATAAATGCAGGGGCGGCACGGTGGCTTAGTGGTTAGCACTTTCGCCTCTCAGCACTAGGGATTCCTGGTTCGAATCCCCATCTGGGTGGAGTTTCCATGCTCTCCCGTGTCTGCGTGGGTTTCCTCGGGGTTCTCCGGTTTCCTCCCACAGTCCAGAAACATGGATCAAGTCAATTGAGTTCTTCAACTTGCCCCCTATAGAGTGCGTTTGTGTGCCCAGCGATAGATTGGCGCCCGAGACATTCTCCCCTGGATGGGCATGGGGAACCCCACCGCGACCCTAATAGAGGACAAAGCGGAAGATAATGAATGAATGAATTAATGAATGCTTAACACAATCAATATGAGCAAAATTTCCCAAAATATTTAACATCATACTTATGAACAATCTTAAATTTAAAAGTTTTTCTCAAAGGTCTTAGTAACAGAGTATATAATAATTATATAATAATTTAATATATACATTTAAGAAAACTTACATAACTTTCTACCTAATCATAACAATAACACCAACAACAGATATTGTTGGTGTTATTGTTATAACACACTATATTACTATAAATCTAGAATATACACTAAAGCCTATAAACATTTGTTTCACTGTTTTGATGTGTGATTTATAAGCTTGTGTAATAAATTGTGTAAAAATTATACCTTCATCCATGCCTATGCTGAATATTTAGTCTAACCCATACTTTAATTTAGGCTATAATTTAATTAAATTAATTTAATTAATTTAGCTATTAATTTAATCTAAATAATGAATTATGTAGCCAGTTAGTCTTTATCCCTATTCAAACAACCTAAATCTGTAGACTAGGTTCAGTATTAAAATAAAACAATATTAAAATAGGACACATCAGACCTACTAAATACACCTATTTTATTATTAGATTGCAAAACTAACTTGTAGTTTTTCATTGTGTATTTAATAAGACTAAACTGTTGAATTTAAATGAACCTCTGAGCCCTGTTTCTTTGATGAAACTACTTTCTTATTAATTATGAATTGATTTTAGACCTGTTCTTTCATCGAGGCAAGCTTTTTTTCCATGACCAGAGAGCCTCGATTTTGTTTTTGCTCCATCATTTCAGACATGGCTCCAATTCTGAAAAACAGAATAACCATGATTTATCATTGATAAACAGCATGAGAAATCAACTTGCTTCAGAGCTACAATAAATAAAGAGCTGGTCCACATTTTATTCCCAAAACTCAATAATATTTAGAGTAATTTAAACATTAAAGCATTCTATTTCACAGATTTGTACCACTAACAGAACATGTTTGAAAACATGTAGTACTAATAACACTGACATTATGAGCTCTACCAACATAAATGGTATTTGTTCAGAAAAAAAAACTTTGCAGTAATTGAATGACAAGCTTTAAATGACTTAAGGATGAATTAAGTGGAGCTTTATGTGTCGAATCAGATGTTTGGATCCTTACAGCCTCCTAGCATAAAGAAGTAGAAATATTTTTATTGTACAAAATGTCGCAGCTGGAATGTACAAACATTTAAGTGTTTTAAGATTTACGTGTGACCAGAAAGCTACAAGGAAGGAGCTACAAGGAAATTTGAGATAATTTTGTAATGCAAATTCTAAGATCAAAACTGGAGTCAGCTGTGTGGCCTTTTGCATCATGTCCCACATCTCAGAGCTAGAAGTATTATGATAGTATTAGCCAATGCTACTAATTATAATGTTTAATAATGTCTTACTAATAAATGTAAACACAAAACCATATTTAAGTATCATACGTCTCTGCGGTCTCCTGGATGCGGCACTCCATGCTATTGCTGCTCTCATTTTTTAGGTTTGACAAGTAGCTGTCCTTCATGAATGCTTCCCATGATAACAGCTCATCTTCTTCTGTCTGCGACAACTCCTCTCCTGAAAACACAAAGTGATAAAGTGATTATAGTGATCTATTTTGCCTACAGTGTACAAACACAGAGGAATATGTCCTCAATATTTAACCCATCCATGCAGTAAAACACACACATATACACACACTGAGTGAAATGAGCACACGGGCCTGGAGTGGTTGGCAGCCCTGTGGGAGCAATTAGGGTTAGGTGCAATTAGGGTCACTTCAGCCATAGCACTTGGTGGGTCCGGGAATGGAACCGAGAACCTTTAGTTTGCAAGGCTGTTTTCTTGACCACAAGCCTACGACTGCCCCATCTCATCCCATCCCGTATGTCTAATCTCCTTTTTACTCAAAAGTGAAGTGATCCATGCACACTATGGTTAAAGTGTAGAAAACGTCATATTAGCATACACATGTAGAGAATCATCTTTTCCATTGGGCGGTCCCACTTACGGTAGATCTTCTGTGGAGATTCATGTTTGCAGAATATGCGTTTGAGGAGAAGCCAAATGTGGCTGAACAGAATAAAAGGTGGTGGTAGAGAGGGACGAGTGTGATATTCCTTTATTAACTCATACCGCTGAAACTTCCAAATCGTGTCTGTGTTATCCTGCACATCCTGAAATGTGTAACTGTAAAACAAGGACATGGTGCACAGTTTACACGTATGCTACAAAATGCTTCTTTAAATTGCCCCCATATACAGTATAGTGTGTGTCTGTGAGTAAGTGTGCCCAGCAATGGATTGGAGCCCTGCCCTGGGTGTATCTGCCCAGCACCTGAAACATTCTCCCCTGGATGGGCATGGGGGGAACCACACTTTGACCATGACTGTAGTATAGGATTAAGCCGAAGATTATGAGATGCGATAAGATACTGACACTTACTTAAAGATAGCAATCAGTAGATTAAGAAGTAGAATGTTGGCAAACAGCAGATAAACACAGAGCATGATGATAGTCAGCCACGTGGGGAAGACAGGGATGTTGTTTTCATCCAGAACTGGACACTTGGGTTTCAAAGAATCTGTTCCATTCATGCTGCAACTGTCCATTGTGAACTGAGTGTCTGAATTACACATAAAAAATTAAATGCATGACTGACTTACTACAAAGAAATAATCAACTCATTCTGCACTACTGTTTAAACAACAAAAATTTAATTCTTCACAGAGGAACTTTCATATTTTCCTACCGTCCACACTGGGAGGTATATTTCCAAAGATCGTGAGGTAGGGCTCATAGACAGCACCTCGAATTATCCAAGCAATTCGATCCTCATTCTCAATCAATATAGCCTGTTTGGCAACCCCATATGCCACCACCCAGATACTGAGCAGGAACATGAAGAAAAACAAATCCATCATCTAGTGAGGAAATAGGAGAGGTCTAATCAGTCCATCATGTATTAATGTTTCATATCCAAACTTGTACTAAAAAAAGTCTTATATAAAACTCTGAAACTGTTCTATTCTTACCATTCTCTTTACAATAATGATCTTAGGGCCGAGGGTTCGGCTGATTGAGAAGATGGCCATCAGGCGTAAGCAGAACACAATGAAGTCAATGCAGAGGAGGATTTTGCCCACATAGAACACTGTATTAGAAGTCTGCAACCTGAATGAGACATAAAACAGAAATTGATTTTATTCATGAAAATGCTGTTGTGCCACCAGCGATGAAGAGGCTCTGTGTCGGGTAGCCATTTTAGCAGAACATGCACTTTATTGAACACACTCCAAACACACTCTCTCACCCTCCCCTGAATGCAAGTGCACCCGTCCCTTTTAACCCCACCTCGGGGAATCCCTGTGGAAATCTTTCCCATAGGTGGGACAACCAGCCAAACCCCAGCCCACTCCGTCCAAAATTGTGGATGCCCTGTGCACCCTATGTAATTCTAAAATGACAGATACACGTAGATCATCACACTATCAAACTATATAATGTACTGTGATCAATTATTGAAGAAGGTTTTAGTGACTGTATATAGTACCAGGCTTTCAAGCTAACCTGCAGATTAAGCCGGCGCTGAACAGCAGGAGTGTCAACACATCCAGAATGTTCCACAAGTCTTTAATATACATCCTCAATCTCTTACAAAAGCCAAAACGACTGGAGAAATGAAAGAGCTAAACACAAACAGAAATGTGAAAATAATTAGGTGTTTTTTTGTATATAAATTGATGTATGTAGTTATTTACTGTATATATATATATAGTATATATATATATATATATATATATATATATATATATATATATATATATATATATATATATATATATAAATGAACTCTTACCTGTCTGACCTCCTCACAAAATACAGAGATAATCCACACATAGAGAAGCAGTTCCCTCCAAGATGGAGATGGCTGAAAGTCCATCATTAAAACTATGGCGTAGAGCAACAAAAAGCCAAAATAGGAGAGGATGTTCCAGTAGAACTTTACTTGAGGACAAGTAAACAGAGCACCTGCCCGAGTCCAGCAATTTAAAGTTTTCACACTAGACTTTTCAATTGGATCACTGGTAAATAAAAAATGGTTTAGATTTAGATTCAATATTTTTAAGCATAATAGACAAATATTTCATCTTATCTCATTATCTGCCGCTTAATCCTAGAGTTGCAGGGAGGTTCCTAATGCCCATCCAGGGGAGAACATTTCTGTTGCTGGGCAGATACCCAGAACAGGGTGCCAGTCCATTGGTGAGCACACTCACACAGACACACACTATATACAGTATAGGAGCAATTTAGAGCACATTTCCCTTGAATCCACATTTTTGGATTTTTGGGAGGAAACTGGTGAACTCGGAGAAAACCCACATGGATACAGGAAGAACATGGAAACTCCACCCAAATTGGAATTCGAACCTATATCCCCAGCGCTAAGAGGAGGCTACCCCCTAAGCCACAAATATGATGAATATAAAATCTAGTAAACCACAAACATTAAGATGTTGTGAATTTTCTTTTCTCCTTCACCTTATATAATGATTATCTTCATCATCTGTACCAGTCCCTGCTCCATGAACCATCCTTTCTTCTTTTTTTCTCTCTTTTTCTTTGCGGATCTCTTCATCACACCTAAAGAGGCACACAGATCTTCATCATCATGCCATCACTAATTTAAAATTAGTTAATAGCAGTGCCTTTTAATTTAGATACTTATAGATCGGCCTATTGAATTAGCCATAAGCTGAATCATGAATTGAAGAAAAATGCAATATTTTTTCAGAAAACAGCAAGAAAAAGGGCTCTCTGGTCAGATGAAACTGAACCTTTTGGCATGTATAAAAGCTGCTGAAACTTCATCATTATAATCAAAGAGCATCATTATAACAATGAATGAAGCCATTCAAAACTAGTTAAGACTAAAATATTGATGAATGTCAAAAAATAAAAAGCAATTTTCCACAGCAATTTTCCATGTTTAATTCTGCTAGGAATTTGAAATTGTGTTGGTGCTTCAACTTCATCAGGACAATGAGTTTAAAAGTAATGCTAAAGCTATGTTGTGGTTTAAAAGCAGATGTGTAAATGCCTGCACTGGCCAAGTCAAATTCCAGACCCAATCTAATTTTGAAGCACATGATTTAAATAGCACTGCTTATTTACAAAAATAGAACTAGACCAATTATTTCAGGAACTAAATATACAAATTTATATAACCTTAGTGACTGATAGCGGTACATATACATGAGATTATTAATGAATGGAATCACTTGCTTATGATAAAAAATTGCAATGCCAGTAACTACATTTCGTGCTGTTTGATGTGCAGCATCATTGCTTTTATTTACCTAAACGCCACAAATCCTGTGTAGATAAGTGGGAAGAAAAACATGCACAGCAGCAGCTTCCAGTGTGGGGTATCTACTGCTAATTCACCAAACCAGATCTGAGTCATCAGAGCCTGAAAAACACAATATATCTAAGCATTTACCAGTTAAAGACTAAAAGATCGTCATTAGAGAATATCAAATCATCATGGTCCAACAACCTACAGATTTTTAATAAGATCAGTGGAACATGTTGCATTCAGTGCTGCATCTTTTAGCCTTTTATTTAAAGACAGACAAGGTTATATTAAAATATGTTAAGATAAGCCTTTATTGTTCCATCATGAGGACATTTATTCAGTCACAACAGCAAAGGAAAATTTAAAAAGATATATATTTTTTATGGGCAGCACGGTGGCTTAGTGGTTAGCACGGTCGCCTCTCAGCACTAGGGACTCCCGGTTCGAATCCTCATCTGGGTGGAGTTTCCATGTTCTCCCCATGTCTGCGTGGGTTTCCTCCAGGTTCTCCGGTTTCCTCCCACAGTCCAAAAACATGGATCAAGTCAATTGAGTTCTCCAAATTGCCCCTATAGAGTGTGTTTGTGTGAGTGAGTGTGTGCCCAGTGATAGATTGGCGTCCTGTCCTGGGAGTATCTGCCCAGCGCCCGAGACGTTCTCCCCTGGATGGGCATGGGGAACCCCACCGCGACCCTAATAGAGGATAAAGCGGAAGATAATGAATGAATGAATGAAAATGTCTGATATCATTGTCTGTAATATCGTATAACAATCCAAAAAACCTAATTATTAGTATTAAAGTGTTGATGTGGAAGGAACTAATAATTGGCAGAATGCTGTTGGTAAATATCAAATTGATTTATACTAGTTCTTTCAGTTTTAATAGCTCAAACCCAGATTAACCAGGATTAAACATTGATCTTGATCAAACTGATTTTCAAGTAATTTAACTGTATGGATTGCTGGCAACATGTTTATAGATTATAACAGATTATACACATTTATAGATTTTTAATTAGCATAAAAAAGCATAAATACATATGAAATATAATTAGTAGCTAAAATTTTTTATAGGACAATACATTTTTCAATGAAATCATGTGTGAATCATGTTAGAAAGCCATGTGAAAAAAGCAATGTTTCATTTTTGTACACCTTGAACTTCAGGACTTCAGGACTATAAAAAACAGTAAGTGTCATACTTCTCTTACCCTAAACAAATAGAGATCATGATGTTGTGTATGGTTTTTACCTGGACCCCTGAGTGTGCAATGAACCCTCTGTTATTGGCCTCAAGGGCAAGACTGAGAGAGGTTGTCCTGCCCCAGGATGGTGAGACACGAGTCAGCAGTTTCTGTGCTCGTTGCTCGTTACAGTTATAGCACTCACTGAATACACCTAAAAATTTTTTTTTTTAAAATCACATTTTATTTGATTTGACATTCATTTCCAGAAACATATGTAAACAGGAAAGATTAGAGCTCTGTAAGTGATTTGTCACAGCAATTTAATACAATGCTGGTACTTAAAAATATTAAATATATTTAATTAAATAGTTATCCTTTAGACATTGTTGTATGATGATGTAGCAGTGGAGTCATTCTGGATGCAGAAAGTTGCTCAATGCACACATTTACAATTTTACCTCCTATGCCACACATTATATAAATATCCTGCCTCTGACAATCCAAAGATGTCCCGCATGCTCCAATAAGTACAAATAAATGGATTTTCACATTGCTACAATCACAGTATGCAGTTTGGACACAATAGAAATGCTAATAAGATCTATTTTTATGTGTGCAGTGTGTATAATGTTTTGTACCGATGGCGTGTTTTTCAAAGTGATCTGCAAGACTTCTCATTGACACAGCCTCCTCTCCATTTTCACCTTCCTCACGTGCAAGCTTCTTTAGGATTTTACTGGCAGCCAAAGCCGCAGCAACGGAGTCATTACACTGCACACACACATACACACACACACACACACACACACACACACACACACACACACACACACACACAAACAAATACACAGAAATGGCATTAGAACAAATACAATTTTTTATTACTGTGTTTATTTTTATTATTTGCAAATGTCTTATATAAACTGTTGTAGACTTAAAGCAGATACTTTTTAAAAATCATCAATGTTATTTTTGATAAATTTGATAAATTTTGACTATATCAAGAGCAACAAAATATGTATGCACATACATTATTACATTACTTGAACTTATTGTTGAACTTTAGCATTAATTGTAATGTAAATTAGTCCTACCTTTGTAAAATCTTTATGTATTTAATTTCTGTTTAAAGTAAAGTTTTTTGTATTTTAAAGTAAAAAGAATTTTAAATTATAGTAAAAAGTAAAGTGTTAACTTGACTCTGATCTGACATCAGTTTGTTTTTATACAAAAAAAAGTCATGTAGGTATGCATGCCTCATTGTGTATACTTTTAAGTATTTTGTGAATGCACTATTATTGTAACATATTCATATATAAAATATATAAAACTGGGACTTATACTGTGTATTAAGTGTAGGATAAAAGTAAACTGTAATAGATAACAAAATATTTCGATTGTATCATGGTTTTGAATGTGTCTGCCAGTCACACTGTATTCCCACCTGTTCCCAGGTAATTTCTGCCAGCTCTTTTTGGTTCTGCACCACACTCCAGAGGAAAAGATCTCTGCCTGCATCTGAAATTGCTGGAACCATGTGCTTCCTTGACAATGACAACCCTAAAATCTTTCTTTTATAAAATGCCTGACAAGGAAAAAAGACAAAGAGGAAAGAGGTAGTTGAATTAAGCTATCATATTAAACAACTATTAAATGTAACATTTTGCATCCTTATATTAAACTAACTGACAAATTTATTAGGTACACCTCCTCCTTTCTACATTACAAATTACATACATACATTTAGACACTTTAATTCCAAGCATCTTAAAATGAGAATATAAAACAGTAAAGTCAGTAAAATAGTCATCATTTTATTAACCCTGATCTGAACCCTGATCTGATGTCGATCTAATCTATATCATTGCCTAAATTTACCCTTTTGTCCTATTTATTGTTAAAGTGTTGTGTAAAAGATTTGTCTAAAAATACTGAATGTCTGAAGGACAGAGCTAGAACACTAATTCCATCATTTAACAGTGATAAAATATATATAGAGAGATATAGTAAGCAAGCAGATGTGTACAATTAGAAAACAGATATTTGATAAAAGGAATAATAAAATTCTCATAAACGCCAGTGTTAGGGCTTTTAAGTTCAAGTTATTTTATAGCTGTTTTTACAATAGTACATTGTCTCAAAGCAGTTTTACAGTGCTAAGCCTAAGTTCTAAGTGTTTTAAGGATTTTTACTGAGAATAGATGACTAATGGAAGCTTTACAGAGAGAGATGTGGAATTACATGGGCTCACCTGGACTGGTTGAACACCAGATGAGCTCAGAGTTCTGGATTAGCTAAACAGGCTTAATTTAATGGGAGACTAACTTATGAAGGGTTAACACGGCCTGGCTGCTCATGAAGAATGAGTTCCTCACTGAGCCTCAGTCCCCACAATACCAATGCTTTTTCTAAACCTTTGTTAAGCTAACACATGAGCATGGCTTGGACTAACAGTTAAGTAGTTAAAAAGTAGTTAAAACCAGGACACATTAATCACCTATTCAGTTAGTTTTACCTGTGTGCCAGCTGTGAATCAACAGAAACAGAGCTGGCTAGGGAGATGGAGTGGTTGATATGGATGGTAAGGTTGTGATGAATCGCAGTCTGTAATAGTAGAACTACAAAATACATCTAAGATATTTGAAGCTAATAAAATGTACAGTGAGTGTACCTGAATAAATCTGCTGAATTGTCACGTGAGCAATTAAAGGAACCAAGATATACAGCAGAATTCAAACTCACATTAATGTCAGTGGAGCCTTTTTGATCAGGTTCTGGGACACTGTAAAGTGGCTGAGTTAAGCTTCCCAGCAGGTGCTGAACCTCTATGGCTACGTGATTAAGGGAAATATTCCTGCTTCCCAGTGCTCGCTTTACCAGCATCCGGAAGAAAAGGCAGTCTGGCATCTGATTGTACAGGTTGGGTAGTCTGTCTTCATGTTGGAGAAACTGGACAATACTAAGCCCATGGTCCATGAACAGACACACAAATTCATGTTTATGCCCCAGCAGAGCTGTGAACATGTTCTTGTGCAGATCACATGACTGAAGGGAAAAAAAATCATTTTTTAACAAAAGTAGAAAAAAGAAATCAACAAACAATTAATTCATTAAAGTAATGAAAAATCGTTCACCATAAAATCTTCCTATTTTTACATGTACAAACATTTTTGCTCACACAGCTATTCAAGTGCATTATAAATACAAAATATGTGAACACCCAAAACAGTTTCAACAGTTCATGTGGGCGAGCAACTGATTAACAGAAAACCCTGCAAACATATTTTCATCCCTACTGGCTTATTTCAGAGAATAGAAAATGTTTATCCAAAGCAATTTCTAGTTTATTGTATAATGTAGACAATAGAGTAATGGGAACATGTTTAAAGCCCAATCACCTCAGGGCACTTAAAATGTAAATGGATGCAAATTTTAGCCTTCTTGGAAATTAAAAATAGTTTAAAAAACATTTTTTATGAAAAAAAAAGAACTATTGAATGTATAAAACATTTCAAAACTTAAAGATTGGAGGTTGAATGGTATGGATGCATAAATGCCACATATTGTTAATGGTTGAGAGTAATTTTTGAGTGGATTTGTGGACGAGCCAGTGAAAATAGCTCTAATGTCTCATCTCAACTCATTGTCTTCCATTTAATCCTAAGCTAGGAAATGAGGGTGTGTGTGTGTGTGTGTGTATGTGGGGGGGTGCCACATGTTCATCCAAGAGGGAACGTTTCAGTCACTGGGCTGATGCACCTAGATCAGGTGGGCACACACTCATTCAGTCAGAAACACACACTATATGGGAGCAATCATTTTACCCTGAATCCAAATTTTTGGACTTTTGAGAGGAAACTGGAGAACCCAGAGGAAACCCACAGGGACACAGTGAGAACATGAATACTCCAACCAGATCAGAATTTGAACCTGGATCCCCAGTGCTAAGTGGTAAATATTCTAACCACTAAGCCACTGTGCCACCCAGATTTTATGTGTTTAATTAAGTAATAAATTTTCATTTTAAATAAAATGAAGGCATAGATATAACTTTTATGAATAAGATGCATACTTTTTTGTAAAGTGTGAGAATGAGATCTTTAAAGCATAACAAAAATTTAAGTCATAAGGCATAAAATTAACCTTAGGGTTGTCCAAAAATTGTATGACTGGCTTTTTAACAGGTCTGCCATTTAAGATTAATAAATGCTATGAATAAAGATGATTAAATTTGAATATATAATCTATTAATTATAATTATTTCCGTGGTTTAAGAATCTTGTTTCCACTTGTTTCTAACCCACCTGTATACATTCGGTATGTCATTACAACACTTTAATAAGTCTCAGCCAAGTCTTAATTTTTATTAAAAAAGGATTTCACAGTTACGACTTCATACTTAATGAAATGTGAATGTGCTAAAGGAACTGTTACATACCTTCCAGTTATTTTTTTCAGTAAGGATCTCATTCTCTGCAATGTCCACACGGTTCCAGACCACAGCCAATTCCAGCTGCCTCTCCCTGTTGTTTTGAATCAGTGTGTCATTGCTCAGAGAAGCTGTATGGCAAAAACCATATATAAACTTATGAATATTGTTATAAAATGAAACTAATACACTTGACCATTTAACTTGACACTCTATTGTAAGGGTGGCACATTGGCTTGGTGGTTAGCACGTTTGCCTCTCAGCGCTGGGAATTCCTGGTTCAAATCCCAATCTGGGTGGAGTTTCCATGTTCCTCCTGTGTCCCCATGGGTTTCAAGATAAATTGAATGCTCCAAATTGCCCCATAAAGTGTATGTCTATGTTTGTGAGTGTGTGCCCATTGATAGATGGGCACACACTGTCCCAGGTTGGGGGAACCATGGCGAACCCCCCTGCAACACTAGTAGAAGAGTAAGATGAAGATAATGAATTAATGAATTCATGAATCTATTTCAATCTATCTGGAGCACTCATCGAAACATAAAGGGACTAGATTAAAAGCTAGTAAAAATAGGTTTGCAGAGGGGTCCACAATTTGGAAATTCATATTCCAATCCTCATATAAATTAATCATGTATCAATAGAAAAAAAAACAATTATTTATATTTAATTGTGTAAAAATATCTTGTTTTAGTCCTTCCTTCAACATTAAAAAATTTATATTCAAATCACATTTATCTTCTTTATGCCCCTGTAGGTCCATTAGGCATTCTGAGTGTACTCTAAATTGGATCTTTGCTCTAATATGCCATTTTTAATTATACTTTATCTCAAACATGTACATATGCACTCTATGAAAGTAAAGATCTTCATTGAACAAGCTTTAGCTTGTTTTTACAATTGGATTAAGTGCATGCTTGGCAGGAGTTTGACAAAACTACATTACAGCAACTAATGGCAGAGTCCATAATGGAAGAAAACATTTACACCACCCTTTCAGTGTAAAGACAAATTTCTTGCTGTGAGCACAAAGAATATAATTTCTTATAATGTTTTACCAAGACAGCAAAAAAAAAAACAGCAAGAAAGATGTGATTCTTTAAAAAAATTAATTAGATTGAAGCTTATTTGGTACCTTTTAGAAAAGCTTGAAGAATGGCTACATCCAAATCACAGTTTTCATCCCCATTGATGCTGAACACTGTCAGCAAATGGTGATTTCGAACTATATCCTGGATCTGCACAAATTACCAAAGCAAATAAGAAAACCATTATATCCTTATACTGCTGTTTCCAGTTCCCAGGGACAATACCATGTATGTAAAAACAGTATATATTTTAATATGCACAACAAGAGTTTGACTTTGTGTTTAAGCAAATTACACCCACAAAACCTTTCTGAATATTAGAAACTGTACAGCATGCACACAAATACCACAATGCATTATTAAAAGGGCTATATTTAAAAGTAATTATTATTCTGGCCTTGTACTTTAATGACAGCAATTCCTGAAGAAAAAGTGGATGGCTTTAAAAAGAGAATCAATTATTTACCAGTACACACGAGATGACATTTTACAGTACACTATATGGCCAACAGTATTGAGTCACACCTTTGAATAACTGAATTCAGCTGTATTAAACATTTTCATTGCTATAGTTAAAAATTGCATACATTGGACTTCATAGAAATATTTTGGGGTTGGCTTTTGACAAGTTCCAAGCAAAACCTATGTACAAAGGTCCATAAAGACCTGACTTATTCAAAGTGGATTCCAATGCCCTGACTTAATTAAATACATTTAGGATAAATTAGCTCTTTATAGTTTTTTTAGATTTTAAAAGATGGTGAAATTACAGTTATAAAAAGCATTCCATGCAACAGCAATACTGACTACCATTTCCAGTTACATTTACTTTATATTTGCAAATTCCCTTATTCAAAGGTCACATGATATACATTGACAGTTGTGTATAAAACAATTGATATATTGAGATTTGATACAGAAATCTTGTTTTACATATAAATAATGTCATGTCAATGTACATTTCAGTGGCTCTGTATGTGTACTCTGCCCAGTGACAATAAAATGGATGTAATAATAGAGCATTTTACCTTTTTTGTCCACTGTAGCACATCTTCCTCTGAAAGAGTAAGTTCTGGTAAGAACTTATTAATTAGTTTGGTGATGTGCTCAATAGTGATCTGAGACAGGGGTAGGGCAGCTACCGCAGCGATGATATCAGCCAAGCGTCCAGAACCTTTCAGAACTACACATGGGTTACCGTTTAGCATGGAACTGTAAATAGTCTGTGGAAGCAATTTGGTTCAGAATAAAGTAAACAGCTCATAATGGACTAGAAAGACATGAGGAACATAACAACAATCTTACATTTAGGGTTCCAAATCCACCATCTAGCACCATACACACTACAGGAATTGATGCTCCACACTCTAAAGACAAAAATATAACAAAGTAATAAAGTGATTTGTCCTCCACATTTAACCTTATCTGTAATATAATGATAAAATAATGTAATAAATAATAATCAGAATAAATACTAGAATTAATAATACTGTTATTATTATCTTTAATATTTGTATTATTGTACTAGTACTGTGTTTTGGTTACTTTCAGCCGATGCCATGGCTAGAAAGGACAAAATTGTTGATGGTTCAAGAGTAGAGTTTAAAGCAGAAGACACCGGGTGAAAAATAGCCAAAGCACATGACAGGACATGACCATAACACAAAACAATGTTACAACTGTAAACAAAGGGAAGGAAGGGCTTTTAAACATGTAAGGGTAGGTCACATGATGTAACACAGCTGCACCAAATCTTCACAAATGACAACGGGGTGCAATAGGGGGCGCTGATGTACCGTCCATTAGTGCCGGCAATACCACCAGTGTGATGTGACAGTTTTTTGTCTACTGGCTGCAAAATTTTCTCGGGGTTAAATAAAGTATTCTATCTATCTAACCCATCCATGCAGAGAAACACACACACATACACACACTGAGTGAAGTGAGCACACATGCCCAGAATGGTCAGCAGCTCCATGCATGGCGACTGAGGAGCAATTGGGGTTCAGTGCCTTGCTCAAAGGCACTTCATCCCTAGTATTTGGTGAGACCGGGATTCGTACCGGCGCCTCCAGGTCACAATGCTGGTTCTTAATAAAGGTTAAGAGGCTGCCTTCTTGATGCACAAGTCAAGACGACTTCTTAATATTTATTAGTCTATTGTGCTTTACATTGTCCGATTGGATATACAACCACTTGAACAATGCGCCTAACTAGACACTACTAGAGAACATTACTAGATATTGTAATAATATACTGAGAGAAATCGGACTGACCTCCATTTCCCACAGGCTTCTCAGATATCAGCTTTTCCAACCGCCCACGCAGGTTTATCTCAGCCCCATATTTACCATTTGTACCGTTATCAACCAACAGGAAGTGTGAGTGGTTTAAATCCAGACAGGACAGTCGACCCTGACCCTCCTCATCCAGCATGTAGTGTGCGGGAAAGCAACCCTGAAGAAGAAATCTAATTATAATATAAAGCCTACGCCCATGCAATGTCTATTTACAAATGTAGAATCCAAATTTACATAAATTACTTTAGTATAATGTATACCATGGGCCTTTAATATATGTATATATATATATAAATATAAATTATATATATATATATATATATATATATATATATATATATATATATATATATATATATAAATTGAAATTAAACTTCTACTTGTTTATTATGTCATTGGTCATGACTTCATTCATTCATTCATTATCTTCTGTTTAATCCTATACTTTGGTCGCAGGTGACCTTAAATCCATGTTTTTGGATTGTGGCAGGGAATCTGAGAATGCAGAGGTAAACCACGTGGACACGGGAAGGACATGGAAGTTCCAAACAGTGGTCTCAACTTATTTCTTATATTCCTGTATTATATCATACTTTGTCCTTTATAGGTTAATGATCCAGGGGATCTTACAGGAGTTTTAATGCTATCCAAGTAAGAGGTAAACAGACCTATACTGTATTGTTTACCTGCACATCATGCCATCTCTCTCTCTCTCTAAACTCTGTGACTCTAGGACTACAGTATATAAAAACAATGAATAAAAAAATTTGCATTGAATACTCATCATAAATCAACTGGTACCTGAGTGCTGGGTACCAAATGATTTATTAGATTCAGTATTCAGAGAGGGAAATTAAATGAGAGAAACTACTTAACACTACCTCTGGTTGTATAAGTAAATGCTTAATGTAGGAGAAGTTAACCTCCCTTTCGCATTTAGTATAAAATGATATTGCTTATCACTGTTTTTTATTTAACCTTTAAATGTTGATTAAACAAAGGTGATCTTATTTATGATAATATAATCAACCTGACAGAGTTTTATGCATAATACATAAATAATCCATTTCCTGACCTTATCGTTGACCAGAGTCTGACGGTTGTGAATGACCCCCCATGATGTCACACCAATGGCAACGATTTGACCACTGAGGTTGTGGTCCCGCACTGCTTTTCCCACATGCTTCATCACACCTGAGTTTGTACCGCCAGTCAGAATCCATGCACCTGGAACAAGCAATATACACACGATTTAGCTTTTTGTTTGCCTCCTGTTCTCCACACTTAATTGACCAAAAAAAAAAAGTCTGGAACACCGCACACTACCATAGTTTTACTTGAAAGGATGACAAGCCAAATTTAATTTCACTTTACACTAATATTTTGTTCATTTCAACTTTCATACTGATTATAATTATAATATTAAGTAAACTTGATTAAAATATGCAAATTATGCATTTTATGTTCTGGTCTCAATCTACAGTAAATATATTTGGAATTGAGTTAACTTTAAAAAATATTACTTTATTATAATCACATGGTCATTTATTAATCTTTAGAAATAAAAGATCTTTGTCAGTATTTTATATGCAACTGGGTCTTTATGCCACCATTGCAGGAATTCATGCATTCTCTATGAATTTAATCCATTGTTGTCTGTTTACTAAACAGAGTTCAGGGTCTTTAGAAGCCTTGCCTTTGCATTTGTATTATCAGTGAAGCTAGTGTTTATAGACTGTGTTTACCTGTGGTTGCTGCCACTTTAATTAAACCTCTGTGAAATTTTTTCTTCAGCTGAAACTTCATATCGAAATTCTTGGCTCCTCCTGTCACTGAGATTAACAGGTTAGGGGGGTGGAGCTTCCAGTACTTAGTCATCAGCTCGTACAGCAACTCAACAGGTGTGTCCGAAGATACACGTGCATACTGGGCATTCAAATAAACACAGCGAATCACAAACACACAGAAATAAATATACCACATTATATTAAATTGCAATTACACTATTTATAGCAATTTGATTTATGTAACATAAAGCATACATGCAGGTGTATTGTATATATGAGTTGCACTGTACAATTGCATTGCTTTCTTTTAATATAAAGGATGGCTTTTGGTTCCCATTTCTCATTGGTACCCACAAAAAAAGTATTGCCAATCCTTGTTTTAGAGTAATCATGCACTATGCATGTTTTATTAGCCTAAATTAAGAATTTTGTACATTTGCTTTATCAAAAGGTTAAAAAGTAATCAATATGTAAATTGTATGTTTATATTTATATACAATTTAGGTCTCCTTTTTATTTATTTATACTGTCCTATGCATCAATTATTTTTTAAGATGTCATAAATCATTGCAAGAAACAATACAAAAATTATTTTACAGAGTGCTACAAGATACACTGAACTGAGAAATGTGGACTCAATGGCACGATTCCAGGCAAGAATCTAAATGGTATATACCTTGGCAGTGTTATGTCCTATTCCATTGAAGCTAATTTCTCCAAAGGCATCAGTGGGGACCTCCTGAAAATGCTTGAGTGGGTCATATTGCTGCTCTGTGTATATATCAGATTTAAAGGCCTCATCTGCATGCTTGTCTTTTGTGTAGCCACATTTACAGACCTGTGTACTGTAAAACACATTTAGAACGACATCACATGTATGTCTTTAGACTTACATTTAAAAGTTTGGAATTTTTCAGAAAAATGCACTTAGTGGAGAGAAATAAAATCATTTAATACTTACCAACTGTACAGGACTACAGATAGTAAGTAAAGTACAAACATTAGAACATTATTGTACCATTAGTGGTACAAAGGCTGTTACTGTAGAAGTTCCCTCTGAAATATTTTTATTTATAACTTGGAATGGAATACAATGTGGAATGTCTTAGCCATTAAAATCAGAATCAGAATCAATCAGAACCAGAATACTTTATGAATCCTCAGGGGAAATTGCAGATGTTAAATATATCCTCCAGGTGAGGATGTACATATAATTAATTCCACTAAATTGGCTTGATGGGCACCATGATGTAGACTGTACTTTGGTTGACCAACTGTTTAGACCATAAGTGTCAAACTCAAGGCCCGCAGGCCACATCCGGTCCGTAATATAATTACATCCAGCCTGTAGGATCTTTTTACATTGATATATTATTATTTTTATTAATGGCCATATGCTTTTTGAACCATTTTTGCTCTTAATTTAAATTTGTATGATTTTCCCAATAACACTTTTATAGAGGGCAGAAATATTTAAAGATATTTAAAGATTAAGTTTATTTTTATAAAATGGCGCAAGAGCACGTGGGCAAAATGGGTTTTCTCCACAGGGTGACTGGGCTCTCCCTTAGAGATCGGGTGAGAAGCTCGGTCAATCGGGAGAGACTCAGAGTAGAGCCGCTACTCCTCCGCGTTGAAAGGAGCTAGTTAAGGTGGTTCGGGCATCTGGTAAGGATGCCTCCTTGGCTCCTCCCTAGAGAGGTGTTTCAGGCAAATCCAGCTGGGAGGAGACCCTGAGGAAGAGCCATGACACGATGTAGGGATTCCCAGCAGGTCTGGGAACGCCTCGGGGTTCTCCCGTTGAGCTGGTGGAGGTGGCTAGGGCAAGGGAGGTCTGGGTCTCGCTACTTGGGTTGCTGGCCCTGTGACCCAAAGATAATGGATGGATGGGCCCAAGGGCAAAAAAAACTTTTGTGGAAAAGCATAATATTTATTTAATTTTTTCATGTTTTTTTGCAGCATGTTCATAGTTGTAACTTTGATCATTTTGACAAGAGATATTTTTATAATAAAGTGTAAGTTTATTTATTGTGGAATAATATTCCTGTCTGTTTTTATTCCTATTCATGTTCAGAAAGCATTTTCTAGTTTGTTCAATAAATGTTTATTCTGTTCGGCCCACGACCTAAAGTATGCTTTGAGTTTTGGCCCCCAGTTTAATTGAGTTTGACACCACTGGTTTAGACTGTAATCTTTACTTTATTTAAATTTATTATATGTCAATTCATTTCATTTTTAATAAACAGATTTTGTGTGTCTTATTTTACTAACTATTCCATTAGTTATTCCATCAGTCCATGCTAAAAGAGTGACTGTTTCGGTGAAGATGCACTTAAGCATAGATTTGTGAATGAGAGGTGAAGCCGTGGAAGCAGCTGAGGTAATTGATTTCACCTGGGACGTGTCTGTCTGTTGTCTATGAGTCTATGTGCAGGTGCAAATAAGAAGCATCAGACTCTTCTTCTCTGTAGCGCTAGCAAGCGTGGTGACTTTCATTTAGCATACCTGTTTTAAATATTTCAATCATAGTAAACTTGATATGATATGGTGGTCAAGCCTGTGGGGTTTGCATGTTCTTCCCATGTCCCTGTGGATTGTCTCCCACAGTCTGAATTGGTGGTAATAACTTGTCACAGGTGTGAATGTGTTTGTCCGTGTGTTTGTCAGCCTGATATGGATAATGTAAATTAAGACAAATATGGATGACTCCTAAATGCTATAAATGCTAAATGCTATAAATTCTTTGTTTGTTTGTTTTGGCCATTGCTTGATAACTTTACTTAATTAAAGTACTTTACAACCCAATCAAAAATAAATGAATTGCTTTTTTAAACAGTAGTCTAAGAATTGAGTATGCTTAAACAATAACAATAAGTCTAATAACTAATTTGCATTTAGACAATGGTAACTAAGTACAGGCTAAGAGACTCTACAAAATGAATGTTAACAACTAATAATATATCCAACAATACTATCCGGCGTTATACTGTTCATCCACAAAATTGAATCCTGTCCATCATTTTTTAATGTTTGAATTTTTTTTCCATGATTCCAAACTTTTTTTGCTGAAACATCACAAAAGTAAAAATATTGTCAGGAACAGGTATAAAACATGAATTGCACAAAATAAATGGCATAGTCCATTTGACAATTAAAATATATTATAATTTAATACTAGAATATGCTACTGTGTTATACTAATACTTCATAACACTTTAATGATCATAAATATGAATTTTATAATACAGAGGTTCAGAGTACAGAGGTTCACTTAACAAAACTTGTTAATAATTAGCCGTACCATGTAAATGTAATCAAATTAAGTGATACAATACATGCAGCCAAAGCGTATAATTTCCCAATGATGCCAATATTTTATTCTTTTTGCAAATATTCACAGATACGTAGCATTTCTATACCTTTTTCCTTTATCTTCAACATAGTAGCAGCACACCTTCTTTTTGATGTTGCGTTTGATCCAGGGTCTGAGGGAGCAGTGCTGAAAAGACGAAGGAAGAAAATGACACCTTGGGGGTTTACCCACGGTCCCAGCTAGAGTCTGCACCAAGACAGCTTCAACATCTGACTCCAGCATCTTGTCTTACATATACAGAGTAACATGAAGAGATAGCAAAAGCAGCAGCAGGGGACACTGCAGAGACAGACACTGCAGAGAGTTGCTGCTCTCCGGCTCACCACTGATGATGTCATTCAGACAAGACAAGAAGTAGTGGGGTCAGTGCTGGGCATAAAGATGCTGAAACATTATAAGAGCCAGACAGCTCCATTACTGCTGCATTGGATCGATACGAATGCATTTACCTAATGTAAGAAGTCAGCATTTCCGTTCATGTTGCTTGGTTTCATGTTGGTTTAACATATTTGCATCTTTACAGTGCATGTTGTTATATGCCCGTGATTTCTAACATGATTTGTACAAATATAATTCATATATATCACAAAAAATATCACACATAATAAGTCAGTAACAGTACCGACTACTGTTCTACTAAGGTTTTACTAACAACATGCCACATTGTGAAAAGCCCAAGTTAAAACCAACTAATGTAACAATAAATTCAGCTGCTTCGTTAGTTTAACTACAACAGTGATGACAGGACTGTTATCACAAAAAATAGAAATGATGGGTTAATATTTAAATTAAACTTCGTATCTTACATTTTCTATGTATGACATCACCACGTTCATTTCCAGTTTTCGAAAATCCACTTCAGCCGGATATATCTTACTTTCTCGTCTAGGCATTTCTGAAAAAAAATGTGGAAAACCAGGAAGTCAAAGATGGAACATGGTCATAAAAAAATGATATACAGGTTACAAAGTCCTCAAACATATCTCTCAAGAAATCCACCACAATTCATATTTACCAATTATGTTGCAATCCTATTTACACTTAAGCCTTAAAAATAAATGATTATACTTACTGTACATCGTTGTTGGATCACTGTTGTTTTGCCCTTCAGGAGGTATGCACTCCAGAGGAGCCTCAAGCACCTTTTCAAAAACAAAATCCACACAGGCAGAACAACACTGTATATCTGTTGCAGAGAGATTTTTCAAGCATTTCACCACCTCCAAACATCAAGACTCTTGGCATTGATTCAGCTAATCCATTAATGTACCAACCCTTCCTGCACATTATCTGCTATAATATTCTAAATAGCTCACACAATTAATTAGAATAATTTATTTTATTAGCATCTGAAGTCATTACAAGTAATGTTTTCATTTGGATTAAGAATTTAACTTTGAATAAGGCATCTATCTATCTATCTATCTATCTATCTATCTATCTATCTATCTATCTATCTATCTATCTATCTATCTATCTATCTATCTATCTATCTATCTATCTATCTATCTATCTATCTATCTATCTATCTATCTATCTATCTATCTATCTATCTATCTATGTGGAAAATGAAGAAGACAAAATAATAGAAGTTTAAAATTACATTATGCCTTTAGATTTTTTTTTCTGATTGCCTCTTACCTTCATTTTTCCAATTTTAAAATTTGTTTGAGCGATCTGCAGCCCTCCCTCCTTCTCCATTGCTGTTATTAAACACGATTTTCAATTTATTTCAACGTAGTCAAACAAAGAAAGGCTCAAGTGCTGCCTATGTTCATTATATAACAAGTTGGCGTGCTAAACTTCAATTGTGTCCAAGGTTTCTAAAGCACCTGGATCGGTGAATGCAGTAATGGTTGCTGGGTGACACACAAACTTAGTGTTTGGGGTTTATTTAGAATAGATCTGGTATTACACTGTTGTCTGCATGTGTGCACTGTAAAAGTACATACAGCTCATTCCTGCTTTCAAAAATAGCTTGTTGCAGGTTTCAAGCCATCATCTAATATAATAATTGTTTTTTATGTGTGTGTGTAACTCAATAATGAATTAAGTGTGCTATACTAAAGTCAAACGTTTAAACTATAAAACTATAAAAAAAAAATAAATGGTTCCAACTCAAGTTTAGATCTATTAAAAATTTTATGTTTACATGGAACAAGACAAAGTTAAAACAGAAATCAGGTCAGGTATAGTATAGTTAATAAGGTATAGTTTATATTATTCAAAATGTTTAAGGTCCAAAATACTTCTCGAGTGCACAATAATTTATAGATTTATGCTAAGAGTTTGTAAAAAAAAAAAAAAAAAGAAAACAACTTAAAAGTTTAACTGTTTAGGAAACAAGGACAAAACAATTGGAATTAATAATTATGGTTTGTTAATAAAGTGATAAGGCAGGCAAACTAAAAAGATAATTAAAATGATATTGTAGATTTGTTTCGTAAACTATTTGTAAAACCCTAAAAATTGTTCTTCAGTTAGTTTTTTTTTTACTATAATGCGTTTTGTTTGTATGTAGCTTCAACACTAAGTTATTACCAACAACTTGTAAATGTGTGGATTTTTGTATGAGAATATTGCAACGGTTAATCTGAAGTGCCCTCTAGTGGCCTTTTTGAATATCGGTCACAATTATAATGCAGAATTTGCTGGGGGAAATACTTGTAATGTGCTTGTAAGTGCTAAAATACCAACTATGTAACTTTAATTAAATATTAATGTTCACAATTATTAGACCATACAGTATTTATATTTCACAATTATTTTATGTAACTCTTAAATACCTAAAAAAAAATAATAATAATAACTTTGCTTTGGTAATATGTTAATCATACTAAAATCATAAAGGATTCCCTCTAATCAAAACAACAGTTAAATGTCTTAAACACAAATACATTCTGATGACATAACTTCAAAAATAATCATAAATATATAGAAAAGATATATACTGTTTTTAATCAGAGGAATGCAAATAAGTGGATAGTTTGGCCTTTCCAATATTTACATTAACTTTTCACATTTAAATTATCATATAAATCAAAAACAATTGATTATAAACCCTCTATTCTTTCTGTAACTTTTACACATATTGCACACATCTTTTTTTTTTTTTTTTTTTTTAAATGTTTCATAGCGTTTAACAATTTGTCCACCAGAGGATGTACAGACCTCCTGAGTTTCTATAAAGAATGCAGTGTGCGTCACAAAACAGCTTATCAATGTTTATGTAATAATTATAAGATTATGTATTAATTATTCCATCTAAATAAAGTTTTGATACAGTTACTAGACACTTTGTTAGGTACACCATCTTATTTCTGCACTTACTGTCAATTTTCTCAGTTCCACTTACCATATAGATGCACTTTGTAGTTTTATAAATCCAGAGTTCATTTCTCTATAATATATAAAATAAGACAATGCTGAGGTTTTCAAACACTGTGATCACATATTTGATACTTTTTTAGACACTCATACCTTAATGCTACACATGGTATTAAAATCGGAGCCAGTAGCACATTTTATTGCTTCAGTGTGTGTTTGTTATCCTTTAATCCTTGATATGTGCTCACAGGACACTGCAGGTTGCTGGTGGATATACTGTATATTTTGGGATGTGACAGTGACATGTCATTGAAGTGTTAAAAAATTCCGGCAGCATTGCTGTGGACAATCCAATTGTACCAGCACAACCCGTACTGACACTACACGAGCATGCCTGCAACACAGCACTGCAGTGCTGAGGATCATCCAAAATTCACATAATACCTGCTCTGTGCAGGTCATGTATGGTAGCTAATCATTGGAGAACAAAAAAGACAACACATTAAACACAGAGCTGCATCTCTACAGTATAGTAAGTGGAACTGATAAAATGGACAAATAGTGTAAAAAATTAGTGTAGCTAATTAAGTCAATGTATTGTGGTCCAGTGTTGTGTTATCCAGAGTTGTTATTCAGATTCGTTAAATTAAAAAAAAAATCTTACACTTTCATGCTGAATAAAATTCAGTTCAACCATAAAATGAATGACGTGATGATCGCAGTTTCTGTTCTGAATAAGCAATCAGTTTACATCTCCCTCGAGTAGTCAAGATGTTTTATTTGTAATCGTGTGCAGGCTGTAAAGTTTCTGTGGGCAGTAAATCAGTCCAACAAAAATGGAGCCAGGGATTTAATCTAGTACTTTGAAAGTTCTGCCAGATGTATTTAATTCAGTCCCAAGTACGGCTTTTCACTTTAGTATTAAGATTGTGCCTTTTCTCACACTTTCTCCACTTTGTTTAAAAGTTTCCTCTCATTAATATAATTTTTTAGTACATTAGTTTAATTTTACCTTAGTTTTTAATTGTAATTTTGACCTCAATCTGTAATCTAATGATGTGCACCTGTACTTTAGAACTGTAGATTTTTTTTGTATTTTTACTTATAATAATTAAAATATTTGTTAGGTAACCTAACAAAATTTTCAGCAATTGATTAAAAAATAAATGATGTAAAGCTGTCGCAAGACAATCAAAACCTTTCATATCTCTAAATGAAGCAACTGGGAATACAGACTTTTAGTCTGTAGGACGTTTATTATAAAAGGAAGTTTATTATACAGCTTCACCTCAGGTTTCTGGACTATGGAATAAGTAATACACAGCACAGTATGAGGCAGCAGGATGTTTTAATTAATGTCGGTATCAAATGGCACTCTGGGCATAGGACTAGGGGTGTGCAAGCAGACATTCCCTCCCTCTCAGCACCTGTGAGTGACCATGTGTACCCTAAGATCTACAGAAACACGAGCTTAGCTGGCCCAAACCCCAGCTCCTTTCACACAGAGGGACTTTTGTGCCCGTCTGGCCCCTGGGAGTCCTAGCAATGGGCATCGGTCTGGTATCTAAAAGGCATTTCCTGTTACCTGAATGCGCCTTCTTTTATTTCAGCTACGACATAGTTACAAACACTATGCAGGTTCAGATTATTAATAAACTTGCTATTGAAGCTTAGAGTGCAAAATCACTGCCTCACTGCAGATGCTGAAATTAATAACTTGAAAAGTGTTACAGGGGTACTATCAGTACAGAGTTGTTTGTTAAAAAAAATTATATATATAAAAATGGTATTTAAAACAATGTTCCGCATACATATATTATAGTGGTCAAAACAGGGCTGTGTTCACTGTTCACTATAGGAGGATTTAGTGTGTTCCATACTTCAGTCATCATTACTCTCACATCTTTTTAATGTCTGGTCTGATAAATGTGATCTTATTCATAGTTTGACAGTAGCATTTTCCTTTAATGTCATAATTTCCAATGTCTCCTTAAACTTACTTTGACTTATGTAGATGCCTTTTAGAATTTTATTGAATTAATAACTATAAATTAAAGTACAGCCATATATGGGCAGACACACCAGGTATATTTTCATTCATTCATTATCTCCCGCTTTATCCTCTATTAGGGTCGCGGTGGGGTTCCCCATGCCCATCCAGGGGAGAACGTCTCGGGCGCTGGGCAGATAGACCCAGGACAGGGCAACAATCCATCGCTGGGCACACACTCACTCACACAGACACACTCTATATGGGGAAATTTGGAGAATTCAATTGACTTGATCCATGTTTTTGGACTGTGGGAGGAAACCGGAGAACCCGGAGGAAAGCCACGCAGACACGGGGAGAACATGGAAACTCCACCCAGATGAGGATTCGAACTGGGAATCCCTAGCGCTGAGAGGCGAACGTGCTAAACACTAAGCCACCGTGCCGCCCAGGTATATATATTCCAGCAAAATATGAACAATAGTGTTCATATGTTCAAAATGCTCTTGTGGATGAAAGGGCAAAGAATTTCAGTTATACTCTGAAAAAGAGCCTTAAGCCTCCCTAAAAGATGGGAAGCTTTTATAGCTGCAACGCAGAAACAAAATTAGAATAGGCTACCATAAAAACTTTTGTAGGTGCAATGTGTGGTTGTCTTAATACTTTTTTCCACTAAGTGTAACTTTTCAGGTTTGGTAGGAACCAGGAAAAAATTACAAATCTGAAGAGAAGTAAAATATAATATGAATTAGCATCCTAACAATTAGATCTGTGTCAGTTTCAATTTATTAATTAAACATTCTAATCAATTAATTTTTGCATATGAGAAAATTATGTAAATGAATTACCCTCAATACCCTCACAAGTTCCCCATGCCCATCCAGTGGAGAAGGTTTCAGGCGCTGGGCAAATACAGGATAGGGTGCTAATCTATCGCTGGGCTCACACAGACACACACACTCTATATGGGGCGATTTGGAGAATTCAATTGACTTGATCCATGTTTTTGGACTGTGGGAGGAAACCCAGACGGGGAGAACATAGAAACTCCACCCAGATTAGGATTCGAACCGGGAATCTCTAGCGCTGAGAGGCGCAAACCAGAGAACGTGCAAACCACTAAGCCACCGTGCTGCCTGATATAAAACAGTGATACAGTAAGTACTAAAAAGAAAAATGAGAGAAAGAAAATACACATCATTTAGATTAATAATTTGATACATTGTAAAGGATGTTATACCTTTGGCTTGGTCTAGATCACTCACATGACCTGTATTGTTGCAGTCCCTCATGGCCGTAGTCTCAGCTGTTGTCATAAAGAAGTGCTGCTCAATATTTAAGGGATTTTTCTTTGGGTAAAACATTGGTTCTGGGGCCTACATAGATTCATGAAGGTGTGGGCTCAGCTCCAAAAATAACATTCTCTATTCTATACAGAGACAAACTGATACCGCTTCGAATAAACAGCCTGATCCTAAGCCAGGCTGAACATACTTCGGTAAATTCTCTATGGATTTGGGGATCAATTGTATTTTGATTTTTTCAAACATGTTAAGGAATGCCAACAGGGCTTCAAAGAAATTGGGATTTATTGTGCATAGCCAGAGGACCCTGTAATCTTACCTGTTCACACATAATGAACTGCAACTTGATGGTTTAGTACAAGTAAGTAATCCATGGAATCATTCTGATCATGGGAAATATTGCTGAAAATGCAGGGCTGATCAAGTAGGCTTAATGGGGTGAGTGGTAGTGATGGAAGGCATTTAGAATGTAACACAAGAATGCAGGAAATGTAGAAGTTTCTAAGAATCAAAAAACACATGTTGATCAGAAGTCCATGTTTCAGCTATTAGATCTGTTCATGAAAATCTGCCAGATAAAGAAAAAAAGTGGTGTACATTTACTGGTCATTTCAATAAGTAAATGAAAACTCTATGTTTGAACATTTACTGTCAGTTTGATCAGTTCCACTTGCCATTTAGATGCATGTTGTATTCCTACATTGTTTTGATTATACAAACATATCCATCCATCAGCTTGTATAAAGCAAGTTCATGTATTCCCTGCTGGTACCATCTCTGGTACCATGTTTATTTAACCAGATTCTTGCAACTTTAGGAGGTCCAAAGAACTCTGCCATCTATTGGAATGATTGAAGGTTTACATTTTGTTTACAAATAATGATCACCACATCAGTGTCATTGCAGAACTGACAATAAACAATCCACCAGACAAATTATAAATGCTCCTGACCAATGGAGAACAGAGAACCAACTGGGGACTAACAAAAAAAAAGAAAACAGGTGGACTACAGTCTGCAATGATAAACTACAAAATCCCTCTATATGGTAAGTGGAGAAAATGTGTTTTTCTAAAGAACTTGAATTTGAATTTGAATGTGGTTTTCTATGAGACACCACAATGTATATAGCACTTTTTACAATAGTATATTTGTTTCAAAGCTGCTTTACAGTGTTCAGAGCCTGAACTTACAAAGAGCTAAGCTGAAGCAACAGTGGCAAGAATAAACTTACTGTTAAGTTGTTTTTAAGGAAGAAACCTTGGGAGGACCAAGGGTCAATCAATGTTAAACCACAGCAACACAGCAATAAAGTGTCATATAGACCACAAAAGTCAAGAGCAGGGTAAGTCCTATACAAATAAAATGCATTGTGCACAAAAGTCACTAATGCACCATCACAAAAACGTCTAAAGGATCTTTGTGACATGGGATGGTCAGAGCAAAAAAAAACAAGAGCCTATTATGTATGTAAGTATGTAATGTCCCAACACTGGAGTTCAAGATCTCTGAGGTTTTCTCCCAGCGTGCCGTGCTACATAAAAGACTGGGATAATAGGATTATGTTACAGGTTATAGTGATTGAGATCAGAATTTGAGGTGACCGAGAGTACAGAAGGTTTCAGGTTAGGTTGACTGAGATTTCATGTTAATGTTACAAGTTATAGTAACTAAGATTACAGGTTAATGATTGAGGTTTAGGTGAATGAGATTACAGGTTGATGATAGAGGATGAAATGACTGAAGTTATAGAATAATGTTACAGTTAGAGGAGACTGAAATAAATTGAGGTGGCCGAGCGAGATTACAGGATGTTTCAGGTTATGGTGCGGGGGGGGAAATGGGGGTGGGGGTTAGCTACTCAGCGCTAGGGATTCCCAGTTCGAATCCCCATCTGGGTGGAGTTTTCATGTTCTCCCCGTGTCAGCGTGGGTTTCCTCCGGGTTCTCCGGTTTCCTCCCACAGTCCAAAAACATGGATCAAGTCAATTGAGTTCTCCAAATTGCCCAATATAGAGTGTATGTGTCTGTGTGAGTGAGTGTGTGCCCAGCGATAAATTGGCGCCTCTGCCCAGCGCCCGAAACGTTCTCCCCTGGATGGGCATGGGGAACCCCCCCGCGACCCTAATATAGGACATGGATGGATGGATTGAGGAAACTGACCGAGACAGAATTATGCTGCATGAGGAGGGTTTGTGGCTACAACACGATTCACCATTATAGGATTATATTTTAATGTTATAGGTTAATGTGAATATGGTAAAGTAATAAATTAATGTTATAAATTGCACATGCAGGTGACCAAGATTAAGTTTAGTGTTTTTATTTTCATTAGTGCATTGTCCCAAAGCAGCCTTACAATTATTTAAATCTTGAACCCCAAATGAGCTAGGCCACAATGTGAAAAAATAAATAAATCCATGAATAATAGCAACAGGTCAATGTTAAAAATGGCCAGTTGAAAATTAAAGTTTTAAAGTTATATATTGGATAATAAGGTAAAAGTTTGTTTCTGTTGCAGTGTACACAGATATGACGGGGGAGGGGGGGGCAGGGGGTGCATGTGCTACAACATGATTCCACTTTCTTTCTCTGACTAAACATATTACAGGATAATGTTACCATTTGAGGAGAGTGAGATCATAAATTGAGGTAACCAAGATTACAGGTTAATGGTAGAGGTTGAGATGATTCAGATTACAGGTTGAAATTTCTGAGGTTATAGAATAAGAATTCTGGTTACGGTGACTGAGATTACACGCACCCATCTGGACACTACAGAGGGTGGTACATTCGGCCGAATGCACCCTCTGAGTAGCACTTCCAGACCTCCTGACCATCTACAGGAAGCAGTGCTGGTCCAAAGCCAAAAAGATTGTGGAAGACTTCAGTCATCCTAACAACAAGCTCTTCACCCTATTGCCATCAGGACGGCGTTTTCATGTCCTGAAGGCAAACACAGAGATGAGGAGTTTCTTCCCAACAGCGATTCGGACTCTGAACCAGGACTAAACGGACACAATCCCACCCAGAACACCTTCACAACTCAAAAAACTTTTTAACCCTGCACTGCATTAGTTGCACATAGATTCACTACACACTTTAATATATTACAAAACAATTTTTTGTTTATATCCACACAGTTTTCACATTTTGTATATATATATATATATATATATATATATATATATATATATATATATATATATATATATATATATATATATATATCCATCCATTATCTTCCGCTTTATCCTCTATTAGGGTCGCGTGGGATTCCCCATGCCCATCCAGGGGAGAACATTTTGGGTGCTGGGCAGATACACCCAGGACAGGGCGCCAATCTATCGCTGGGCACACACTCACGCAGACACACTCTATATGGGGTAATTTGGAGAAGTCAATTGGCCTTGATCCATGTTTTGGACTGTGGGAGGAAACCAGAGAACCCGGAGGAAACCCTTGCGGACATGGGGAGAACATGGAAACTCCACCCAGATTGGGACTCGAACCAGGAATCCCTAGAGCTGAGAGGCGGATGTGCTAACCACTAAGCCACCTTGCTGCCATATCGTAAATATATATATATATATATATATATATATATATATATATATATATATATATATATATATATAAAATTTTATTTCACTTTATCCTTTTGCATAATTTTTGTACTCATTCATTCATTATCTTCCGCTTTATCCTATATTAGGATCGCGGTGGGGTTCCCCATGCCCATCCCGGGGAGAATGTTTCGGGCGCTGGGCAGATACACCCAGGACAGGGCGGCAATCTATCGCTGGGCACACACTCACACAGACACGCACACATACACACTCTATATGGGGCAAATTTTGGAGAACTTAATTGACTTGATCCATGTTTATGGACTGTGGGAGGAAACCGGAGAACCCGGAGGAAACCCACACGGACACGGGGAGAGCATGGAAACTCCACCCAGATTGGGATTCGAACTGGGAATCACTAGTGCTGCGAGGTGAACATACTAACCACTAAACCACCAGGCCACAATGTGAAAAAATTAAATAAATCCAGAAATAATTGCAACAGGTTGATATTCAAAGTTAAGAAGACATTTTAAGAAAAGTTTGAAAGTTGTATTTTGGACAAACAGGTTAAAGTTTGCTGTCTGTTGCTCGGTGTACACAGATATGACATAACCACGAGCTAATAAGTACGAAGAAGCCCACCCCAGCCTGAAACTATTCTAACCCCACTCCGTGCCTTCCTCTTCCTGCACAAGTGGAACATTCGAAGGCGGGATTGCGGTAGGATTTGGGTGTGAAAATTGGAACGTGTTTCGTGGATACGTTTAGTGAACGTGAAAGAAGCAGAAGGGAGGAGTGACACGCGTCTGTTCTGTTAGGAAACGCACTTTGTTTGGCAAACGCAACGCTCACACGCAGTTAAAAACGTCGCCTTTCACCTGAGTGCCGGCTGGAGGTTTCAGGATTTCGCTATCCTGCACCTATTTAGAGAACTTATTTTCAGCATTAAAAGTACTTTTCAGTGACTTTTATAGAGCTTTCGTCGGCGGGAGGCAGGTTGGCGGAGCAGCGAGCGCGGTGACGTTTGAATGGGTCCTCGCAGCGCGTTCCCGCAGAGACCCGGATGGGATGCACGGTGAGCTTCATCTGCTGCGAAGACGAGTTTCTGCAGATGCCTGCGGAGCAGCATGAAGAGAAAAAGAAAGAAGACAAGAGGCTCATGCCCAAGGTTTGAATACACATCCGTTTATTTTGCTTAGGAGGCCTTGAAATACTTTTCCAAATCTTCTTTACTTTCAGCTTATCACCAGATCTGTACATCACACCAACACTGTAAGGATGTGTGTAGAACTTCCATCCATTATCTTCTGCTTTATCCTCTATTAGGGTCGTTGGGGGGTTCCTCACGCCCATCCAGGTGAGAACGTTTCGGGGGAACCCAGGACAGGGCACCAATCTATCACTGGACACATACACACTCTATATGGGGCAATTTGGAGAACTCAATTGACTTGATCCATGTTTTTGGACTGTGGGAGGAAACCGGAGAACCCGGAGGAAACCCACGGGGACACGGGGAGAACATGGAAACTCCACCCAGATCGGGACACGAACGTGCCGCCGTGTTTAATTATGTAAAATATATTACCAAAAAGGGCGGCATTGTGGTTTAGTGTTTAGCATGTCCGCCTCTCAGCGCTAGGGATTCCTGGTTCGAATCCCAATCTGGGTGGAGTTTCCATGTTCTCCCCGTGTCCACGTGGGTTTCCTCCGGGTTCTCCGGTTTCCTCCCACAGTCCAAAAACATGGATCACGGTCAATTGAATTCTCCGAATCGCCCCATAAAGAGTGTGCCTGTGTGAGTGAGTGTGTGCCCAGCGATAGATTGGCATCCTGTCCTGGGTGTATCTGCCCAGCACCCAAAACGTTCTCCCCTGGATGGGCATGGGGAACCCCCCCGCGACCCTAATATAGGATAAAGCGGAAGATAATGGATGGATGGATGGATATTATCAAAAACGTTAACTGTACAATTACAAATAGTAATTAAAGGTAATAAAATGGGCAATGAGTGTAGAAATAAAAATGTGTACCACACCTGTAACCCATAAGCATCTCTAGTATAAAACGTGATTTCATCCTTCAGTAAAATCTGTATGTTTTTCTTGTTCTGTTCATGTTTTCATTTAGTAACACAAAAATACTAACATTTACTAACATAAAAAAATATATTTTTGCCAGTTGTATTGTACTGAGTTAAATTCTTAATTGTTTATATCATTTTCAAAGGTCACCGCAATGAACTGGAACCCCAATGCAACTTGTTGCTATAGGGTTGGGTGATGAGGGTCAGTTAAGGGGCTTTAGAGTGTGACAGGAAATGTATTGGTATAGCTAAATTATACCAATTGGTATAACAAGCTCATTATGGTCAATGAACCTTTTGATTAGGAATGTTGTTCTGCCGTTTGTTTAAGAGCTTTCTCTGTATTACACATATTGCTTGGTGTTGCTATTTCTTTGGAATAAATTTTAACATGAATAAAATGCTGATTATACTGATTTATTGTAAAATACATAATGCTGTTAAAGACTTTAAGTACTTCAGGAACCTGACCCTGTTTTTTATTTGTGTTAATGACATTGACATAAATCTGCTCTGTGTTTATGGAATAAATAAATGGCCCATGTTAGTTGAAGTAGGAAATTGAAGTGAATTGCGATGAAATGGGGGATTAAATGTTCATCTTGCTGCTTAACTGTGGCCACCTATGTAGAGAAAATCAGCAAGCCTTTTTTATACATGCACTGCGGTGGGTCAATGAACTGCCAGTTCTCAATTACAAACTTCACTTTGCTTATACAACCCCATCGGGGCCCTCAATATATATTACAGTAGTGAACCTTCAGGATTATGTAAGGTGCAGGTTTGCATGTAGGTGAACTTGTTCCTCTTTAATGTGTCTCAAGTGATTCTCATCAGTTTGAATCCTTAGCAAGCTCTGATGATCTGCCAGTGTACTGTTTGGGCCATCAGGTAGATTTTTTCCTTTGATAGGAATCAACACCAAACACAGCCCACATGTAGTCTAGGTGAACAAGGCTGCTCTGAGATCTGAGCACATTCGCTTTGATGTGCAGTTGAGCTTGTAAGACTGCCCCCTTAAAGGAATGCAGTCATGGTTCAGCCTTTGTGCAATTAACACTTTCTTGCATTTTCATCTTCTGTCCAGGAATTATTCGTTTGATGAGCAGTGTGTTCTCCAGCTGGCTGTTTGTTGAAATTCATGCTGATCTGCAATGCCAAAGAATTTCTGCTCTTTTTGACGGCCTCTAGAGTCGTCCATCAAGCCAAATCAAACTGTGTTGACAGCATTAGATTTTTTTTTTGCTGAGCTATGGTCAGGAGATGATTCTAGGCATGATGAGAGCTCCAGGCAAACAAATTTGAAAAACTTATGGAATAAATAGCTAACCGATTTAGTTACCTGAACGATGTCAGTTATTTTGATAGTTATACCACATTATATACAACCACGTGAGATAGAACCATGTGAGACAGAACCTCAGAACTCTGTGAGATGGGGCTGTTCTAAAATTTTGCTATGACAACATAATATTTATGCTTAAAATATATATATATATATATATATATATATATATATATATATATATATATATATATATATATATAAACACTGAGCTGATATATACACTATAGGAACAAAAAGTATTGGGATGTCTCTTGGGCATTATATAATGCTTTATTTGGTTCCACTGCCACATGCATGAACCCAAGCAGCTTACCATGCATTTTGGACTATTGTCCTATGTGTCTACACAAACAAGGTTAATGATGCATGGGTATGCTCTATTTTTTGTCTCCAGAGCTCTCACCTCAACCCAACAGAACACCTTTGAAATGAAATAGAACAGAAGTTACAGGTGCGCCAACCTGCATGAGTGTGTAATGATCAAGCTGGATTAGCTTTTAGTGCCAGGTGCATCCACACCTGCAGCTGGTCTGTTTCTGGGCAGAAATTTGGTTGACATAAACATAACTCTAAAAATTACAGACACCCAAGTTGATTTACTTAATTTTCTTTTTTTTATAAATAAGCGTGAATGTGTGTATGTACGTATGTATGTGTGTGCATGTGTATGTTTTGTATGCAAATCTACACTTTTTTTTATTTAATTACCATGACATTTGACATACTTACTCTTTTGGATCCTGTGATGGTTTATATTCTCTTTACAACCACCAAAAGGTGGCTTAAGATGTCACAATTCATGGTTTGAGCAGCAACACCAGTGATTGGTGGAAAGAAATGGGTAAAGCTATGGTGTGCAGAGGAAACTTAACTATATTTAGGTAATGTGAAATTTGTTTCTTGTGTTATTTTTCCTCTCAGTTAGTTAAATCAGTTACTTTTTAAAAAAAATTAACAAGTAGCAATCAATTCTACATAAATACAAAAAACAGGAATTTTTCTGAATTTTACTTATTATTTCACTAACACTGTAATTAATGAAAGAAAAATGTATTTAATTGTCAACATACACTTACATATTAGGAGCAAAGACTTTTACTCTTTACCTGGAATGCCAGTAATTGTGAATGCACTTCATTAATTGTTGAGTCTGATATTTTTCCTACTGTTGTAGCCAATCTGCTGCAACGTTTACTTTGTATTGCATTCTGAGGTTGTTCACCACATTTATAGGGGGTAGTAATGTAATGATACAACAATGTTTCTGTCAGCTTGAACCATTCTCCATTGACCATAAAAAGGCCATCCTGCATTGTCATCAACGAGGCATTTTCAGCTGCTAATATGAAGCTTGCTGATGGTTGTTTATTCATTGCATTCCAACTAAACCCTAGAGAGGTTTGCATAAAGCTCTCAAAAGATCAGCAGTTACAATACTTAAATTAGTTCACCCAACAGACGGTCATGCCATGCAGTTTTTCTCATTCTGATGACATTCTGTAGGTTGACAGCTGCTGGCTTGTGTCTTCATACTTGTAAGTGAAGCACTGCTGTCGCTTACAGCTGATTGGATAATTGTGTGCCCTAGTGGGTATACAGGGGTTCATCCTTTGCTAAGTAGATAAAAAATAATAGATGTAATATATAGTGATTATAGTGATCTATTTTGCCTACTGTTCTTACACACAGAGGAATTTGTCCTCCACATTGAACCCATCTGTGCAGTTAAACACACACATACCCAAACACACTGAGTGAAGTGAGCATGTGTTTAAAGCAGTGGGCAGCCTTGTACCTGGTGCCCAGGGAGCAATTGGGGTTAGGTGACTTACTCAAGGGCACTTCAGCCATGGTGCTTGGTGGGACCTTCAGATCGCTCTCTACCTTCAGATCCTACTCTACTTACTTGGTCACCTTTACTCTATTTCTAATGGTCGGTACCACCACAGAGCATGTATTATTTGGGTGTTGAATTATTCTCAGCACTACAATAACACTGATGTGGTAATGGTGTGATACTGTGTTTTCACACACTGTGCAGTAGTGTAGCTATTAAACTTTACTTTAAATGTACTAAAGCTTTAATTATTGTATATGAGGTTTGTGTCTGTTTCAGTAAGCATATCATAAATTTGTGGTTTTATATAACGCCTGTCATGTTCAGATCTAAGACTTATAAGATGGATGTCCTTCCCCTGGTTAGAGTGAAATTAAATGCTAAGAACTGATAAGAAATGCCAACTGCTATTATATTCTAGTCTTGAGTGTTTAAAGTTAAAGTATTCAAATAATATGCCCCTTGGATAGGTAGTTGCACCTTGAAAAACCCAGCTATACACTAACACAAACTGCGCAGCAACAATTGAGTTACTGTGTTTAACTTTACATCTACAATGTAAAACAATAATGTAAATATGTCTGATGGAGCAATTAAAAATCCCACCAGTGCAAAACCACATTGCCAGCATGTCATTGTCACAGTGGTGCTAAGAATTATCCAAAACACAAAGAGGAAGGTGGGCAGGCTAAAAATGTGTGTGTGGGGGAGGAATTTATTTCAGTCACATCAACGTTTAATTGCACTTTAGGGTGGGGTATTGATTATTGAAGTTATACTGTGTTTTGTTGCTTTGCCTGGTGAAAAAATTTAAGTATTATAAAATATGTTTAGCCTATTTGATTCATATAGCATGATTAGAAAAAATAATATGTTCATTATTTAGCTCTCTGGGAAATTTTGTTTAGACAAAAGTTTTCATTTTGGTGTGTCACTACACAAAGTTTAAAATGTAGTCCAGAGAAAAACCTGCTGCCACAGTGCTGCTCCACAGAGGACACTACTGCTTGCTTCCATCCTTAGATAAAAATAAATCACATGGTTAGTGTGGGATTACTGAAATGTTAAGAGGCCTGAAAGGTTTCAGGGATTTGCACAATCATGAGAAACCATTCTTACCTGTAGCAGGCGGTTTTAGTGGTGAGAGTAGTGTTTGTACAGCATGTGTAAGAAAAAGCAGAGTGTTTATGCAGGATGTGTGGGAGAAAGTGGACTGTGTAACCAGTGCTTAACTTTACTAGACAAACAGCTCAATATGTCCTTATTTAACCTGCTTCTTACAGTGTGGTAACACACAACTTTCTTAAAGGCACATGGACATGTACAATGTTTCCGCATTCAGACTCGTTAAGGTCTAAATGCCAGGTTTAGTGCAATGCTTTGTAAATGCTCAGACTAATTGACTTATAGAAATAATCATAATATAAACTTTAAAGCATTTTTGCAGAATTACTTTTTTGTAACACTTCTTTGTAACTGATTTATGCTTGTTTTGATTGTATGTGTATATGTGGCATAATTTCATATTATATATATGTAGTTTTTATTCCTAGAAGCTGGAAAATGAATGATAGGGATGATCTGATTTGCCAGTATGGATGGGTATTGATTGTAATTTTGATTCTGCTAATAAATCTAGCTTTTATCAAATCTTGGCAATGATTTCAATATTTAAGTGAAGTGCTATCGTTTACTGAAATAATAACTCATGTGGTAATTAGAGTATAGGACCATAATTTTAAACACTGTTGTGTAAATATTTTTTTTTTGGTTATTTGCAGATTTAGAACACAGCAAATGTTTGTTTTATTTGAGTATATATATATATATATATATATATATATATATATATATATATATATATATATATATATATATATATATATATATATAGATTAAGAGCATGTTAGCTCAGCTCATGTTAGAATATCAGTCTAATGGTTGGGGGTTTAAACCTGGAGTCCATCAAAGTTGCTAATGTAGGCCCTTGAACAAAACCCATAGCCCTCATCGCTCCAGGGGTGCTCTGAACCTTGTAAATCACTGGCACTGCATATGTGATGGAGGTAATGCATGACAGCTACAGCGCCCCTTATTCGGTGATGGGTGGAGATGAACACATTTTGGATTATGTGTCAAAGTCAAACAAAAGGGGAAACACACTTGACAGGTCAAAAGTCCATTGCAGGGCAGACGCACAAACACATTTATTGGAAATAGCATTATTATCTACTAACACATGTTTTGACTGTAGGAGAGAACTCCTCACTTCTGCATGTGATAACTGACACAACTTTTTTTTCTCTTTTTTTTTGGTTAAAGAAATTTGATTGAAGTATTGGAGTGGTTTTATTTATCATTTGCAACAATATAAAGTGGTATACAGTGGAATAAAACAATGTTTTCCAGAAATAAGGTGCTACACAGAACAGCAACTACACAACTGAACAAAACAAGAATTAGGATACAAGACTATATACAGGAAAATAAACATTCAAGTAATAGGAGGGTACAGATAGGGTACTAGTGAGCCACAAGGATATGAAAATATATGTCTATCAGTATAAATGTAAACAGTGTGCTTTCAGTAGCATTAATTCATAAAGATACTCCAGTTCTCTTTTGACCTATTTTTTTACATCTTATACTACAAACATGTCTAATAACTGACATTGTTATCAGGATTCATCGCTTACCATGACATGACTTCTCCACTGTATCATAAAGTGTATATATTATTATGGGGAGTGGGGGTTTTGGTTGTGCAACTTCCTCTTTCTTGATTGGCTTAAACACATTCTTTTATGTCAGTGTTTGCCCCTTGTTTTTCTTTTGAGGCACTTTAAAAGCAGGTAAGGAAAACCTATACACCTTTAAGCATGCCACACCCCTTTTTCCATGTCTCTCAGCTTTCGTTTGGCTTACTTTGTGTCTGGACATGAATACTGTGTGTAATTGTAAGATCCCTTCTTTATAAACCAAACCCCTGGACCCTGCGCTAATCAAAGGCAAGCTGCCAACCCGCTCACTCATTCTGCTGTTTGTGGTTTTGTTACACAAGTTACACAAGCTGGTTACATTTCTAGAACATTCAAAATACATTCGAGAGAAACCCAGAAAGAAACATGCAGGTATACTTTAATTTACATTTACCCACCTGGGTTTGCTGTGGTGTAGTAAAAGCATATTAGTTGGGGAAAGAAATGTTGGGGGCTTAACCATGATACCACTGTTTTCAATAATATATATATATTTTTTAATGACTTCTAACAAACATGTCACATTTCAGGTTTTCACCACCTATTACTATAAAATATTTAAAGCGATTTGCAAGTATCCCAACTTGATGGTTGTGGTCATAATGATTTATGGTCAGATTTGATGTCCCTCTGGAGAAATTTGGATTAAGGGCTTGTGCTTAAAAAACTTACTGGCAGCTTTGGTCATTTTGTTAGTTTGATGGTTTAATGATGAAGGTTTGATAATAATTTGATCGTTTAATGATGAAAGTTTAAATCAAGTATCAAACTCTATTGCATTTTTGTAGGGAAGCACTATAATGAAATTTGTTGGCGATCAGCGCGGAGGATCCAGGTTTGAATCCTGATGGGTGGGGTTTCCATGTTCTTCCTGTGTCCACATAGGCTTTCTCTGGTTCTCCGATTTCCTCCCATGATCTAAATTGACAATGAGAAGTGTGTGGGTGTCTGTGTGAGTTACTGTGTGCTGGTACTGGGTATATCTGTCCAGCACCCGACACATTTTCCCCTAGGTGGGCTTGTCTTGGTTTTCAAAGGAAAAAATATTTCTAAATTACAATTTGAAAATTTATAATGACCATGGAGCACGCACCAGCGAAAGCTGGAAAGAGAAGCTATATTTTTTTACTCTTTCTGGAGTATAAATGATGTTTAAATGCCAGGTTAAAACCTTATTACCAATGTTTAAAATGGAACAAAAGCTGAGAAGTTTTTACATTCTCCTGTATGCCTCGGAAAAATAACATCTTTAATTAGAAAAAGGTAACAGCTTCAAAAATTATTATTGTTATTAATGTTTGAACACTGTAAGAGTTTTTTTCTGCCATTTTCAGCAGAATTATTTTGGTTATTGAATATTCTGTGCATTCCAACACTTTAGACAATTGTGTATGTAAATGCACCATATATTAGCTTTCACCATACAGACATCGATACTTTTCAGTTAAAATCTGAGTGACTATACTTTTGTCAAGATTGATGTGAGATTCAACACAGCTAAGCTGGTTTAGATCACCTCATCTCTGTGGTATTGTGGTAAACTGGCGAGGCCTGTTTGTCCTCAGCGCTGCGTGCTTTAATTTGGACAGGCTGAAGACACAATATTGCAGCCTTCTTTGGAATTATCTGATAAGGCATGTAGCTGAAATGCAGCCCAAGTCCCACCCGCCCCACCTTTTCTTCTTGTGCTGATCAGTTGCAGACAGTGAGGCTTCTGTGTAGAGAGCTTGTGTAGAGAAACTGCTTTTTCCATCACTGCTTCTCCATCAAAATATCAATGTTGAAAGAACTTGACCCCTGGCCGCACTCTACTGCAATGGGATGAAACGGTCTGTGGTTGTCTTGGTACATTTTTGATTATAAATTATAATAAGATAATAATTTTAATTATAATAAGTTATATAATGTTATATATAATATGTAAACATTGCAAACATTGTAAATATGCAAACATTGCAAGATGTCTTGTGAAAGGGATAACAGTGGATTTAGTTATTTAGTTAAATTAAATTTAAAACAGTGAATTTCTTACAGTAGGTCATTGTGCTTTCTATATTTGGCTTGTTGAGTGAAACGTTTAAGTATTGGACTAAGGTAACAGCAAAAGTTAATCTATCTTTACACTAAACAGCCACTGCTTAGGAACAATTGCCTTTTTTATATAATGAATTGTTTCCTATATGGAAATTAGACATGGAACACTGAAGTGCAACACGGAATTAATTAGTATTTATTTTAAATACACAGTATTTATTTTTTTATTGATGTTATTTTATTGAAAGCCACATTGAATAAAAAAATCAAGCTAATCTTAGTGACTTTGAACTGTCATCAGTGCTAGATAACCTGAGGTCTGTATTTCAAAAGCTGCCAGCCTTGTGAGGTTTTCTTGTGCAACTGTAATGAATCCCAAGCATAGTGTAATTGAGGACAACTATTCAGTGAAAGGGGATCCTGTGAATGTAATCAACTCATCAGTGAAGGGGGTCAAAGAGGCATGTTGGGAATTGTTCTGATAAACAGTGGTTTGCAGCTAACGTGTCCGAGTGCACAATTTGTTGATTCATAGCAGAGATGGCCTTCGACAGCTGAAGAATAGTTTTTGGGTAATTGCTATCTCAGGGAAACAGAAAATAAAGACTCTGGTGGGTAAAGAAGAACAAAATTGAATCACTGAAAAGTGGGAAAACAAAGACATTACCTGGTCAAAAGTATTACCTGTGCTCAGGGGAGGGTCGGAATTTACTTCAATCAGCATGAATCTCTGAACTTCTGTGAGGTGTCAACAGTTCAGACTGGTGGAGGTGGAGTACTAGTGTGATGTAATGTTTTCCTGGCACACCTTGCATCTTCTGATACATGGAGTTGGATGTTTGGACAGTACATTTTATGTAAGCATTGTAACTGACCAAGTACATCCCTTCATGGCAGATGTTTACCTTATGGCAGCAATAAACATTTAGCAGGACAATGCACTCTGCCACAGACTGGTTAAGAACATGTCATCAAGTTTTTACTGCTTGCATGGAGCACTGTCTCCAGGTCACAATCCTGATCATAATGCATGAGACAAAACAAAACTAACTGTTCAGAAAAGTTATTCGGGGCCAGCATTGTCACATAACAATTTTGAAAACCTTGCCAAAAAAAGTATTTGGTTCTGAGGGCCAAAGGAGATCCAATATGCTAATAAATGGGTGTCACATGCCCTTATTTACAAATCAGGACCCTTAAAGTGGTAGTATCATGAGTTTGATCTGAGTGAACTCTAACAGATGTAACAGAATGGTGCTTAAGTCTTTTTCCCCCAAAAAAGTGAGGCTTATTGCTCATTCAGAAAGTGGCCATGATAATCCACCCAAAAGAGAAGATACAGTAAACATGATCTGGAGCTTAGACAAAAATGACTAGTCACTGCTTAAAATTTGAAAGAAGAGAAAACAAGAGTCTGTTTGTATTGGAAGTTTGGACTAAGTGTCTTCTGTTCCTCCTTCTTGCTGAAGTTCTCTTTCTTCAGTCAGTTCAGAGTTAGTCTGGCTACTCTTGGAATCCTTTCAAGCTCTATTGTAAAAAAGGAAATTCAAATCCTGTCAATGTCACAGTGTCCATTCTGGTCTATAAAGAAGTTACAGTAGAAGAGACACAAGATACTCTCTCATTAACTCATCTGTAAAATCCTATAAGCTCCCAGTGCCTTTCAGAGGACAGGGAGGAGAAATTCCTGCGTAATGTTACATATTACATTGAGAGCTTTAAGCCATCTGTAGACTGCAGTAAGTTGCGTGAACTGCGGGAAAATGAACTGTGCGACTCAGGTTTCCACTTTCACCAGCAAAAGTGTTGGGTGGTTGATCGGATTTTCCCAGCTCACAGCTGACAGCATTCAATGGTTCCATCCATCCATTATCTTCCACTTTATCCTCTATTAGGGTGGTCGCAGGGGGGTTCCCCATGCCCATCCAAGAGAGAACGTTTCGGGCTCTGGGCAGATACACCCAGGACAGGGCACCAATCTCATTCACCCACACAAACACACTCTATATGGGGTAATTTGGAGAACTCAATTGACCTTGATCCATGTTTTTGGACTGTGGGAGGAAACCGGAGAACCCGGAGGAAACCCACACGGACATAGGGAGAACATGGAAACTCCACCCAGATGGGGATTCGAACTGGGAAGCATTGAATGGTAGCTAGAAAAATTACAGACAACAACGTTTAGCAACTAAGAACATCTACAGTTCTGCAGGAGGTCTGAAATGCTCCTGAAATGTGAGTTACGGTTTAATATGTTTGCTTTTCTACAGTGAAATGGAATGACTTACCATGCTGAACAAATTCAGTTCTTGGAATGGTTGTGCATTGTAATTTTCAAGACAGCAAATTCATGAATGGGCAAGGCGTTTTAAGGTTTTGCTTTGAGGACATTACTGACTCACTGGTGCAGAACCTCTTTCACAAAGCCTCTGTCAACAGAAGATAATGGGGTACAAAAAACATTACTGAAGTCACTTAAAGCCACTTTAATTCAGCAGGTTGGGATTAAACATGACAGATTAAGCGTGAGGGCCACTGTATTTTTCCCAGAGTTACGGATGTGTGCCTTCTTTATGTAAGAGATCAAGACCGGGTCAGCTTAAACACTTTTGACTTTAGTGTGTTCTATCAACATGGAATGGACAAAATGTGCTCTCTGTAGCTGCTTCCTTATAGCCCCTGAGCTTTGTGCGCCGATGAATGTGGTCTTTATATTGCCTTTTGTTGACACATTTTTGCTGGGAGATTTTCTTGTCTGCTTGCTATTACGTGACTGCTGAATTGTGTCCTCTGCACTTGGCAACCGCGAGCCCCTCCGAAGCCTCTTTCTTCTGGCTTTTTCATGTCTCTGGGTGCATCGCAAAGATGGACAGGGAGCGGCAGCCTGTCAGGGCAAATCTTATTTTGACTTATATATGTCTTTGTTCCTGCTTGCATTCATCTGCATCTCGCGGCATGTGCCAGCTGACGAGAACGTGGTTGAATAATTAGTGTTACAGAAAAGAGCGGTTGGTCCACGGCAACTGTTTTCATCTTTGCAAGAAGGTTGTCTTTTCTCCAGGGTGGTAATAAATCCCCTCTTTGACATGCTGCATTTACTCTGAATACACGTGGGAAGAAAGCGCCTGAACTTTTTGCCTTCCTTACCATTTAACACCAAATGTTGTAACAAGCTGAGACAGATCGGTTTTACCAACTTGTCCGTACTGTTTGTAAAAGGATAGGCTTACACACTTTCAGATAATAGAGAAAAGGTATTTTCTATTTGTGTTGGAATAGAAGGTCTCAGGACTGTTAGAAATGTTTAAGCAAGGTAAAGGAATGCAGAACTTGCATACCTGTTGTGAAGTTATCCTGTCTTTTCTATGCTTTTATTTTATAGACCTAAAAGCATTCACAAAGCTTAGTTAGTCCTTTATTTATAGTTCTTTTAAAGACATACCTGAGGATATTCAGGTACAGAGAACAATTATTAGTAGAAATGCTTTCTGTTGGCATTAAATTAACATTGATATTACACAGAATACTTACAGTATATTATTATATGATTGGGTTGATGAATGGTATTCAACTCAAAAGTTACAAACGTAAGTTTTTTTATGTGCACTCCATGTGCAGAAAAATGAATGCAATTTTTAAAAATACAATAAGTGACAAGGACTTCTTTTTTAATAAAATCTTATTTCTGGTTATTAGATATAATCAAATTAGGAAGGTTCCGCAGTTTAAGTGGTTAACTGTTGAGTATAATCATTGAGTATAAAAAATTGTAGTTCTAGCGAGCAAAAACGGGTCATGGTTCACCAAAGTCTGTTTCTGAGCGTATAGTCGTCAAGAGAAATATTAGTGTAGTTGCCAAGAAAGGAAAACATTGCTCAATAGTCGTGACCATAGAACTCTTAGGCGGCATTGTTGGTTTTGTGTTTAAGAAAACGTCATGCTATAATGGACATAGCTACTTTTTCACAGTCCTCCTCAGATTTAAGAAATGCAACCTAAAAATTTAAACAATAAAAAGGCCATATTTGTTTTTTGCACCAAATGAACCAGGACCAAAAGAGTAAGAAACTGTTCTGTGGGTGTGTGAAGTTTACCTCGTGTTTTTAAAAAGTTAGTTAGTTAGATCCTTCCTGCTTGTAGTCCTGTTCTCGATTATGGGGCAGTGGTTAAGGAACCAGCCTTGTGACCTGGTTTAAATATCAGTCCCACCAAAGTACCCAACCTAAGTTGCACATTGGGCACCATGTACAGAGCTGCTCACTTCACATATTCTTACTTTACTCAGTGTGTTTTGTGTGTGTGTTTCACTGCATGGATGGGTTAAATGTAGAGGACAAATATCTCTGTGTGTAAAACACAGTAGGCAAAATAGATCACTTTATTGAAAATGCATAGTGAATCCTGAAAAAGGAGTCCACAATTTAAAAATAGTAATGGTTAAGCAGCTCAAATCTTGTATATAGCAAAAATTATACTTGCAGAACTGCAACTATCAGTATACAATTTCCAACTGTACAATTAAAATAATAGAGTACCATTGATTTAGTTACACACACGTCTCTTTTTTAACTTTCTTTTTTTTTTTATTTGTTTGTTTTGTGGTGAAAATCTGAAAGTTTTTTTGTCAGATTTTTGTGCATGCTGTTAAACATGGTTAGTGTTAATTAATGAGATTAATTGAGAGAGAACAGGGGAAATATAATGAGGCACGTATACTGTATATTATATATGTATATATATGTATACTTGTGAGCAAAGAATATCTGTAAGTTTTGTGTGAATTGGGTTTTGTTTGAATTGGGTCGTTACCATGAAAATATGTGCTTTTGAACTTGAAACCTTGAGTCCACTCTTTCACTGAGAGCCACTGGAATTCTGGAATTACAGAGACAGATTTGTCAGATACATGACTTTTGGAGGTGTATGTGGAATTTTTTTTTCCCCTTGCACATACCTGAAGTTCATATGCAAAAGGAGGGCAGGTGAGCTCAATACATGATAAAAATCATTGTGTAGGCTCATTTTTACTCTATTCAATTATTTTATTCTATTCAACTTTGTGATGAGAGTCAAATTGACGTTATTCCAGCATAGAAGTTCCACGGTCCATCAGCCGCTTGTCTTATAGTCCACATTAACGCTAAAGACCAATTAAAGAATTTCCTTAACTTGTAAGCTTTGTGGTAGGCTTCTCAAATGTCTAGCCATCTAGCCATTAATTTAAATCAGAATAGCATTGTGATACACTGATGTTAGATGAAAGTGTCATTGCTTGCAGTAAATCTGAAGATGTTAATGGAGTTTGGGTCAGTGTTCTGCGTGATGCTTAAATTCCTCTACACTCATATTTCAAATTATGTTTTTATGGAGGAGTACATTCATACCAAAACAGAAATGTTTATTCCATTTTTTCTAAAAGACAAAAAAAGCTCTGATCAAAAAAGCATCCTTTAGGTTTTCTTGGAGAACCCTCTCTCCTAGCTACTTAGCTCTAGAGCTGCCAACCCATGTAGCTGAGGGGTTTATCTTAACCTATGAATACCAAGAGGAAAGTAAGCTGTTTTCTACTGTATACCCTTCCCTCCATGCAGAGCATCCCATTGGCCTGTGTGACTCCAGCTTAAAGCAGCTGCATAATACTCGGATACCAGGCCAGTATGCGCTTGATGATAATCCTAAGGGTCGGGTGCACTTAACTTATCCTGCAGTGGGAGGTCTAATCGCAGTACTTGATGCCGCTCAGTGCCGGCTCATTGATTGGCGCTGGGTACATGCACACTAGTGCCAACTTGTGCAACCTTGAAAATCAGTATGTATAAATAGTGTATGAATAATCACTGTCGCCCAGCTTTGTTTTATTGTGGAATAACTGGACTGTGGAAGGATGTCTGCCAACCACTTTCCTTTATCTGGGGCTGCGGTTGCACAAAGACAAAGCTTATTCAAAACTTATTCATTCCTAAGGGACAATTTATCATTTTAAATTCAACCACTAGCTTGTTTTGGAAGGTTGGGGGAAACTGGATAACCTAAATTAATCCCACAGAGACATGGAGTAAACATGCACAAAGAATCAAACCAGGGTTCATGGAGCGGTGTGCCATGAGCACTACCTATTGCACCACTTAGCTGCCTCCAGTGTTTACACCTAAATTTATCAAAAACGCATAAATATTTCAATATTAGAAACTGCTTTTGAAAGGCAGACATTTTCTCTTATTTTTCTAAATGTTCGACTTTCAAAAACCTTAATCCTGACATTAATCATCTTACAACATTCTTCAACATTTTCACATTCTCATGTTACAAGTGGTATGACGTGCTTATATTTAATTTATGTAACGACTTAATCCCCACGGAGTAAAGATTAAACCTGTTAAAATGATCTACAACAAATCTAGAGTAGTTAAACTTAAACTTGACTTGAACTTAAAGCTCAATGGAAGTGCACATTTTTTGTGGAACTTTCACTTTAGCATTCCAATGTTTTTATGAGACTTAATAAAGCAATAAGGCACACGATGTAACACGTCTTTCCCATTATTTATTCAGAATAATGCACAACCTCCAATGCCTTATTGCTTTTGATTTAACCTCAAGTACCTTTTTTAATTTTAAAAAGTGCATTTATTGAAACTGGTCTTCTGTGATGTGAACTAGTCCGATTTTTAAAATGAACACTGATCACTGAATAACAGGACACCGGTTTCAAAAATTTTTTAAATGCCTTCAACTGGCCAAATTACAGAACATGTTCATAAAAAAACAGCCGATCAGGTTTAGTGCTCATCTTAAAGTATTTTATATTATTTTTTTTAATTATGTATTGTATTTAATGCATTGATATGAAAGGGAACCGGTCAGAGGTGTGTGTTATTGTCATTAATGTCATGGCTGAACAAATGGCTCAGCCAATCAGATTTAAGGACCGGAACTACCCATTTTATAATAGACTTTAAGTCACGCATGTCAGTTTCTATTCCGTATTCCAGTTCATTCAACTTGTACTGAGTCACTTTCTCCAAAAATGACTTGGCTGCCTTGGTCAACATTCCTGATCAATCATTACAACACATATTTTAGCACAAGCTTATTTCAGTAAATATGCATAATCCTATAATGATCCTTCATGCATGTGTTGGTTCAGAATGCAGACATGCATTTTTCTTCACCTAAGGAGATAGAAGGCAGTGACAGGTTCCTTGATCAGTCCCACTTTGATCTTGGTGTGTTTAATGGTCTGATTGACTGGCATAATGGCCAGGTCTAGGAGCCAATCACGCTAAAGCTTAGATAAGTGATAGTGCCATTGCCAACAGCACTAGTCAAACTTCCAGCCCACTATTCCATAGTGTATAAGAAACAGGTTATTATTAATGTACAGTAGTAGATAAATTGACTTGTTTAGCTGCAAAACTGATGTGTATTTGGATAATGACACAAAAGACACAGAGTTATATCGGGTTCAGTATTATTAAAGGTCTATGCACTCATGTTTCTTGTCTTTAAAGTACATTTTCTATTGTTTTCCACGTCCCAGCTTATAGTACGTGTCCTACCAGATGTAACTTGACCTAAAGCTCTTAATCATACAAAAACTAACCACAAGAGCTGGCATGTGGCTAAAATGCTATTTAACCCTAAGGCATGCTTTACATTCACCACATAAAACAACGTTTATTTACAGTTATTGTATTCTAAAGAACAAAGTAAGGGATCTTTTTAATGCAGCTACCCTCAAATTATCATGTAGGATTTTATGTGAATCTTATTCTCACCGTTTTTGCTACATGTTTTTAAAGGTATTTGCTATTATATTTGCTTTTCAGTACACACTGTGAACCTTGTGCCATATTAAATATAAAATCTCTGTTAAGGCTCTGGTCGGTCCAACATCATTCAACTGTGGATGATGATGCTGATTAAGGTGCTGTACATGAGGAATTTTTACCCTTCTAGCAAAAGACCTCTTGTTTTTTTAAAGTAGAATTTGTGTGTACTTGGCAAAATCACTTCTTCTAGAGTTTGAATTGGTTGATATATTTTGTCATAGGAAAATAGTTCCACAATATACTGTTGTCAACACTTTAAAGTAGCTATAGTGTGTTGTGTTTCCTGTTTGTGAACCTGAGAGCAAATTTAATGGCTTATTGTTCGAACAGCTTTAATCTTAGTCTGTTGTGTGCTCTTGCACAAAAAGTACAAATTCAACAAATTCATTAAGGGACTTTTTTTAGAAGAGCCTTTCTTGTATCCTCTGTCTCTCTCTCTCTCTCTCTCTCTCTCTCTCTCTCTTTCTCGACTTTTTACTCGTATTGTGTATAATGTGTGTGTGTGTGTGTATGTATGTATATATATATATATATATATATATATATATATATATATATATATATATATATATATATATATATATATATATATATATATATATATATGTGTATGTAACCATTCAGGCAGTTGCAAGGAGTGGCAGAGCGGCAGGTGGAGAAAGCAGCTGGACAGAAGCTGTTCTAGAGTCAGTATATGATTATAGTTGTCTGAAGTTACTGACCACAACACACACTTCCACCAACCTCAGAGTGAACAGGATTTTTGCTTCGGTTGCTTGTCTGTGTGCTGTAGAGTGTCATTTTGCACATACAACACCCGAAATGTTTAATTCAGCACAGAACAGAGGAAGTGTTTTAAATGCTTCTATTTATCATAAAGAACCTAAAACGCCCTTTTAAAAAGTCTTTTTCAGACAGGAATGTGAGAGCCTTTCAACTTCTGACTGTCAGACTTATTTGTCCGGAAATTCATGAATATTCAGACTATACTGATTTGTCTGCATAGCATACAAGGCCTGAGTGGTGAATACTAATACGTCAATTGTGGGAACGGGTCATCCAGTTTGAGGAAGAATTTGACTGTCAATGAACTGGTACCTAGCGATGTGCAGCAGTAATCCATGTTGCTTCTTTATGTTGTTCTTTATGTTTAATTCAATGCCAGCTGACAAACAGGCCCCCTTTAGACTGCAGCAGGTCTTATGAATTGTATGTTTACACATTTGTTCATTGTGTTCAGTCCATTAGGTTTAAACCTCAACCCAATTTCTAGCCACAACCTGATTGTTGTAATAAAGCACAAAATAATTAATGCTGAACTTTGGTTTATTTTTCATTTTTAATGACAGAATACCATGTACCAAGTTATTTATTATGATATCACAAAGTGATTTGATACTGCAGATACATTTTGCATCTCTGCAGATGCTACAACCCTCATAATCCTTATTTTGTAGTGTTTTCATGCCAAAGTAGAAAATCCCACCCTTGCAATCTGTAGATACAAGAAATTTGCTAACACAGCACAAAATGATTTTATCCTGCAGCTACTCTGTGCATCTTTGCAGCTCCTCATAATCCTTGTTTTATGGTATTTTCTATGCCAAGGTAGCAAATCCCACCCTAGCATTTCCCTGATCAAACACAGAGTAGAAGTTCCTAAGGAAGACGTCTCCCAGGATCCAGTAAGGCAGGCCATTTCTGTACTGCTCTGATGATTTCCGAATGCCACTCCGGCAGTATGACTGAGAGTCTTCATCCTGTTCAATTTTCATCACATACCATTAATGTTCTACACTTAAAAATTTAAGTGTATGTAAAAAACTTATAAATCCATCTTTTATTTAATTTGGCTGGAAACTAAAATATACTGTATACTGTACCTGCAGAACGTAAGCAGAACCAGGCAGGTGAAGGTGAGCTCCATTTAGGACAAACGTGAGTGGAGGAAGGCTGCCCACTGCATTACAGTCGAACACATACTGGAAGGAAAGGACAAAATCATGCTTTAAACTATTTCTCTTTTGTATTTAGCTACTAAGTGGTGAGTTACGGAGCTTTTTTAATAGATGCAAATGGTAGATTTAAACTAATTGACAATTTTGCCCCTCCATAAATTAAAGACTTGGATGGCCGCATGAACATGCTGTATGTAGTTTATAAATGTAAACAATTTTTACATTTTTTTTTAACAATTTTTACAATTTTTACAAAACAAGTTCTTGTTTTATCAGTAGTCTACAAGATAAATAATCTATAAAAATAATCCACATAGTATAATATGGTCTACAAAATGAAAAATTGGACCTACATCACCATTGGCATCTTGCTGAGCTCCCAACATTTGGTGAAGACTATCCACATACTGTGGTGGACAGAGCAGAAGTGAAGTTCCTGTGTCTGTTATGGCTGTACATCCAGATTCACACCAGCCTGTTGACTGATGATTCACCTCAAAACTAGAGAATTAGGAGAGAAAATTTCTGAGAAATAAAACTTTGCGTTCAATTCATACTTAAGTGTACAGTAAATAGAAACTAAAAAAATGACAATTGAATGAAACATAATTTTATAAAAAATAGATCTTATATACTATATTTACTCATTCACACTTATTTTTGTAAACCCAAATACTGTTTTAAGTAACATTATAATCCAACAGAGAGATTGGACTATATTTATTTAATACTTGTGTTTATTTATTCATTCATTCATTCATTCATTATCTTCCGCTTTTTCCTATATTAGGGTCGCGGTGGGGTTCCCCATGCCCATCCAGGGGAAATCGTTTCGGGCGCTGGGCAGATACACCCAGGACAGGGTGCCAATCTATCGCTGGGCACACACTCACGCACACACAAACACACTCTACATGGGGCAATTTGGAGAACTCAGTTGACTTGATCCATGTTTTTGGACTGTGGGAGGAAACCGGAGAACCCGGAGGAAACCCACGCGGACACGGGGAGAACATGGAAACTCCACCCAGATTGGGATTCGAACCGGGAATCCCAACCCTGAGAAGTGAACGTGCTAAACACTAAGCCACCGTGCTGCCTACTTGTGTTTAATTTACTTATTTTGTAGTTAATAGTTCTATAGTAGTTAATAATCCTCTTTCAACTCTCACAAGGTTGAATGTCAGGGAAACACCCCAGACATGATTAATTACTTTGTAAACTTGTAATTAGACATTGAATATCTACCCATCAATGATCAGTTGCCAGTGGCTGTTTTGTTGAACGGGAACCCAGTTGATCTGACCCTGATAATGGGAAGGATCAGTTCCACCAAAGACAATCTCACTGCCCTTTGCAGAGTCGCTGTTAAGTAAGTTACATATCTGTTAGTTATCAACTCAGTTTGATTTGTACAATACGTATAAATATTTCACATTGAGGCTTACGTAGGTTTTAAAATTTGTATCTAAAAGATGTAAGATAGGAAGCCTTAATTGTCATGACACAGTGTACAGCGAAATTGAGCAGCAGTTTTTAAGGTGCTTGTAGTTACAATAAATAGATATAAACTGAAAATAATCTATAATTTAAACAGTAACATAAAATATACAGAAATACATTTTGATTATATCTCTACTTATTGAGTTAATAATGTTGATTGATCTTGTCCAAGAAGTCAAATTTCAGATCAAACAATAGCTAGGTTTGGAAAAAAAACAAAAAACATTTACTTTCTAAAAACGTTTAAAACCTTTTCCCTCTAAAAGATAAGATAGACCTTTATTTGTCCCACAATGGGGAAATTCACAAAATATAGTTTAATTACCTGCTCAGGTAAAAAGCAAAGATAGGCTCTTCAATAACTCCTTCTTGGATCATGGTGTCCACAATAGTCTGATCATTAGGCATGAAGGCCAGACCCATGAGTCCATCATCAAGGGGCCTGGTAAAATGATCACCAGGTTCTACAGTGCTCAAACCAAATTTCTGGTTGGTGACAGAGAGCTGGCCCATCTGTGGAAGGGGTTATGTTACATGTTAGGCCTTGCGTACATTTTCCCACTAATCACAGTATAACCATCAGAGCAACCACAACATCAAGTTCAAATAACAAAGAAATCAGTATAAAAACCGACTGCACTTTGCCAAACCTGAACAGTACTACCACAATGCCTAAAGATTCTGATTTAGTCTTCATGACCCGATTGTGTGATTTTTCTACTGTTATTTTTCACAAACAAAATTATCCAAAATCGTTCTTTGACCTTAAATATATAGATTATATTTATCTGAACAGTAAATATACCAAAATATAAGCCAAAATGTAATATCAAGAATGATGTCTACATACTTTCCACTACCTGACTTTAAATCTGGCAGCATTCAAGCTGTTAGGTGTTAAATAGGACAATACTTACTGTGACTGTGTCATAGCCAAGGAAACCCTGAACACTTCCAGTTCCATAGGTGATTGAAAATGGCTGATTATTAGTGGAAAATGTAGACGACTGACTTGGGTTAAAGAGAGGATGCTTAGCTTTAAAAAAACAAAATGACAATAGGATTATATTATAAGAACCAAACTTCAATTTACAAGAAGTATACTAATTAATACAGAAATACATATTAATTGAATATACTTTGCATTTTATTAAATAATTTCTGTATAGGTTTATTTAACTTATTTATTGGAATTAAAATGCTCACATTTTTAGCCTATACTTTTTAAAACAGTATTACAGACATTAGTGTTCATTTTGATGTATACTAATTTTATGTTAATTTGAGTAAATTATTCCCAATACTTCCTGTATCCACAAACTTACTGCAGGCATCACTGCTACAGTAGACTGAGTTGACCCACAATGTGCTTGAGCCAGTGTCAAAATGAACGTAGAAATACTGTGGAGGAGTTCCAATACCAATTTTTCCAAAATAGGCCATCTGTTGATAAAAAAAAATGCATTTATTTACATACAGTTATATGCAGTATAGAGTATAGTGTGTGTGTATTAAATTATATATATATATATATATATATATATATATATATATATATATATATATATATATATATATATATATATATATATATATATAAAATTATTACATAACTAGCAGACTTACATCATTCTGATTGACTAAATTCTCATTGTAACCTTGGGCTGCGCTGAACTGGGATTGCTCCAGCATTTCCTTGGAAATGCCCCTTTCCTGCATGATGTTCTTTTTCTTCACCAGAGGGACTCTTAAATCAATATAATAAATTAATTACAGTAATTAGGCATTTCTTTACATAAACATTTTGCAAAAAGCACTTCAATAAAGTGAGTTTACTTTATAAAAGGTTTAGTTTTCTAGCAGCTACATTTATTAATTTAGCACATATATTTATCCAAATTGACTTACAAATTAGAAGAAGTTACAAATTACATGTTAGTAGTTAAGAAATAAAATGGCTACACTGTACAATTATCAAATCTGATCATTATCTGATTTGGCTTCCAAGTCTAGATGAACGATATAAATTTTTATTATTTTTTAAATTTATAATTTTGTAATGTCATTTATGTAATTATTTCAATAATAACATTTTTAAATGTTTATCATGCTGTTTACATGTTAACATTTGTTTAAAATGTATTATTAATAAATATCTTTCTTAGAAGTTACTGTTTATTATGTATGACACGTTTGCTACATGTGCCAACCCTTTTAAAGCTGCTTTGAATTTGTGTATGAATTATTCAGTAATTGCTACCTACATTGTAAATCCATCCACATCAAATCTTGAAGTACCTGATATAAATACTAAATTGTTTAGTCAGGTTTTGACAATTTCTATTGCTATTTAAATTACACACATAATCTTTAACTTAGGGTCACTGTTTGTAATATAAAACCATAACAGATGCAAAAATGTTTAATAAAGTCCTGGCTAAATTTAATTATTTATTGAATAGTTTTTCTTTTCTTGTACATCACAGTAAAGTTTTTATTAGGTGCTAATTTTTGCCAAGAATCTTTGATTGTGCTTACCTGAGAAGTCCCTCAGTCAGAGCCAGACAGAGCAAGCCGAATATCACGCACCTCATCATGCTGAAGAACCTTTATTCCACACAAAGTCTTATGTCCCACCGAAACTCATATTTATATTCTGAGCTTATCCACTTGCAGTGTACCACATGGGCGTTTATGAAAGACAACACAAAAAAGATCTGTTTGTAAAGTTTTTCTCAAACAGACTGAACATAAATTCCCTTTGAAGTAGTTTTATCAGGACCTTAAATGACATTTTCTAAAGCATAATTATGTTTAACTGTGATAATGAAAACTGATTCTATACAAGTATAGATCCAAGAACAAACGTACATTTTACACAATCACTTTGGTTTGTTATCTTAAAGATTACCAGTATATTTCAAGTTTAGTGAATGTCACTTGCAGTTCAGACCTCCATCTACCCTTGATGTTTCTGTAAGAAAAATATAGGATTTTTTGCCTTAGGCAAAGGTATTGTAAATTTTATGTTTATCCTCAGTGATTATACATTGTATAGCATGTGTTTATAATATTAACCAGTGCACTTTTTTATGTTGGGTGCATACACGTTCTGAGATAAATAACTACAAACTTGGTAGTAAAAGTAGTGTAGTAGTGTGCCACCTGAGGTTTGGTTTTAGGGGCCATGTGGGCAGTCAAAGTATTATTAATGCTCGTTATGGTATGTATTTTATACATTGTACATTCGATTTACATTTAAAGTTCAGAGACAGATGTGAGTTCCAGAAAACCTTTGTGCAGATACTTTAAGGCAATAAATTGGGAACCATAACAGGTACTAAAAAACAACAATTGAAAAAAATTGGATGGATGGAGTCTTGCAAAGATTTAAGTAATAAATGATAAAGACAGAAGAAAAAAGTATAAGGTAGGTCCATGGGTTTAGCTACTTATATTCAACCATTAAAACTGCATTAGATTAGATTTAGATTTAGATTTAGTCATTTAGCAGACGCTTTTATCAAAAGCAACTTACAAAGGAGAATATTACAAGTCAGAAGTTATGTAGAAAACCAACTACACTGTAAAATCATCAAACCTGATTGTTATTTGATGCTGCCCCCCATTTTTTTCTTTCTTTTTTTTCTTTACAAGAGGTATATGTTAAAAAGATGCGTCTTCAGTAGTTTCTTAAAAATGCTTAGTGATTCTGCTTTACGGACAGAGTTGCAGTGGTGAATGCCACGGAGTGAGAATTAGTTCCTTGGTGCATTAATATTCTGTGGTTTAGGTCAACAAGTGTTATACCAGTAGCAAACTGTAATTTTTAAACCATGGCTACTTTTTTGACCCCCCCCACCCTTTATATAAAATACATTTAGCTTATTGGTGCTTTTGTTTTGGAAAAACAAAAAATCTTTGGAATAGGTAATGTTTCTAAAGCCATATTTTGATCAATATTCTGTTACCAAAACAAAACAAAAGTTATTTTATGATCTGTATATATAACATGAGGCACATACTTACTGCACATGTACTTGGGGGACATTGAAACTAAAAATAGACTTATTCATTGATTTTAATAAAGATAAGGATTTTGTTTGATGTATCTTTAAGTAGCAACAATATGTGAACATTTAGGATTAGCAGACAGTTTCATTGTGAAATTGCAGTATGGAATTTTCAATCAATGGGATTTTAAGCCACTGTGAGTGGGTGCCCTGTTTAAATTTAAGAACAAGAACCTGTTAAAATTTGATATTGACATTTCTTAGGATTGTTGATGCGTAGCACACTGAAAATGAACAAACCAGCTCTATAGTGTTTGGCCTTTATTTCTCTGACAAATTGTGCGCAAATGTTGATAATGTCCTGACATTGTACTTTTTTTGTTATTAATAAAACTTCATTTTATCTATGATAGCAAGCCTTCTTGGTGCAAATGTAGTATAATACTACCATCATCTTTCATACATGGATTGTAAGGTTTATATGTCAGAATGTAGATGTTTTACTTTACTTTTCATTTCAACCAAAAGGATTTTCAATCTCATCTCTCTACAAAACATCCTACTAGCTCGTCCATGAGATCATTAATAAACTGCAGAGAGTAAGCCTTGTTTTTTCTCCTAAATGTGGTTTTCTCTTTGCATCCCTACCATGCACATCATTATTGTTCAATGTTCTCCTGATAGTGGACACATAAAAACAATTATTAGTCAATAAAAACATTTTAGGTTTGTTGAAATGTGCCCTTGGGTTCCTTTGTGACCTATTACACACTTTGTTCTTACCATAACCTTTGTTGGTTAAGCATTTCTCAGAAGTACTGGCAGCACTCCGACTTTTTATTAATGGTTTTGTAATCTTTTTCATTGTAATGAGTACTAGTTTCTGATGTTTTATCAAAAACTTGCTTTGTTTAATTTTATATATATATCCAAAAACCAAAAACCAAAAACCAAAACATTGACTTGATCCAAAAACATGGATCAAGTCAATTGAGTTCTCCAAATTGCCCCATGTAGAATATGTTTGTGTGAGTGAGTGTGTGCCAAGCGATAGGTTGGCGCCCTGTCCTGGGTGTATCTGCCTAGCGCCTGAGACGTTCTCCCCTGGATGGGCATGCCCCACCGCGACCCTAATAGAGGATAAAGCGGAAGATAATGAATGAATTAATTAATGAAAAAAAAAATATATATATTAAAAAAAAAAAAAAAAAAAAAAATATATATATATATATATATATATATATATATATATATATATATATATATATATATATATATATATATATATAATTAAACAAAGCAATATATATTATATTATATTATATTATATTATATTATATTATTCCACTTATTTGTGGGTTCAAATTTTGGTGATCTACTAATTCTAAAATTTTACATGGGTTTGACTCTCACAAACATGTTATATTGGATTATTTTTGTTTATAAATGAAGTCTAAATATCTTGGATTAAATTTGTGTAAAAATATGGAAAATTCTAAAAGGTTCACAAAGTCGAGCATTATTATCATTTTTTTTTTTTCAGTGAATTCACTGGATTTTTATATTAAGCCTGTTGCTGTCTTCCTAATTTCGTCCACTCTGTGCGTCATTAATTAGTGTCTGTGATTAGTTAATTGATGTGTTTGTTTCTAATTATCCTCTGCTGTGTTCTCCCATCATGTGATTACCCATCATCTATGGCACCTGCATTAAATAATTTACTTTTTTAAAAAACTTTTGACTCTGTTTTTACACTGCAAAAGTGGCCAAACATTACAATTTCCACAACTTATTTGTTGGAATAAAACACAAGTAGTGGGCACGGTGGCTTAGTGGTTAGCACGTTCGCCTCTCAGCACTAGGGATTCCCGGTTCGAATCCCTATCTGGGTATAATTTCCATGTTGTCCACGTGGGTTTCCTCCGGGTTCTCCGGTTTCCTCGCACAGTCCAAAAACATGGATCAAGTCAATTGAGTTCTCCAAATTGCCCCATATAGAGTGTGTCTGTGTGCCCAACGATAGATTGGCGCCCTGTCCTGGGTGTATCTGCTCAGCGCCCGAAATGTTCTCCCCTGGATGGGCATGGGGAACCCCACCACGACCCTAATATAGGATAAAGCGGAAGATAATGAATGAATGAATGAATGAAAACACAAGTATTGAATGCAGAAATTTTATTTTTGATCACGGTCTTGCAATGACCGACCAATCTGTAGATACAAGAAATTTGCTAACACAGCACAAAATGATTTAATCCTGCAGCTACTCTGTGCATCTTTGCAGCTCCTCATAATCCTTGTTTTATGGTATTTTCTATGCCAAGGTAGCAAATCCCACCCTAGCATTTCCCTGATCAAACACAGAGTAGAAATTCCTGAGGAAGACGTCTCCCAGGATCCAGTAAGGCAGGCCATTTCTGTACTCCTTTGATGATTTCCGAATGCCACTCCGGCAGTATGACTGAGAATCTTCATCCTGTTCAGTTACAGATACATTAATGTATCGCATTTTACACTTTATAAATCCATCTTTTATTTCATAAGGCTAGGAAAACTAAAAGACATGGATTCATCAGCTTGTTTAATTATATACCTGCAGAACGTAAGCAGAACCAGGCAGGTGAAGGTGAGCTCCATTCAGGACAAACGTGAGTGGAGGAAGGCTGTCTACTGAATTACAGTCGAACACATACTGCAGGAAAAGACAAAAAAACATACTTTAAACTATTTATAGTTCATGGCTAACTTTTCATAGTGGTTTACAATATTTTGGTCTTCAAGGTTAAAGAAAGTAGATGCCTTTTCAAATATTTACCAAGCTTTTTAAAATACATATTTAATACTTGAATAACATCATAGACTTTAGCTAATGTATTTCATAAATGTAAACAATTTTAAAAGTCATTGTTTTATCAGTAGTCTACAAGATAAAAAAAATTGGACCTACATCACCATTGGCATCTTGCTGAGCTCCCAACATTTGGTGAAGACTATCCACATACTGTGGTGGACAGAGCAGGAGTGAAGTTCCTGTGTCTGTTATGGCTGTACATCCAGATTCACACCAGCCTGTTGACTGATGATTCACCTCAAAACTAAAGAATTTAAATACATATCCATATATAAATAATTTAAGTCATCCTACATCTCACATGGTGGAACAGAATGTAAATAAAACTTTATTAAGCCAAATCTCATGATTTGAGTCCTGAGCGATGCTGGAGCCTATTCCAGTGCTCACTGGGCAATATACTGTTTCCTTAATCCAGTGTAGTGGTTTGTAGTTAAGAGTGTTAAATGTTTAATGTATGTTAAAGTCAGTGTAGATTTGAATCTGTTTTTATTATTTTTTTTATGTTATTCAAATACGTAGATATTGTGAAGGGCTTAGTGGTTAGCACGTTTGCCTCTCAGCGCTAGGGATTCCCGGTTCGAATCGCCATCTGGGTGGAGTTTCCATGTTCTCCCCGTGTCTGCGTGGGTTTCCTCCGGGTTCTCCGGTTTCCTCCCACAGTCCAAAAACATGGATCAAGTCAATTGAGTTCTCCAAAATTGAGTGTGTTTGTGTCTGTGTGAGTGAGAGTGTGCCCTGCGATAGATTGGCACACTGTCCTGGGCGTATCTGCCCAGCGCCCAAAACGTTCTCCCCTGGATGGGCATGGGGAACCCCCCGCCACCCTAATATAGGATAAAGAGGAAGATAATGGATGGATGGATGGATAGATATTGTGAAATCATTCATGTGTTCTTATTTTTTTAAATATAGTATTGTGTCTCTAAATCATAGTATCTCAGAAAAAAAATGAACATTATGAATGATTACTTGGTAAAGTGACATTCAACACCTACCCATCAATGATCAGTTGCCAGTGGCTGTTTTGTTGAACAGGAACCCAGTTGATCTGACCCTGATATTGGGAAGGATCAGTTCCACCAAAGACAATCTCACTGCCCTTTGCAGAGTCACTGTTATCGGCATGAAAACAAAGAAAGTTGTAATTGATTTTTTATTTACTAATATAATAAGATAACTATTTTTTTTCAAATTGAAAATTCTAATTAGAAAACGCGCTTTAAAGAAAAAAAAAGTTTTCCATAAATAATGTTTAACTAGATTTCTGTTAAAAAAAATAGTTTAATTACCTGCTCAGGTAAAAAGCAAAGATAGGCTCTTCAATAACTCCTTCTTGGATCATGGTGTCCACAATAGTCTGATCATTAGGCATGAAGGCCAGACCCATGAGTCCATCATGAAGGGGCCTGGCAAAGTGATTACCAGGTTCTACAGTGCTCAAACCAAATTTCTGGTTGGTGACAGTGAGCTGGCCCATCTGTGGGAGGTGTTAGGTTACTTGTTAGACCTTACATACTAAACAGTATTGACAGCATTGACTATTAATTTTCCCACTAATCACAGTATAACCATCAGAGAAACCACAACCCCAAGTCCAAATAACAAACAAATCAGTATAAAAACCAGCAAAATGGCCATGATGTGCGCAGATAACTGACCATCATGCGTTTATACAATTGTTGGATATTCCATAAATGAACCATAGATATTAAGATATTTGAGTATTTCATTCTGCTTCGATAAATTCCTCTTGCTAAGGTTTTCCACAGAATTCTGCTCTATATAAGTTAAAACTTCCCATTAAGTCAAACATGCTGTCGTATATAAGGACTGACATTATGAGCAAACATACCATCGTAATTTTATCCAAACGGGGTTCCTTAAAATGTGTCTATAAAAGCATAATGTTTAATATAACCTTCTGCTATTCCCATAAATAAGACTTTTTGAACCATTAATAAAAAGCCACAGCTTGATATTAGAAATGTGTTTTCTATAAGCTGTGTTTATCCTGCAGCATCAAGCTGTTAGGTGTTAAATAGGACAATACTTACTGTGATTGTGTCATAGCCTATGAAACCCTGAACACTTCCAGTTCCATAGGTGATTGAAAAAGGCTGATTATTAGTGGAGAATGTAGATGACTGACTTGGGTTAAAGAGAGGATGATTGCCTGGAAAATGAAATTTGAAAAATATTCAAATAAATAAAGAAATCAGAATAACTAAACAATAACTAATCTCTCTCGCTCTCTTTCTCTCTCTCTCTCTCTCTCTCTCTCTCTCTCTCACTCAATATATATATACAGGTATATATATATATATATATATATATATATATATATATATATATATATATATATATATATATATATATATATATATATATATATATACTTATTGGAATTAAAAATATATATATAATAATATAATATATATGGGTGGCACGGTGGCTTAGTGGTTAGCACGTTCGCCTCTCAGCGCTAGGGATTCCCGGTTTGAGTTTCTATGTTCTCCCCGTGTCTGCGTGGTTTTTCTCCGGGTTCTCCGGTTTCCTCCCACAGTCCAAAAACATGGATCAAGGTCAATTGAATTCTCCAAATTGCCCCATATAGAGTGTGTCTGTGTGAGTGTCTGAGCGGAAGATAATGAATGGATGGAAAATCTCAGTTGGCTAACTTGTCGCTTAAATTCTATTTATGAAAACCATACATTTTCTAAATGACTGCAATTTTTCTGTTGGGTTCTTTTTTTCCCAGGATTGAAACAATACTGCGGAGTTGATTTTGAACTTTATTAATGTGTTTGTCCAACTTCGGGTAAATTATTCCTCCTCGGTATAAGATAAAATAAAGTGGTTTTGTACTTAAAAATGTGCATGTTCAATTTCTCCAGAGTTTACAAACTTACTGCAGGCAGCACTGCTACAGTCGACTGAGTTGACCCACAATGTGCTTGAACCGGTGTCAAAATGAACGTAGAAATACTGTGGAGGAGTTCCAATACCAATCTTTCCAAAGTAGGACATCTGTAGATGAAGGAAATGCATTTTTTTGTAAAGTGATTGCACACATATTTTGATAACTGTGAGTGAAATTAAAACCTAACAACAGTAATTTACTGTAATCATTATGTGCAAAATTACTGTATGATGTTGCTTTATTATCAGTGAAAGTTTTTATCTTGGTTGTGGTTCATGGTTTGTTTAGTCCATTATACTCTTCACTTGTATAATTAAGCCAAGACTATTTAGTCATTTAGATCAACCCGTTTAGCTATTTGGCAAGCTTTGAGCTCTAAACTAGGTTAAGGTGCACCACCTGCAAAAATGTTTGCACAATGAGGTATGTTAGCTTGGACATAAATAAACAGACTAGTACTTATAGAAGTGCTACAGCAAAAATGTCATAATGTTAAGATCAAGTTCAAGTTATTTATTTATATAGCACTTTTTACAACAGTACGTCGTCACAAAGCAGCTTTACAGAATGAAAAGCCTTTAAACCCCCAAAGAGCAAGCCGATGTGACAGTGGCAAGAAAAAACTGCCTGTTATGTTGTTATTTTAAGGAAGAAACCTTGGTAGGACCAAGACTCAGTGGGGGACTCATCCTCCTTGAGTGGCCAGGCAGCAACAACAGTGTAGGACAGCCATGTACAGATAGTGTCAAGATCGGTGTCAAGATATTTAACAAATGGAAAAACTCTAACAAATGGAAAACTATATGTAAGTCCATTAAGGGGGTCCTGCAGGACCGCCAGTCCAATTTTTGACTGTGATGCCAAGATAAAGTGATTTTTTTTGCCTACTGTGCTTACACACAGTAAAATTAGTCCTCCACATTTTACCCATCCGTACAGTGAAACACACATACACACACTGCATGAAGTGAGCACACGTGCCCCGGGCAGTGGGCAGCCCTGTACATGTACTGTTTCTTTGTAAAAGTTTTGATTTGCCAAGAAGTTGAATGAAAGGGAAAAAGTTTGCACTTTCTGTATTGTATGTTCACAATTAAAGTGAATAGTACATTTACATTAATATGTACATAACAGTTGGTCATTTAGCAGACGCTTTTATCCAAAGCGACTTAGAAATATCACAACTTGGTTGGTGTCAGAACACAGGGTTGATACAGCGGGGTTGATACAGCAGGGTTGACACTTGCTCAAAACCCTTAACACCAAAAGCCAGTGAATAGTGCTGTATGTCAAGTGTTATTACATTTATATACTCTACCATTATTCATGGTTGAAATAAGCATGGTAAAATGTTTTTTTTAATGTAATCTCTTTACTTATTCTCTGTACTTTTTTATTATTTATATGTGATATAAAGCATGCGGACTTACATCATGCTGATTGACCAGATTCTCATTGTAACCTTGGGCTGTACTGAACTGTGATTGCTTCAGCATTTCCTTGAGGATGCCCCTCTCCTGCATGATAGTCTTTCTCTTCACCAGAGGGACTCTGGTAAAAAAATTACAATAATCAGTTAAATTTTGTACACACAGAAAAGCTTTGCAAAAAATTTAAACAATAAGTCAGTTTACTATAAAGGCATTTTTCTAGAAACTTTTTAAAGTTCCTGTATAAATTAAGCAGTGTGTGAAAATATTTAACATAGTAAAAGTTATATAATTTATCTTAAATCGTATGATACATTTCAGAATGTATCACAGAATGTGCAAATCCAATGCAAATTCATATTTCTTCATATCCAGACATACCTGATATAAGTGCTAAATTGTTTTGTCAGTTTGGATCCCTATTCTTTAACTTAGGGTTACCATTTATAAAATGAAACCAAGAAAGATGCAAAAGTGTTTAATTTAATCCTGGACAATTAGAATTAGGTTTCAGTACTTTCCCTTTGTTTATTACAAATAGTTTATTACATGCTATTTTTGCCTATTGCCATTTGCTTCTTCTTACCTTAAAAGTCCCTCAGTGAGAGCCAGACAAAGCAGGCCGAAAATCAGACACTTCATCATGCCACAGGACATTTGTTCCATGCAAAATCTCATGTGCCACCTGTACTAAACTTATTTATAGCCTAAACTTATCCATAAGTCCACTTCATGGGCGGTTTATGACGGATGACAACAATGAAAAAAATTGTAAAGGTTTTCTCAAACAATGAAAGTATATTTCATTTGATGGAGACTTTATCAGGACCTTAAATGACCTTATCTAAAGCATAATTGTGTTTAACTTTGATAATGAAACCTGATTCTATATGAGTTTATAATAAAAGGTCCTAAAACAAATGCAAACCTGGCACATTCATTGGATTTTGATATCTAATAGATACCAGTGTATTTGAGGTCGATGAATGTCACTTGCAGTTCAGACCTCTGTGTGCCCTTGGTGTTTTATTAAATAACTAAAATTTAACCGTTTTATTGGATGTATTTGCTTATGTATGTGTTTATGAACATATAGGATTCATCATCTCTGTTTTACTTCAGACAATTCAGATAATTCAATACTCAGTGCTACTGACAGAGATGGTCTAACTGGTTCATAATGTTACTGATATAAACAACTGCTGCATGCCACTAATACATAAAAATAATGATTCATATCACTGCAGCTCTTATATGTACACTGTATATATATATATATATATATATATATATATATATATATATATATATATATATATACACACACACACACACACATACATATATACACAGTATATATATATATATATATATATATATATATATATATATATATATATATATATATATATATAATAATTTTTTTTTCATTAGCTTCTCTGGTTCTATTATTTTTTTATTCTTTACTCTTTAGACTACCTGATTATAATATAATTTCCATAGTAATTCAGTTTATTCCTTTTGTATAGTCTGTGTGCTGTCTTGTTGATTTAGTACACTGCAAAAAAAAAAAAAATCTTAACAAGTCATAAAATTATTATTATTATTTTTTTTTAAAGAAATCTTGCTTTTGACTTTAATAATTCATTAACTAAGTAAGATAAATTATCTAGTTTTTAGAAACGTTTTCCTACTTTAAGAAATCTTAACCAAAATAATTTACTCACCATATTGTTAAATAATTTTACTTAATTCATGTGCATTTTTTTTCTTTTATTATTATAGATTTTTTGCAGTGTATGTTACATGCCATACATGTGTGCAAAGTAAATTTGTTACTTGTTAATTGTTATTTGTTAAAGCGATTCTGATTCTAATTATGTAGTATATATTATGTATATACTAATTTAAACAACTGCAGAATAACACTGTTAGAGTGTTACTGATTTATACCTCGTAGCACTGTTAGTGTTTTTTTATTTTATTTTAAACACTGCAATCTAACAATCAAACAGTTACATAGTGACACTGAGTTGAACAACTTACATAGTCTTAATAATTGCAACAATTATTGCAACACAATATACAACATATTCTACAACTGATTTTACACACTGCAGTGTATACACTTTTTCTTAGAGTTACTAATGGAAACAATGCAATATACAAAAGAGACATGGCGTTTGCAGGCTAGCAGGGGGTTGTGATTTACCACTTTGTGTCAAACTTTACTATAGTATTGTATATCAGTCTAAAGACAGTGTTTTAATGCAAGATTTCAAAAGTTGCAGGTCTAGTGCACTTTTACTATTTATCCTTTATAATATCAGATAACGGTTAAGTGTGGAAAGTACTGCTGTATGTGTGTGATCAAGCCTTCAGTTGGTATTGTTCAAAAACCTGTTGTGCAACTGTGATGCAGATAGTTACATGTGCTTAAAAAGAAATCATTGTAACCTAACACAGTTCGCTACTAAATCATAAAACGCAATCTGAAACTGTATTATGCAAAAGTGAAACAATATACAACTGTTTCCAGTGAAAACGCCTGTGAGTTCCCCGGGTCAAACGATTTCATGTGTCAAAGTAGATAACGACCTTCCAGACTGCATTAGAGCCCATGACATGGGTCATTTACATATTTACAATATGGAAAAATATTATTGGAAAACACCTTTTATTCATTGAATAAAATCTAGTCATTGAATAAAAACTGTACTCTAAAATCATACTTGCAAAACTGTGACAATTAATAACTTTGCCTGGAACATGCCTCTGTTCCAACTTTTTTTAATTTGTTGCATGCAAAAAAATTGTTTATATTCTAAGGATGGTGTTTGTATATTACTGTAAAAAGTGGCTATAAATTATAGCCTTATAAATACACTGTATTTTGGTTTACAACAGTGTTATTTGAAAACATCCAACTTAAAGTCATCAGTATAAAAGTCATACCTAGTGTATATTTTACAGAGTCTAGTCCAAACTCATTCAACTTTGTTGAATAAAATCACTTGACTTTGTCACATTGAGGTTACGTATACGTAATGTTTATTCAAGAAAGATAATGACTCTCCTTGGGTTTTCACATTTACTGTTTCATGCAAGAGAAACATTTGTTAAACTCACATTGCATTTTTAATAGTTTCTCACTTTATTGTTATTTAAGATCTGCAAAAAGTATCCTAACCTGGAATGTTAAAATAAATATTCTAGATGCAGATGGTTAAATGTGGTGGAATTTGATTTTGTGGGATAAGTATGCATGTGAGACAGTCGGTAGCTTTGAGGTGTGGCTGCATATCAACATGTGAGGTGTGGCTGAGTGTCAGCTGGTGAAAGCATGCTGCTTTAGAATCACTGTGTATCCACAGCAGACAGATATCAATTGGTGCAAATCACATTGTAACCCAGACAACAGGGTTGATAGAACTGTTTAGTCCAGGGGTGCCCACACGTTTCTGGCCCGAGATCTACTTTTCCATTGGACAGGTCATCGAGATCTACCGGGGCCAATCTCTATTTTTTAGGCTTTTATATTGAAACCTGTTTACACACAATGTTAGTATTGTCGAATCTGTTAGAATTGCTCTTTTATTAAACACATTCCAGCAAATAGCTGGAATAAACACACAGTGTACAGCACAAATGTACAACAATCACTGTAACCTGCATTTCCCCAAACAGAACATCCATCCATCCATCCATTATTATCCGCTTTATCCTCTAAATAAAGGGGTGGGGGGGTGGTCCCCATGCCCATCCAGGGGAGAACGGTTTCGGGCGCTGGGCAGATACATGCAGGACAGGGGGGCAATCTATCGCTGGGCACACACTCACTCACACTCACACTCTATATGGGGCAATTTGGAGAACTCAATTGACCTTGATCCATGTTTTTGGACTGTGGGAAGAAACCAGAGAACCCGGAGGAAAACCACATGGACACTGGGAGAACATGCAAGCTACACCCACTCTAAATTAAAGTGGAACATTTTAGTTCTTTTGGAGCAAAGTCCTTCACTCGTCTTGTCAGTCAAATAAAGTGTAAAAACATAAAACGGAGTTAGAGATCGCGATTCAGAATGAATCACATTGTGTGTGAATATGTGTGTGTATAAGCGCTTCCGATACTGTGATGTAAAAAAGCGCTGATACGTTATAAACGCTTTTTTTTCTCAAACCTCCATTGCGATCGACCTGACACCCCTTCGCGATCGACCGGTCGATCGTATTGAGCACCCCTGGTTTAGTCCATCTGACTTCTGTCTGTCCATGTGATATCCAACAGTTTAAACTGGAACATATTTCATATAAAATTTGCTTTGATGTCTATAGTATTAATCACCAAACTGAGAAAGAAAAATGTCCTCATTATTACTCTTACTAAACTGATGTACAGAACATGAAAATGGGCGAGTGGGTTTGTGTAATTAAAATATCTCAGTTCTGCATTGGTAGGGTTTAAAATATAAATGTTGCATCTGAGACGTGATTTGTTCCGTATTTTCATAAATGTCCAATAAACATGTCTGGTATGCAACAAACAATAACACTAAATCTAAAAATAATGATTAAAAACTCCCTCCGACTCAGCTTCTCCAAAAACAGGTGTAACACCGAATTCTGTGACCGAAGGATTCTATGACCTTAAAGGGTATTGTTGTCAATTTAGACCCCAAAATAACATTTGCTAAAAAAATATTTATTCTTTGATATATACATTTCCTAGATCACAAAATTGTATTGTGTATTTTGGTCAAAATATTTATATACAGCGTTCAGTAATCGTTACGTAAATTGAATTATTAATGTGGTTAAACTGTTTGGATGACCTGACTTCCCTTTAGTCACGAGACAAAAACTATTCAATTTAAATAACAATTTGTCATCCCACTCTACCCCTCTCAGTTACCTCCATTAGTTATGCATTAACGTTTTAAAAGTTCATTGTTGCGCAGGTCACTCAAACAGATTTCATTTACAATTTAATTAACTGCACTTTATAAGAACAGAACTGATTGCTTTCTTGATCAGCCCTTAACTTTCAAGACGGCACACAAAACAAATCATAGCATTGCTGCGGGCGCCCCGCTCCATAGGAGTCGGGTCCATGTTGGTCATGGCCCAGAGGAGCTGTGGTGGGCGTCCCTTATTTTTATTCTTAAAAGGTGGCAAACCCTATGCACAGGTATGGTGCTTGGTAATGGGGTGTCTTCATGGTTATAAGAGTAAAGCCAAGTGTGTGAGTATTCTACTTATAAAAAATGTTGCTATTGCTCTTTTGACATAGTACTATGGCTGTTTGAACATGCATGCCTATCTATGTAGTGAAAAACGAAAGGTAGTACTATGTCCCTGTGGAACACTACTGCTATTGACCAGAGGGGTCTCTGGCCACAAGATGGAGATATTGTTTTTACAAAGCAATTGATGATTGTTGTGCTTTTACACCAGTGTAGTATATTTACAGCTTTTTCTGGACAGGCTTGTGCAGAACGGTTCTACACTATTCAGTCAGAATAGTTTTGTAATTTTTGTTTAACTATAAGCTTCATGCGATTATTAAACAGTGCGTAAATTAAAGGACATACATTTGCAGTTAATTGCACATTAAACTTTATAGCAATGTGCTGTTAAAACATTCAGGATTCTTTTACTCTAAAATGTGCAATGACAAACAAAGCTAGTGTTACTATCAAAGTGTCTTTATTTTTTTGTTAATGGTCCTTTAAACAACTATCTGCTATAATAAATACATCTTCTGTGACAGATTACCTAATATTTAATTGTTTATGCTTTTGTACAGGGCATAACGCTTCCTGCACTTCTTGCATAACACTAATAACAATTATGTACAAAAATGTTTTGAGACTGAATGCAATGTTGGACTTTAACTTAAAAATGCATTGTTAATTAATAAGCTTCAGACATTTTGTGATCCAAGGCGGTTCTATGTCCCGTCTTCCTTCAGTTTCTCACAGTCGGATGACAATTAAGTCTGCAGGTCTTTGTGGGGGGATGGGGGACAGAAATATCTAATCCCTAAAAAGTTCACACGGTCTAGACCCTATCCCCCTCAAGACCCGTCCTGCGCCCACCTCTGAGCTAACGAGACACGGCAGCTTCTCACAAGACCACTCTGCACAAAAACCCTCTTATTTTAGCAGAAAGAATGCCATCAATAGGATGAGAGCAATTTTTGGGGGGCTGATTAAATTAAACAATAATCACCCGCAATTGGTTTTCTTGTTAATTTTTAAAGTTTATAATACTTTAACCTCAGAATCAACATGAGAACGAGACGATAAAAAATACTCTGTTGCTGCAATTACACATAGCTTCTGTTGAGTCTGACTTTTTTCTGTTTACAACCATCATGCACTATAATTAAACTGTGGTTTCTGGATGATTTCCTATAGAAAACACTGGGATGGAGGAATGTTCGTGGGCAATATTGGCTTGGCGTTGATTAGGTTTCTGTTGTTAAGAATGGCAGACAACCTAGCACCCAGACACTTACTCACTTTCCCAGGAAAGCAAATGTGGAATAATGTCATACACCCTTAAAGTGCAATACAGTCCACTCGCAATGAAGCATTCCAACCTCTAAAAAAAGCCCATCTGTACCCAATCAACAAAGGTTTTACCTGACTAAGATTTCAGAAATAAACATATCTTAACGTCAGTATTTAAAAAAATAATAATAATTATGGTAACTTCTTGTGTTACCAGTGGGTCAGGATCCCTCTGGAGACTAGAACACAGGACAGAGGTGTGGTGTGTACTGCAAGTTTCCTGTAATAGAAAGAATGGGTGGAGTGGTTCAGATTGTTCTAAAGTTACCACAGAGAACCAGAGACTATTTCACCAAAATTTAATGACTGAACTGAATCAGTTATTCATTTTTAATTTAATATGTTTATAATGTGTTTAAATGGACACTTAACTATTATTAAAACACCCTGTTTTACTTCGCTAAAGAAGGATGAGTCCTCCAAATAGCCTTGGTCCTAACAAGGATTCTTCTTTTTGAAACTAAACAAATACCAGGGAGATTCACCTTTTCACTCTCGCTTTGTCTTTTTGACTTGCTCTTTGAGGGTTCGAAACTTTTCATGAAGACCTAACCCTATTCAACCTACCTCTTAACTTTACTACAAATCCTAATATTAAACCTAAATGATTTTTAGGTTTAAGAGAAATGTTAGTATGTAAACAGGTTACATCTCTACGATGTGTGTGCGTATGTTCATGTGTGTGTATGTGTGTGTGTGTTTGCGTGTGTGCGTGCTTTGTGTGATTCTTGTCTGCAAGGCTACATCTCTTAAGCATGACACCAACAGAGCACCAAAGAGCAGTGTGTTCTGATACTGTTACTATTTATATGCACTTATTACCCTTGATATTAGTCTCTGGTACCACAACATCATTCCACAACAAGTACGTTCATCTATTTTTATGTGTAATGCAAAGTCATGATTTAATTTGTTTACTTCCATAACTAAATAGCAAAACAAAGCATTTTAATTCCAGCGTGAGTAAATAAATGGCAGGTAAATGGTACTTTCTTATGTCTTTTGTAAACCACAATCATGTATATTTAAATAGAAATAGGAGCTAATATAATGCTGTTATAATGGGCACAGACTCATAAATAAGTCTTAGTATGAGAAATAGAAGCACAAGTGGAGGCTGTTTGTGCAGCCGACTGATTTAAACTGGTCGTGTCATTGTGGTGTGGACATTGAGACAACGATTGCTAAAAATAGCTCATATACACAAAAACAACTGTGTACATAAAACAAATTTTGTTCTTTATAATTTTGGAACTTTTTGGAAATGTAAAATAATTATTCAAATAGCGCTATTGTGTTTACCACAGAGTTGTAGCTGTTGGGAAATGGGAGGCTTTGGCGGTTGCATTGTGGCTTCCAAATGACTGCTACACCCATGCACAAACCACACTATAAAACCCATCTGGTAGAATGAGTTGAGACAAGAAAGGCAAATTTTTGATTCGCAGCTTACGTTTTATTCTAAGATCCGAGGTAGGCTTGTGGTTAAGGAATCAGCCTTGCGACCTGAAGGTCCTGGTTCGATTCCCGGGCCCACCAAGTACTATGGCTAAAATGCCTTTGAAGTGCCATGTATAAGGCAGACCACCACTCTGGGCACATGTGTTTACTTCACTCAGTGAGTGTATGTATGTGTTACACTGCACGGATGGGTTAAATGTGGAGGACAAATTCCTCTGTGTGTTAGCACTGTAGGCAAAATACATCACTTTCTCACTTTAAGACCCCACCACCCTCACAACCATTCATTGCAGCATCTTTAACTCTTACAGAAAATGCTTTCTTTAAGATCTGTGCCATGTGTGCAAATTTTGCTCCATTTATCCAGATGAACATTTCTGAAGTCACTAATGTTGGATGAAAGGGACTTATAGTTAATATTTGATGGGATTTTTTGATTGCAGCTTTACACTTTCTGAACTGCTTCTGTAGATTTATTGATCTCCCTTCTTGCGTGACCTGTTCAGGAGATCCAGAAATCTGCAGCACATCTTGTGTTCAACCAACCCAAGTAAACCCATGTTATGCCACTAATCATTTCCTAATCATGCTTCTTCTGACAAATGCTTGATTTTCCCAAGGTACTCCCAACCTGTTTATTGCATTCTAGTGACGACTGTCTGTTGGTTCTTTACCCTCACCATAGTGCCAATCCATTAATTCTGAGACAAGAACTCAAGACTCATCTTTTCTGGAAGATTTCTGAATAGGAACTTGCTTAAAAAGACTGCATGGAGAGAGATCTAGGCATTGAAACCAGATTGGCCCATGACCCTGATTGAAGATTTTATTAAACATATATTAAACATAATGGAATTAAATAAAACTCGCGGCTTAGTGATTAGCACGTTCGCCTCTCAGCACTAGGGATTCCCGGTTCGAATACAAATCTGGGTGGAGTTTCCATGTTCTCCCCGTGTCCGCGTGGGTTTTCTCCGGGTTCTCCGGTTTCCACCCACAGTCCAAAAACATGGATGAAGGTCAATCGAATTCTCCGAATTACCCCATATAGAGTGTGTTTGTGTGTGTGTCTGTGTAAGTAAGTGTGTGCCCAGCGCCCGAAACGTTCTCCCCTGGTTGGATATATATATTATACACAAATGAGAAAATCAATCAAATGTTAAGATACACCTATATTTTGCTCCACTTATTGTCTGTTTCACTTGCTATAAAGACGGCTTTTGTAGTTCTACAATTCCAGACTGTAGTCAATCTGTTTGTGTTCTACAGTACATACTGTGTTAGTCCCCTTTACTCTGTTCTCTAATGATCAGGATCCCAATAGTAGCACCACAGAGCAAATATTTTTTGTCACTGAGGTGTTTAAATGAAACTGCAGCAGCACTTTTGCACTATAACACCCTCAGTGCATCATTGTCAGTGCAGAACTCACAATAAACAATCCACCACCCAAATGATACCTGTTCTGGGATAGTCCTTACTAATAGTGAACAGAAAACCAACAGAGGACTAACAAAAAGTGATATATGTTTTGATTTGTCACACTTAAACATTGTTGCTGTTGGAATGGTTGATGTTGTCCACAGTGTGGTAAGTAAAGCCTGTTGTTTTTTAACCCTGTAGCTAAAGTTTGTTGAGTGTGCTTTGCTTGGCCGATGTGGATACTGTTGTGGTTAGAAGGAAAGAATCAGGTGTTGAAAGAACTGCATCATACTGATGACTAAATACAAAGCTAAATACTAAAGAGATGGGATGTAATATAAGTACCTCCTTATAGAGCTCAAATTTAAAGCTCTGCTTTTGTGTAGGCCTCTGGTTTTGTCATTCAACCTGTTAAACACCCCAGGGCTAAGATCTGTAGGTTTGTACAAAGTTTGGGTTTAACAGTGTGCAAACACATACTACCATTTAAATAGCAGCCAAATGAACATCAGACTTTTAAATCTAATTTGAGAATACTCTTTTAGTTTGACATTTGATTTTTTTTAGATTGAGTAGGAGGGTCTGATGTCTCTTCAGGGCATCTATAGGGTCGACACACACACACACACACACACACACACACACACACACACACACACACACACACACACACACACACACACACAGACAGGTTAAACATCTGGGACAATTTACCTGTCAGATGTAGTGCAGTCATTCACACTTGCCAGGTGAATTTGGATCATAGGAAACTGCAACTCCTTATAATAATAATAAAATAAGGGAAAAAAAAAAAATATATATATATATATATATAAATTTTTTTTTTTTTTTTTTTTTTTTTTTTTTTTGGGGATATGTATGAGATTATTCCCCCAAAAAAAAGCATAAATGTACACCGACCCTTTTGAAACACTGTTATACTGGATATATCTGCTGGTATTCTTGCTTGTTCAAATTTAAATAGCAGCTTGTTTTTGCTTAGGCTTGTTCTCCTCATGTTCTCCACGTAGGTTTCCTCCCAGAGTCCAAAAACATAGACCAACGTAAATTAAATGCTCCAATGTCTGTATGAGTGAGTGTGTGCCGAGCGATAGATTGGCACACACTCACTCACACACACACACTCATGGTGTATCTACACTGTGCCCGAAACGCTCTCCCCTGGATGGGCATGGGGAACCCCCGTGACCTTAGTTAGAGGATTAAGTGGAAGATAATGGATGGATGGAGGGATATCTTTTAAATGACAGTAAGTTTCTGCAAAAGTTCTTTATAAATAAATGTTTTACTTTTTTAAATAAAATATTAATTTAATCCAACATAAAGACCTGGTCAATGTTCTTTGACTAAATGGGCACAAACTTCCACAAACACTCTCCAAAATCTCAAAATGGCTCTTTCACATTGATTGACATGGCTTCAGTTTTCCATAGTTTATTCCACCACCAGACACACTGAATGATCTATTTTGTTATTTGTTCAGTTATCATTACATCTTGTGTGTAATGAGCATGATGAGTGTATTCCTATAGAAATTCAGCACATGGTTACTAATCTGAACATTAAAAAACCTATCCAGATCTGTTAATAATAGATTAAGCTAAAAGATCGTTGTTTAAACATGTAATTGTCCTCTGCATTCGATTGATAAATATTTTGGTAGAGTTAAGATGTATATAAAGGGGGTTTGCAAATGACCTTTTCACCTCAGCACTAATCTTTCCCTGAGAACTAGGACAGGCAGCTTTGCTGAACTAATGCATGCCACTCTGCCCTCCACTTTCTAGTTTAAGTTTTACTACCTCTGACTGGGTAGTGTTTTGCCTTGAGCCTGTGGATTTACATCAGTAATCACACTTCCACCACACAGTAACCAGGGGAGACGTGGAGTATCTATAAAATGAAAATGCCAGGTCCAACACAGGATTACACTGTCAAATGAAATGGCGTCTACAGGTTTTAAGATTTATGCAAACATTTCAAACTAGTATTTTTATAACATTGTTTAATACCTCAGGATGTTATAGTTTTTATGTCTCCATCTTTCAGAGAGACATGTTTTCTTACAAGCTTGTAAATCATCATGGCCTCCTGCTCCTGCAATATCCCAGTCAGTGGGATCAACCCAGTCGGGATGGGGCACCTTCAAAATTCTGTCAATTATCAACATGGAGGTTAGAAGACTCATGCTGGTCCGAATCATTTAGTGAGGCACTGGTTAAACGTTGACCTCAGAAAAAGAAAAAAACATCAAGAAAAAGTACAACGCCCACTGAGTGTACATTAAACATGGCTGATTTTGCTGTTCTAGAAGAATTCCACGGAAAAGTGTGTGAGTGTCTGTATGCGAGTGTGTGTGTGTTTCCTTTCCATAGCTAACAATGCAACTCAGGAAATATGTCAGGACAAAGCCCAGACAACCAGGCTCTTGTTCTCAATGTGTTCTGTCGTGGCTAGAGAGCGACACTATGGTATTATCCCCGTAAGTGGAACCGAGAGGACTGCTTCAGATCAAGGTGTGCGTCAGACAGAAGCCTGAAATTTTGGAGCTTTGGAACGGGTAGTGCCATGTCTTTCTGGATGGTGAGTTTCTGCTAACAGCAGAGATGTGTTTAACTTACTGCTTTCAGATATTTAAAGGCGTATATGTGATCATGATCGTGTTTACCTTCAATGAAGCGGTAGAATAGGATTATAAATACTGGCCATGCCCTGTTGATGCACAGGGCCTTTCACTCATTTCCAGCGTATTCAACTGTTTTAGCATTATGTGAATATGGAATTCCATGATGAGCCATCCATTTAACATTAATGAACGTCTTCGAACATTGTCTTTTGGAAATGCAAACTGTCAATTTAACCAACAAAACAGAATCGTTACTTGTGAAACTAATATTTTCAGTGTCTATGAAAACAAACGATCACACTCACGCTTAAAATTGTGTTTATTTTGTTTGATGGTCTGAAACAAGAACCTATAAGAATCTAAATATTTTGTATGGGTTTCTTAAACTCTTCCCAAAACATACAGATAATGAAATAAATTAAGCCATTTTAAAAAAACATATATATATAAATGTTACACTTTAGAATTCAAACCCAACAAGGGTTTAATTATTCTCCTTTACATTATTTTATCAGTATGCTCATGAGATGTTCTTGTGGTGTGTTTGTAGATGTTGTCACAGTGGAAAGAGAACCATCTGCTCATCTTCACTTTTCAACCAAAGAGCCTGTTTTTCACATTAAAATAGACAGTAAATTAATAACTAGCATTTACTTCTGTACAATCCTAACAGAGACCAAGCACAAATTAATATATTTTTATTTAAGCTAATTTAAAATACTGCAGGGCCTGTTTCAGGGTCTCTGAAAATGCATGTTTTACTGTGGAAAATTCCCATTTTCCAAAATGATTATACAGACGCACATTTGTGGTTTTTGATTGGGTGTCTTTAGTCACAATGTGATTCATCTCCCCATCTCATTCTTATTGTTTGTGCAACAAAGCATTTACTTACTGGATAACAAAAACATCTTATTGTGGATGTAGTCACAAGGAAGAGATATAACAAATACTTTACATTTGGGAAATTAACATGTTGGTCCATAAATTTCAGGCCTGGTTCCTAAGAGACTTGATACTTGCCTTGCAGTTTAGTGTTAAATTGGTGTGAGTCGTTTATAATTTATATAATTGTAATTGTAATTTATAATTACAAACATGTTAGATTTTTTAAAAGTTGACTTTGGTTCTTTTAAAGGCTTTCTGAAAGAAAACTTTAAGAAGTAATTATTCATAAAAATTATGAGATTTAAACAATTCATTGATGGTGCAATGTTTCCACAATGCCTTAAATATAAAAAAAGAGTCCTGTTGTATGTTATTATGCATCACCAGCTGTTGATATATATATATATATATATATATATATATATATATATATATATATATATATATATATACATATATATATATATATATATATATATATAGAGAGAGAGAGAGAGAGAGAGGGGCACTATATCCACTCCTTTAGCTTGTCTACCCTTTAGTGCTAGGGAATACCCTTTGTCTACCCTTTAGTGCGTTATAATTACAGCTAGACAATAGTCAATAATTTATTTTTTTGTATAGTAAAAGTAGTCTTAATATGCTTTTTAGGTGCTTATGACTTACATGAGATTAGATATGGATTTGCTATGTATATAATACTAGAATTAAAAAAAAAAAAAAAACACTTAACTTCTTTCGTCTTTGGTGCATCTTTTCTTTACTTCGTATGAGTTTTTTTCCTCTTATTTACCCCAAAACAGTGTAACAGATGGAGTAATTTAGGAAATGACATCCTGATGATGATATATTGATGCATGGCTTGTGGTCTATATGAGGTTTAGCCCTCAAGGCAGCACTTTTACCTCCACTCTGAGATTTCAGTCCCACGCGGCGGAAAAACAAAAGTGCCGTCACATTGCACCATGCCCTGACTTGTTACTGATAAGCTATTCTATGGAATTCCTCTTCACTGGAGTGCACGCTGGTGGCAGACCGCTTGTTTACCAAGACAGCCAATGAAATGCAGGTACTCTCAAAACTCTGTAGTTCTTTTCTTTTCTGTTTTTGCAAGGTGGGAAAGCAGAAGACCTTTGTCTGGCAGGAAGTGGAAAATAGGTCTCACAATCAAACTCAGAGAAAGTTCTGTTCACAAGAACCAAATAGTACTTGTTTTACGCTGGAGGGGAGGGGAGGGGAGGTTTTGTGAGGATGTAAATGGTTCAGCATCAGCCTAAGATGAGACAAAGATGAGACTGGCTTTTGTTGTCATGCATCCCACGGGTAATTAGGAGTTTCTTCTGGGTTAGCTGATTATGTTTGATAGATGAAAGAAGTTTTTTTACCCACATGTTGGAGGAATAAGCTCAAAGGTTAACTCCTTCCAGAAAAACTATATGCAAGCCTGTGATGTAAGGAACAGCTTGGTCTGTTTTAGATTTCCTTCGAATGCATTACATTTATTGTTAAATCATTTACATTTGGCATTGCACAATGATTGCGTAACCACACGTCCACCTATACTTATGCACAATAATGCCTTGTTTCTGGGCTGACCTTCCATTTTATTGGATTAATTATTTGGATTGGAGATTTATTTATACATTTCAATATCACTTTTTGTTTTTGTACATTTACAATTAGTTATTTAGCAGTCGCTTTCATCCAAAGCCAACTACAAATAAAAGAACAACACAAGTCAGTAGTTAAGAAAGAACCGGTTACAATGAGTACGGAAAGTATTCCGACCCCTTCAAATTTTTCACTCTTTGTTTCATTTGCTAAAATCCAAAAAGCTTATTTAATTTCTCATTAATACACTTAGTACCCCTTCTTAACAAAAAAAAAACAGAAATGTAGACATTTTTGCAAATTTATTAAAAAAGAAAAACTGAAATATCACATGGTCATAAGTTTTCACATGGTCATAATATTGAAATTGCTGAATGTCTCAGTTTATACAATCATGCACATTATCTCTAATAATCTCCTTGCTCAGATTTCCTAAGTTAACTAGAAGGAAAGCGCTGGTCATGTCATGTCATATAAACTTTCTCTTTGCGATGTTTGGCTGCACAGATGATTCAGATTTTTCCAATGCCTCCCGTCTCATGTTGCTTGTAGAGGGTTAGCACCTGATTACCCAGTCTATGTCTCCGTGTTGTCCATTCAGATTATTCATGGTCTTCCATATATTCGAACTCCCTCCACATGTCCTGTCATGACACTTGGTTCATTGTTCTTATCTGGGAGCCTCATCACATGACCAAAGTAAAGTAACCTGCTTTAGTGACTACTTTTCTGTGCTGGCCATTCTGTAAACTTGCTCAGTGGTCGCCCATTAGATTTTTTAGCAGCTTCCTAATGCATTAGTTATCAAAAGCTTGAGGATGTCTTTTCTCCTCTTTCTTCGGTGTCCAGGTTTTAATCCATAAGTCCTTACTGGCCAGACTAAGGCATACATTGTTGGTCATGGTGCTAACTGACTTGTTTTTCCAAGAAACGTACTTAAATATTTAAATTAGAAATTAATTATTTTTAATTTTGAATGTTGTGCCTGTTTCTGTTTTAGTAATTTTTTTATTGGCTGAAAATATTTTTGGCAGCACAGTGGCATAGTGTTTAGCAAGTCCACCTTATAGTGAAAAGGATCCAGGTTTGAATCCTAACTGCTGACTGCTCTAAATTGCCCCATATGTTGTGTGTGCCTGTGTGAGTAAGTGTGTGCCAAGCAATGGATTGGCACCCTGTCCTGAAGCGTTCGCCCCTCAAATCAGGAATAGGTGAAAGCTAATGAGATGAAAATGTATTATTGATGTGAAGTCAAAAGTCTGTGTGTGTATGTGTGTTTGTGTGTGTGTGTGTGTGTGTGTGTGTGTGTGTGTGTGTGTGTGTGTGTGTGTTTGTTCCCTCTACCTCGTTACTTTGATTGCCACAAAATAAAATTACATTCTTTCACTTCAGGACTTTGCAGAGGTTTATATACTTTAGACAACCACCAAGGAACAGTTCAAGAACCTTTATTTGAGCAATCTGTAGTGAGATATTAACTGCTGGGCCAAGCAACTAAGGAATATATAAATTTCTCTGCTTAATTAAGGTTTATAATCAATAGTGCTTTATGCATGTACATATATCACTTCACTTAATTAACTAAGAATAAGCTTAGAAAAATAAGTCGAAAGAAGTTTCACACAAAAGGCTATAAATAAATTGGAAGGCATAATGTGAGAAAAGTGGATTATTCTGGTCCAATTTGCCAAGTAGGTTTGATCTTTCTTGATGGCTATTGTGCTGCAAATGCTCTAAATTCCTGCTCTCTGTGTTGGCAGGTTATTCAGGAAGTCCATTTAATGTTTTGAAGTCGTCTTCATGCATGGTTCCAGCTATAGGGGAGTACAAGTGAAGCGTGGCTGCACAATTGAGGCAAAGATGTTTTCGGTTTAAGGTTCTGTCAGTTAACAGAAGGGGCTCGGGGATCAAAATAACAAGCGGTTCTGCATGGTCACTGAACACTATTGCAGAGCAACTGGCCAAAACAATGACCTTTGAAATGCCATCTGGGTGGGAGACTGTAAGGGACTTTGTTTCATCTGCTCCAAGCGCTTTCCTGCTTCTGCTTGTCCAAATAGAGGTTTGACTTCTTTTGGTAGATTTAAACATTTTACACCTTTAACACCTTTTTTGCTTATTAGTGGAAGTATTTATGTGGATTAAACATATAAAAGAATCCAAATTTCATGGTTGCTTCGACTCAGTCACCGTTCCCTTCCTCTGTGGACACAGACGAAAGGTTTCTGTATGTAGCTGTGTGACGCTGCTCTGTTCCAGTCACAGGGTGATTTGATTATCCAACTATTCCACGAAGCCCATCTCTGGCAACTACACAGAGCAGATGTACTGAGCCTCAGACAGGAACATTGTGTATAGATTATGTGGCATGGATAACAGTCCACGCCAAATGCCTATCTATGTTATAGGATTTCTTTTAAAGGAATTTCACTCCCTATATTGTTAGTATATACGGTGTGTGTGTGTGTGTAATATATTTACATATATATATATATATTCATTCATTTATTATCTTCCGCTTTATCCTATATTAGGGTCGCGGGGGGGGTTCCCCATGCCCATCCAGGGGAGAATGTTTCGGGCGCTGGGCAGATACACCCAGGACAGGGCGCCAATCCATCGCTGGCATACACTCACACACACAGACACGCACACAAACACACTCTATATGGGGCAATTTGGAGAACTCAATTGACTTGATCCATGTTTTTGGACCGTGGGAGGAAACCGGAGAACCCGGAGGAAACCCACGCGGACACGGGGAGAACATGGAAACTCCACCCAGATGGGGATTCGAACCGGGAATCCCTTGCGCTGAGAGGCGAATACATATATAGTTTTTGTCCTGGGCTGCATAGTGGCTTAGTGGTTAGCATGTTCGCTGCTCAGCCAGGTTTGATTCCAAATCTAGGAGGGGCTTCCATGTTTCCTCCAGTGGGTTTCCTGCAGGTTCTCCGGTTTCCTCCGTGTGTCTGTGTGAGTGAGTGTGCCCAGCAATAGATTGGTCCCCTATCCTGGTTGTATTTGCCCAGCACCCAAATTATTCTACCATGGATGGCCATGGGAATTCCCCTGGGCCCATAGTAAGCAGAAGATAATGACTATTAATAACGACTACAAAACCTACTAGCCAAATGACATACATCCTCAGATATATATATGCATAGTATATATGTATTGCATGATTGCAATGTGCAGGATTTTTTTCACAAAGGGTCTGAGTGAAACTCCTGAATTTATTTATTATGGTGTGAACCAATATAGTCATCTATAGAGTGTATCTAAACTACCTGATTTTATCTGGATATAATAAATGATCAGATGAAAACATGTCTCTTGTTTTGTTTACCTCCCTCACATTCATTTGATTTTCACCATCCTGACTGTATTCACATAAATCATGTGTTGAAGTATAAAAAAGTTTATTAAGTGTAGGAAGAAGTTTTGAAGCATTGTCTGGCTCTGCATGCGACCGTATGATGAAATTAATTTCCTTGTTGGGTTTGGAAAGGCTATGTTCAGACAGGAAGAGAAAGAATCCTCAGAAAGACCTCACTTTACGAAGACTCTTATCAGAGGTCGGGGCAAAGTGAGAGAGAGACATGTTTTAGTCTCTCCCATGCACTGAATGAGCTTCTGAATGGTAAAGAATTGTCTGATTTGGGGACAAAAGATGGCCAATTAAAATCTCATTCACTGGCTAGTGCAGCATGAACTAATCCTTTTCTTTCCGTAGCTTTCCCATGTGCTACCTCCATCTACCTCCATCAAGTAGACTACATTTCTGTTGTTACTTGATTTGGTCATTTTATGTATTAATTAATATTGTATTAAAATACTTTTTTAACACAAAGAGAAACATTATTAGCTGTGTTTACTTTTTTATCTTTAACTAAAATGCACAGCAAAAGTATGACCTTTTTATATAACTTAGTTAATTAAAATTTATTTATAAAGCATTTTAAAAACAAAAACAGCTGCAACAAAGTGCTGTACATTGTTGAACTTAAAACATAATTTATAAAAAAAAGTATATATAAATAAATAAATAAATAAAAAATGAAGTAAAATCATGGTGTTTTAAAACCAAAGATTAAAAATTATTAAGATTAAAAGTGGACAGTGAAGAGGCCTGTCTAATATATAGTGGTAGGTTGGTCCAAAGCTTAGGAGTCATAATTGAAAAGGCTCGATCCCCTCTGAGCTTAGGCTTGGTACCTCCAGGAGCAGCTAGCTGATCAGCTGACCTTGACGCATGCAATATAAGTTGAAATGATGCTGAAAATATTAAGGGTATTCATATATAGATACATTTCTATAGAGACATTTTTGCCATTTAGAAGATTTAATGGACTACAATCTGTAATTGTAGAACTACAAAACCCATCTTTATAGTAAGTGAAACTGATAAAATAGACAAAGAGTGAAGCAAAAATGAAGTCCGAAACTTTGACTGGTACTGGGCAAAGCGCAGTGCTAGTGTAACTTTTTGTCTCTGTAACTAGAGACAAAAGTATTTAGCCATGCAAATTTCTGTAATTCTCCCCCAGAGATTAATAAACTATTCTGATTCTGATAAATCACATTACACTAAGAGGTCATTTCTCACTAAGAGTTCCATTTGTGTCCATTTGCAATTAAGTTAATAAACTAAGCATTAAGTTGCTGGGTTTGCTAATGTCACCCTGCAGTAACTCTATTCTGTTCATCTCTATTCTTTTTCAGATTTAGCAGCAGTTTACAGACCTCAGGCTGAAATTTATCTTTTATGTGAAACCTTTTTGGGTTTTACTAATTAGGTTAAAGGTGTACATATATAGTCCATACGCACCATGTGATGTCATTAAGAACGTCCATACCAAAATACTTTTTACTGACAGTTGAATTATGAAGGAAAATGTATCTCTGGGCATATTTTTAGTTCTTGTAAAAATAAATGCTTTTATTCAGTTGTGTTTATTCGTGACTAAAATGATTAGTGTGATATTTTTAATTCTATTGATTGTTTTATTTTAGTGCAGAATTGGCTTAAGGCATGTCCAGCGAAGAGAGAAATCTAATTTCACTCAGCATAGACCACATTAGCTTACTGAGCAAATCGCAGTGTTGCTGATCTAGCTTAACCCCATGTGCCTTACCTCGTGTCTAAGGGGATCAGTCTTTAATTAAATGAACTGGTAAATTGTAGAGGTAATTATGCTCTTTTACTCAGTGTCAGTGTTGCAGAGTAATGCCTCTTGAGTGCTGGTGCTGTTCCTGACATTGTGTGCACTGAATTCACGTTGTACTTGAAGATTATAACTTGTATTTTTATTTAAATTTGCAGTGGAACCATCAAAATAGTCTAAAATGTTATTGTGCATTTTTCCATTTCCTTTTTAATAAAAAAAATGTTTAATGATCTGCATCATTATATTAGCATGTGACCTCTTTAAAATGTAATGGAATGAAATGGAATGGAATGGAATTTATTTTGTGTCTTTTAAATCTTTTAATCAGTGAAACAAATAATATATATATATATATATATATATATATATATATATATATATATATATATATATATATATATACACATTTCAAATTATCCTAACTCATAATTTAGTATCTGTCATGTTTAGTTTGCTGTCATTTGTCTTAAATAATTACTATTTAAAGTGCATCTTTGCAGCCATGCAATGTGCCCACATTGTTTGTACGTGTGGCTGTGGGAAGCTTTTTTCCTGAAAAGCATTTCTGAGGTCAGACACTAATGTTGGATAAGTGTCTAAAGGACTTTCTCAGCCTGTTCGTGGAGCAGGACACACAGAGCATTCTGTCACTGAATACAGTTGCATGCAATCATGTCATAAGCATACAGTTGTCCAAAATGTATGGCGAGGTGCTAGCTTTTATTCACATATGGCAATCAGACTAAATAACACATCTAAAATGAATGATTTCTAGAAACCATAATCCACAATTAACCAGAAACAACTCAAAACACATCTCTCCCACAAACACTTGATATATATCTGCTCTATACACACTCATTTAAAAAACTCTGCTGGGTTTGTCACCATCTTACATTACAGAATCTGTTACAACCGTAATCTGTAGCATACAACACCAGGTCACCCATGTTAATTCAACTAAAAATCCCCAAAACTCACACCACCCTCGGCACATAATTTTTTTCAGGAATTAGAAGGAATTAATTAGAACTACTGCAAAACACTGGAATAAACCAAAAAGAAAACAGAATAATAATAATAATAATAATAATAGAATAAGAAATTGGGAATAAATGGGGGGGGAAGAAAAAAAAAAAAAAAAAAAAAAAAAAAAAATATATATATATATATATATATATATATATATATATATATATATATATGATCAGGTTTGATTAAAATACAGTGTAGCAGCTTTTTTTTTCTTAACTACTGACTGATAATAATAATAGAATAATAGAATAATAAAAGAATAATAATAGAATAATAGAATAATAATAGAATAAGAAATTGGGAATAAATGGGGGGGGAAGAAAAAAAAGAAAAAAAAAAAAAAAAAAAAAAAAAATATATATATATATATATATATATATATATATATATGATCAGGTTTGATTAAAATACAGTGTAGCAGCTTTTTTTTCTTAACTACTGACTGATAATAATAATAGAATAATAGAATAATAAAAGAATAATAATAGAATAATAGAATAATAATAGAATAAGAAATTGGGAATAAATGGGGGGGGAAGAAAAAAAAGAAGAAAAAAAAAAAAAAAAAAAAAAAAAATATATATATATATATATATATATATATATATATATATATATATATATATGATCAGGTTTGATTAAAATACAGTGTAGCAGCTTTTTTTTCTTGACTACTGACTTGTGTTCTCTCATTTATAACTCGCTTAGGATAAAGCATCTGCTAAATGACTAAATGAAAATGTAATGTCTAGTCCAGTATAATATGCTTTTATCTTCTGTTAGATAGCACAGTATGTTGTTTTTTCCAGATAGTATTAAAGAATTTTCCCTTTTATTTGGCTGAAAGAGCATTATGTTTCCTGGATGCCCTGATAGAACAGGAAAACAGGAAACTGAGGAAGTCCTCACCCCGTTCAAGGTTCACACATGGTAACTGCACAGTGTACTTTCACTTCCCTTTATAGAGGAAAGAATTGTAGCTTGTATGACTTTAAGGCTGAAGCATTGAGACTAGGGCTGCACCTAATGTTTAATTTTCTATCGATTAACTATTCTTTTTTCTGATTAGTCGATTAATCTAAAAACTATTACTCTAATGTGATTGTGTTTGGAATTAAAATAACTTTTCCAAAATAATGAAAAACCTTTAATCTTGAACTAATATCTTCTTTAATTAATCACAGTGCTCTTAAGGGCACTATTGAAACACAAAGATGGTTTTGCATTAACAGCTTTATCAAACATCAAATCTCAGCCACAAGAGATTTAATAATTTAGGTATAATATAAACTAGGGATTCCCGGTTCAAATCCCCATCTGGGTGGAGTTTCCATGTTCGCCCCGTGTCCGCAGGGGTTTCCTCCGGGTTTTTTTGTTTACTTTAAAAGATTAAATCATCTGGTAATGAGTTGGTTCTTGGTGAAAACAAACTGCACTGACTGTACTTTGGCAAGATATGACGTGACATTTAATGGACTATATGTTGACTATATATTTTTTGTTGAGTATACACAAGCGCGGACATTCAAATTTATCTGAATGTGATATGAAAACACTGTACATGAGCGGTATTAAGTAAAGCTGTATGTATCCAAACAGGAAAATGAAGAAACAGTTAGTAATGCACTACTAATAATGCAAACACATTAAATGTGATAAAAGTCTTAAAATAATATGTTAAGATAACAAAAAAAACTAGTAAACTGAACCTACGTTGCTGTTTTGCTGCCGCGTGAATGTTTGACTGAGCAGACTTCCCGGCACGAATGTTTGCGCTTTAAATGCTTGTGTCTAGCAGTTGAACTGTTGCGAAAAGCCATCTCCACTTTACAAATCGGACAGTGAAGTGAAGTGCTGCCACACTTTAGATGCACCCGGGTAATTTTTAGCTGCTGCGCTCCGGATAAATCCATCCATCATTGTAGGGCACCGGCATATTGTTCACACGTAGATGCAAGTTATGCAAATCTACGTATTTTTGTAATCGATTAATTTCTCGTAGTCGATGCGTTGCCCCAGCTCTAATGCAGACACTGACCAATACAATGGAACATGATTGATGACTCCCTAGAGATTTCTCTAATATAAAATGTATTAAGCTATTATATTCAGAGTTTAGCACTAAAGTAGAGATATATACAATTTGTATTCTTCAGCAAATGTAGTACTGTATGACATTAAATACCACCTTGGGAAAACAATATGCAATATGCAAACCCTATTTCCAGATAAAATTTAATAAGGGAAAGTAATTAGTATGCATATTAACTCCAAATACTATATGCTTATGTGTTATAAATGATAATTATCTATAACTTTTTTACTCCTATATGTGTCATATTTATTACTTGGAAGATGATGGTGTTACCACTGGCACAAACCCAAAGCTTTTCTATCTCCTCCAGCCACTCCTGCTGAATTAGTCATACCCCGTCACAACTCTATCCAAAAATCTGTCTCCCAACTATTGTTTAAAGCTTATTGAAGATGTAGCATGTTACAGCAGACCCAAAGCAGTCCACCACCATGCATAATCACTCCACCCCCAAGCCCATCACTTTAAAGTTTATGACAAAGCCACTTTATCCTGCCCTTTATCCTAGTTTCATAAAACAGGCACTTGTGGAGAAGATTAATGGAGTCTGATTTCAAATGCCTGTCATCTCTCAGTGCTGCTGTGTAATGTGATAAATGCATGTGGTGTCTACCAGTTTGGTAAAGTAGATCATTTTATATACAAACTATTAGTAATAGTTTCAATAAATCCACCTGAAGGCATAGTGTGACGTTGAAAGGAAATTCAAGCGGTAAATGGTACATAATGCTGAACTAAACTAAACTTGCTTGGACACACCTCATTTTTGCCGAACGGACCACTCTTTTAAGGGTGTTGGTTTTATAGGAAAGACAAGTTTTCCATGAAGAAGTACCACATGAACACTCGCTGAAGTCGGAAGATAAAGTCGGATATTATGAAATTTTCGATGCAGCACGAATTGGTCGAGTAGTGACGTAAACGGTATTTCCGAGATGGCTAAACAGTTAATCAACATATTATCCATCCATTATCTCCCGCTTTATCCTCTACCAGATGGTTCCCAATGCCCATCCAGGGGAGAACGTCTTGGGCGCTGGGCAGATACACCCAGGACAGGGTGCCAATCTATTGCTGGGAACACACTCATTCACACACTCACTCTATATGGGGCAATTTGGAGAATTCAATTGACCTTTATCCATGTTTTTGGACTGTGGGAGGAAACCGGAGAACCCGGAGGAAACCCCCGTGGACACGGGGAGAACATGGAAACTCCACCCAGATTGGGATTCAAACCGGGAATCCCTAGTGATGAGAGATGAATGTGCTAACTACTAAGCCACGTTGCTGCCCATTCAACATAATATATACAAAATAATTTTTACAATGTCACTTTCCTCAACATTATCTCATCTCACTGCTCACAACTCATGTACCACATGTTGACAATAAAGCCTCTTTAAATTATGATCTAATTACCTCAATGCTAATAAAAGCATTATTTTTGAACATCTACAATAACACAGCTGTTATTTTGCTAGATTTGTGCTCATAAACACTTATAGAACAACAATTAGCCATACACTGTAGCAAAGCATCAATGTTTTTTTTTTTTTTTTTTTTTTTTTTTTTTTTTTTTACTTTCCATTACAAACCACATGAACATGTCCAAATCTGATGCACAATTCATCTAGGAGAAACCTACCGCCTGACGTACATGTGAAAGCATCATTATTCTCCATGTAATTAGTTCAATTTCCTGTAAAGATGGACTTTGTAGTTCTAAAATTTCAGACTGTAGTCCATCTGTTTGTGTATTACATACTGTGTCAGTCCCCTTTACGCTGTTCTTATGGTCAGGACCCCAATAGTAGACCACAGAGCAGGTATTATTTGGTTGGTGCATTATTCCTATCCCAGCAGTGTCACTGAAGTGTTTAAATAAAATGTACAGCACTGCTGCACTAAAACCTCCTCACTGCATCAGTGTCACTGCAGAACAATAAACTAATGATACCTGTTCTGTGATGCTCCGGAACAATAGATAGATATAGAAATTTAGCCGCCAGTAGCAGTAACAGTACAATAAAATAAACAGTATTTTACTAGAGGGAATGAATTAAAAAATATTTACATTTACAGTTATGAAGTGTCAAAAAGTGTAATATTAAAACAAAAAATAAAGTGTCCAGTCCGGATGGTGACCTAAGTGATCATGTGCAAAATACAAGAGATACAAAATACAAGTTTTTAACTGTCCTGTTGTTCTTATAGAGAACAGAGAACTAACGTGGAACCAACAAAAAACAAATCAAAACAAAACAGATGAACAACAGTCAGTAATTATAAAACTACAAAGTCCATCTATATGGTAAGTGGAGAAAATGGACAATAGCATGAAGGCGATGTGTTCTAAACTTTGAATGACACTTCAAATTAAATAGGGGTACTCGATTTAGCACACTTTCAAGTTGCCTAGAAAAAGACTTTCGACCCGAATTAAAACGAGCCTAATGACTCTCGACCCAGACTCGTCCAAAATATCGCAATAAAATAACAATATGTTAAAGTTTATATGTTGCTGTTTTTCGGTTGACGGTTTATTGCAGTGATTTGGCGTAGCAGAAGGTCGGTTCATCTCGAAACAGCAGCGTTAAAGCTGAAGAGACGAGGCCGCCATGACTTCAGCTGATCGCTGAATGTGGAAGCTTCTCATCCGGGCAGCGTGGACACAATGTACAAAATAATGAAAGACACGCCAAAAAGCACCACGAAGCATCTGAAAACACACCGCAGACGTTTGTTTAGTTTACGTTAAGTGCTTAGCCACCACTACAGCTAATATATAAAAGAGTCAGTAAAAATCGCTAAGCAGTTAGTGTTCACTTTATAAAAATAATAGCACTGCTAGTTTGCTCTCTGTGTAAACGTGTTTAAAAGAGTTCAAGAGCAAAGAAATTGTCATGATTAGTAACATCCATCCATCCATTATATTCCGCTTTATCCCCATGCCCATCCAGGGGAGAATGTTTCGGGCGCTGGGCAGATACAACCAGGACAGGACGCCAATCTATCGCTGGGCACACACGCACTCACACAGATACACTCTATATGGGGCAATTTGGAGAATTTAATTGAAATTGATCCATGTTTTTGGACTGTGGGAGGAAACCGGAGAACCCGGAGGAAACCCATGTGGACAGGGAGAGAGAGTCTTGATCTGGACTTTAGCATAAATAAACTCATGACTTGACATCACTGCTGTATATACTACAGTATATTATGTACAGGTAAACAATAGCTCTGTTTAAAATAAAATATCCATTATTTTTTACCTCATACTTGGATGTGATAGACATAGAGGTGAGTATGTATATATATATATATATATATATATATATATATATATATATATATATATATATATATATATATATATATATATGCCTCAATAAATTCTCGTGTCTGTTCTCAGTGTTTTTTCCTGTGTTTATAGGTTTTTGGGAATTTATCTGGTGTCTTTGTGGTGTCCTCAGCAAATCCAGACTAGCTTCCATATTAAAGCCAGGTTGATCTAAAGCACTATGAAAAGTAGAATTGGATTATTGTGTTGTAATTAAAAGTATCTGAAATATAGTAATGTATCTATAGCAGAAATATAATAATGTATCTATTTTTCTAATATACCTAACTATGCGATTTTGTGTTTTTGCTACCTTATAATGTGTCAGTTTCATGTCTACATGAGCACGGTCACTTTTCAGGAAGCCACCATCCTGTACCACCACTTTTGTAAGGTAGTTCACAGCTGTAGTGTGTCAATACGGCTGCCATGATGTCCAGGGAAAGGGGATGCAATTTCCAACTGCCTTTGTTAGCTGTCACTTAATGCTTAACAGTGAAACAGAAATGTCTTAATCGGTGTTATAGCAGTACTATAGCTATGTGTAATAATTTTTTTCTTTACTTCATATTGGCATACAGCATCACACAGAGTGGCTTCATTTAATGAGCTTTATTTGTAATACTACTGATAATTGAAATATACTGTTGTAAGATTTGAAAGATTTACTCTTCTATTAATAATGATTTATTAGGTTGAAAATTAGACAATAGTAAATGAAACTAAATGAAACTAAGAAAGAGTATCTTTATCTCTAAATCATTCAAGCACTGGCTGATTACTAATGACTTCTTTGTACCAAGACAGAAATCAGACAGTCCTTTTCCCTGATATTTTATATTCTGGTCAGTTCTCTGTAAGCTCCCTCCTGCCTCCAGTCTTCAGAAGACATACCAGCTTTGTATAGGTCAATATCGGCTAGTCGTGATTGTGTCTCTTAGCTTAATAAGAGCTTTTACTCAAAGTGGGAGATGGCTCTCTGGGGATCAAGGACAAGCAGCAGCAAAAATCCTTGTCCATCTTAATCATAGCATGTTTCGCTGATTACTCTGCAACAGCTCTTCGTGTGGTTTGCGCTGTAGACATCGGAATCAGGGAGCTAGATTGATGGTAATTCAATAACATAAAGATCAACTTGAAGCATAGTGGTTTCTGTATGGGTCTTTGCTTTCTTTTTGTAAAATATGTATTTATTCATAAACATAATTGAAATATGAAGCTGCAGAATGATGGAAGGTTGTTTTTTTTCTTGTAGTGGATGCAAAGTGGTGACTTGTTTGTTGTATTGATGGGAGAGTTTTATTTAGAGCTTTGAGCAGATGCTTTTATTTAGAGCATTTGACAGAACTGAATGCAGTGATACAGTCTCAGTGGGGCTGAGGGGCTTTGCTTATGTGCTCAACAGGAGCTTGGCAGCGATGTGTCTTAACCCTCTACGATTTCAGCAGCTATTTAACCACTTAACTACCACTTCCCCAATCTTATGTTTAAACATGTTACAGTTCATTAGCCACATGCTGTAGTTGCTCAAATGTTTCATTCCTTCATTTGCTAAAATGCACCAGTCAGATTACTAAAAGTAACCAAATGTAGTAGTTACCTAGGTTTTTAGCCTCATCCAGCTAATATGAATCATTGAATGTCAGTGCTTACTCTTTAAATGATGTGCGGTGCTTACTCTATTGTCCCAGCCCCCTTCATTACTCTCTCCCTTATTCTCTCTCCATCCATCGCTTTCTCTCGCTCGTTCCCCTCCCCTCCCTGGCACTACTTGTGCTGCAGTAGCCGATGGCTGAGACCCTGTTCGGGATGCTTTGGAGTTCAGTGGACCTAAGCCACACTTGTGTCTTGGTGAGATTCTCATTACTCTCATCATTACAAGGAGACCTCTAAAGGGGAAAAGCACCTTACCTAGTCAGAGCATATTGCCACTTGCAGGATCTCTTTATTGCTGAAACCGTGGTGGAGCGGTGGAATTGAGGTTACGTTTTTGGATTTCAGGGGCTGAGAGAGAAAGATTTAACAGCATGGCTCGTCTGAGCTGGTGTTTGACTTCACTTTTGAACTGGTGGAAATTTCTCTTTTTCTGTTTCTTTCCTCTGAAAATGTCCAAAAAAGAGCCGGTAAGCACAGAGATGCTACTTCTCACAACACAGTATGAATTTGAGTGATGTCAGCTTGTTGAGCAGTTGACGTTATCAACAAGTAAAATTTGTGCTTTTCCTTTAATGTTTGTTTTTAATTGATTAATTACTTTTCAGGTTTTCTTATAAATGTACATACGAGCCTCTGTTTTGAGAAGGTAATATGCATTTAGCACACAATACAAACTTCTGTCAAGGGCCAGACTAAATTCAATTAAATTCAATTTTTATAGTCCCAATTATTAATTAGTCTTCAAGTGAGTGCAGTAAGAAAACTAGGCACAAACATATTGGTTTACACTTCTTAATTTAGGATTTTTATTCAGTCCCATTGCCACGTGTGGAAATGTCAGCATGTAGCAATTCACTTTAGACAGCTTTTGGCTTCCAACTTGGTGAGAACAGTTTGGTGAAGGCTGTTTTCATTTTCAATATGTCTTTTGCCACTGCAAAGAGCAAGGTATATAAAGGCATGATGGTTTATAAAACTTAACTGGCCCACACTATCTCAACTCTATCAAACTGAAACAGAACTGACAAAAAATAAAATAAAATAGACACTTCAAAATTTGTTACTAAGCCTCCCCAGTAGAATAAAAGCTGTTTATGTACTATACTATAGAGGCTGTTGTATGCCTGTGGTTAAGGAACTGGCCTTGCGGCCTGAAGGTCCCTGGTTCGATTCACGGTCCCACCAAGTTCTATGGCTTTAGCAAGGCACCTAAGCCCAATTGTTCTCCCGGCTGCTGTTTTCAAGGCTGCCCACGTGTGCTTAGTTCACTCACGGTGTGTTTAACTGCACAGATGACTTAAATGCTTAAATTCCTCTGTGTGTCTCAGCAGCCAATAGATCAATTTCACTTATCATTAATCACAAAACAGTAACCATCACAATCTTTTTCACAAAAAAAAAATTTGTAACAAATGCAAGTTTGCCACAGCTACTTGCACACTTGTAATTAATATTTTTTTAAACCATTTAAACGGTTCGTCCTCTTTTATTGCATCACAGGAAACAAATGAAGGGATTTCAGATCATTCCTCTGTACAGTCTTCATATTGCCCAAAGTACTAGCCTCCAATGAGCAAGTTGAAAGAACAACTGGTATTTGTTTTGTTTTAAACGTAAGTAACCTTCTGAGAATCGAGGTACATTGGGGGACTCATCCTCCAGTTCATGGGTGGAAAACAATAGTAACATAACTTAAAGTTTAATCGACAACAGATGCACTATTGTCTGAGTGTATTAAGAGGTGTCAGTAATTACAAATTACAAATGCACTGCTACCTGCACAGTACACACACAATCGCCACATTACAGTAGTGCTGAAAATCATCCACCATGAAAATAGTAATTGCAGAACTACAAAGTCATTCTATACGATGAGTAAATGTAATGAAATAGTATGAAAATAAAACAGAAATGTTCAGTAAGTGTATACTCTAGTGTTAGAGGATATTATAAAATTTCTTTTAAAAGTTTGAACAAAATATGATTAATTTAAAATAGTAAAATGGAAAACTACAAACATGCTCCAGTCAAAGAATAAACTTATATATACAAAGAATACTTATACAGGGGTAAACTAAACTATACTATAATTAATACAGCAATAATTGTACAGCACACTGTAAATAAATAGATATATAGAGATCAGGTTCAAGTTTAAACACTTTTTATAATAGTACATTGTCTCAAATCAATATTCCAGCGTTCTAAGCCCCCCCCCCCCCCCCCCCCCCCCCCCCAAAAAAAATAAAATAAAAAAAATAAAATAAAATTAAATAATAATAAAAATAAAAAAAACAAACCAAAGTGACAGTGAATAGGAAAAACTCCCTGCTGGTGTTGTTTTTTTAAGGCAGAAAATGTGACTAGTCATTAACAGTGCAGGACACCAATGTACAGATTTTGTAATGTTCAAGTGAACTTTAGTCCAAAAATAGAAAAATTCATTCATTCATTATCTTCCGCTTTATCCTTTATTAGGGTCGCTGGGGGGGGTTCCCCATGCCCATCCAGGGGAGGAACCCACTCGGACACGGGGAGAAAATGGAAACTCCACCCAGATGGGGATTCGAACCAGGAATCCCTAGTGCTGAGAGGCGAACGTGCTAACCACTAAGCCACCGTGCCGCCCTTAATGGAAAAATTATTTTAGTTAATTAAAGAAATGAATAAAATACTCTGAATAGAATATTAGTAACATCCTGGCAGGACTGCGAAGCCACTGGTCCAATACAATACAAATAATGCATACAATGCAATACAAACCCTGCAAAAAAATCTATGTACAAATAAAAGGAAAAATGGACACAAATTAAGAAAAAATGTACATGAATTAAGTAAAATTATCTGCCAATATGGTGAGTAAATTTTCTTGTTAAGAGTTCTTAAAATAAGAAAAAAGTTTCTTAAAAGTCAATTATTTGTCTTACTTAGAAATCTATTCAAGTCAAAAACAAGATATCTTTCACTTTATTAAAAAAAGAAACCTGACTTGTTAAGATTTTTTTTGCAGTGAAAGATATTTGGCATAAATTATATTTACATTTAGTCATTTAACAGATGTTTTTATTTAAGGCGACTTACACATGGGAGATCAAGACAAGTCAGTAGTTAAGGGAAAAAAAAAACAGCTACACTGTCAAACCTGAAGATTATCTGATCTGGCTTCTGAATTTTTTTTTATTTTTTAAGCTGAGATATCATAAATATTTAACTGTGTGCTGTTTTTATAATCGACTTTTCAAATAACATTTTAATGAATGCATTGTAGAAAAAATCCTTTTACTATTGACTGACCTTAACATCAGCTTAAACATTCAAAAAACTTACAATAGTTACCATAAAAACAAGATGCTATCATAAAGTGACAATAAACTTGCACTTTTGCATCATGCATAAAACCCATGCAAAGCATTTCAGTCATCATTTTAATCACAGCTGTACTTATGATGCTTTCCTGTTTGGCATTGTATCCCTCATTTTGAGAGTGGGATTTGTTATATGCTGTGCTCGTCCAGACCTGGTTCTGGCTTTTGGTTTTTTAAGATCAGTGCTCTGCTAGTCCTTTGGACCATACCTGATGTAGAAAAGTAAAGGAAGTGAAAGCCAGATACACTGTATATGCAACAGACACACCATCTCCATCTCCTGAGGGCTAATAAACAATCATATGCTTATCATGGTTTAAACAGACAGAAGTGGATTTCAGTGCATATGCTGAATATGGCAATGAGCCAAGCTGCAGATAAGCTTTCTATTATCCTCTACACACTGGCTATGCTCAGACAGCTCTGTGTTTTAATGGCAGGGGTACAATAGGTTTGTGGGGGACAGCAGCTCATGGTGAGAGCAAGGGTAATCTGATTTGCGAAGTCTTCATCTATGCCATGTGAAATAACAGAATATATTTAAGCATTACTCATCCTTAAATAATTATAGATTTGTAAGCAAAATGTTGATGTTGTTTTTCTTTTACATGTGCTTGCATTAATGGTGTTTATTAATCTGTTTTCATCTAAGAAACCCATTAGGCAGTTCAGCCTGGATTTGATCCTGTTTTATAGCTTTACAATTAATTATATAAAGCAATAAATTATACTGTTCTGTACATGATGCGCCCTCAGGTTACCCGTTTGTCTTTTCATTAAGGTACTTTGATAATCCTGTGCACTTTTAAACTTATTTACTTGCTTTAAATCATTTTAACTTTGACGTTAGTCGATTTTATTACTCAACAACATACCAATGTAATTATAGATGTGAATGCATAAAATGATGACGATTCTAAATCATATTTATTGATGTTTATTATGTTTAATACTATTCATGCATTCAATCATTATCTTCTGCTTAATCCTCTGTTAGGGTCACAGGGGGGTTCAGGTGAGAACGTTTTGGGCGCTGGACAGATACCGAGGACAGGGGCCAATCTTTCACTGGGCACATACGCTTACACAGACCCACAAACAAACACACTCTATATGAGGCAATTTAGAGCTTTCACTTTACCTTTAAATCCATGTCTTTTTAATGTGGGAGGAAACTGGAGAAACTATGGCACTTCCAATAGTTAATTCCTGCTTAGTCTTTGTTGTCTTTATATGCAGCAGTTTTTTACAGTTTGATCATAATGGCCATTTGTTTCTAAAAAGTTTAATCCATCTTGGGATATTGGCATTTAATAGTGGGTTGTGCCCTTCACTGCTGTACCTTCTTCTGAGGACGACAAAGCACTTTTCCTCTCATTAAGCTAATGTTCTCAAAACTCAATCATCCAGAACCTCACACTCTGACCAGCTTAGGAAAAAAACATTTCCTTGAACATGAGGATTCAGTTAATGAGACTGAATATCCAAAAAGCATTTAAAATTAAAATCTTTTAACCTTTAATTATTAAATGTACATCGGAGAGGAAATCTTTCCCACCTTTTTAGCAGTTTTAACAGCTTACACTATTCTGGAAATACTTTCTACAAGATTTGGGCTTGTTTCTGTGGGAGTTCTTACCCCGTAATCCTGAGGAGCATTTATTATGTCAGATATTGATGTTTGAAGGGTTGAGTTCAGGGCACTTTATGGATCAGTCAAGTTCTTCCACAACAGACTCACTCAACCATGCTTTTATGGACCTTCCCCAAACTGTCAAACAAATGTGGATGCAAGTAGTTTTTTATGCTCTTGTGGGCCTAAGTATATAACCAATTATCATTTTATTAATAAAATAAAGTAAGTAAATAAAATGTTCTGTTAATTAAAGTTTTTTTATTATTATTTCTTTACTTATTACTTTATAACGAACCTGTATAAACCGGTTATTTGGTGTGTTTAGTATGAGGTTGAAAAGGAGGGTGAAAAGCACTTCATGAGGTTGAAAAGCACTTCAGTTTTGACATGACTCCTATGGTGTATTTGTAATATTACAGTATATTGTAAGAACTTTCATTTAGCTCTTTTATAGTCTTCAATAAAAGGACATCAGGGGGTTTGGCACTAGAGGTCCTTATTTGGCTGATGACTTTATGTACATAATTGCATACTCTAGTAAAACATGTGAGAGCATTGTTTTTTTTTTTCTTTCTTCCCAAACTCTGGCCCTCCCTCTGGCTTACCCTCTCACACGATCTCTTTCGTATTGAACCATGGCTATTATTTCAAAAGAGACCACTAAAAAAATACATGTTCACACATGCAAGCCTTAGGTCAGGGTAGGTGCTGTGGCCTTGTTTTTCAATAACTGAGGAAGAAAGGCATTTAAGGAACAGGTATAGAGCGTGATGAAAGGGAATGTGAACATTGTGGAGTTTCTGTATATCCATCATATGTGTTGTATTTTGACAGTGTAAGCAAACCCCAGAGCAAACTGTCTCTTGATATGAAACTCATTTATCTAATTCTTATCATATGGTCTTACTGTTTTTTCTTCCATCGTGTTTTTATCCTGGTCTTTCTTGCCACAGCCTGTCCACTATTAGTCTTAATCACGGTTTGCTTTAAAACGACTCTGTAACATGTGACCTAATCTCCTGCAGTAATTGCTACATGGTTTTACTTGGACTCATAATACATTTTTTTAAAGGTTAGTGTGATGAAATCCATAAAATGCATAATCAGTCATACTATCTTCATTAGCATCATTTAAAAAAAAAAAAAAAAAAAAAAAAAAAGATTTTTGACACAGACCACATTCATAAACCCATTTTCAGTCTGCATATACACAAGCCTAATAAGGTTCAAGATATCTCTTATAGTAAATTATATTATATGTAGTCAAATGTATCTGTGTAGTTGTAGTTGTAAGGCATAAAACATTTGTGGTTATACATGCCTTAATTTGTTGTGTGCATTCCCAACACTTTCTGTCATAAATCTAGAGCAAAACCTGTGAACAAAGGAAATGAAGGCATGAGTTAGTAGAATGCAGTGAAGTATAAAACCACTAGGTGCTGCCCCTGTAGTGCTTCATTTAGGATAAGTGTCATTAGATTTGCCTGTTTTCAGAATAAATTATACAAGACTCATTCTAAACATAATCAAGATAATCAGATTAAATAAGGCAAAAAACTATAATATCTTCTACTCATTTTCTAATAATTTCTCAGCTTTGTCTATTGGGCAGTTGAAGGCTTGTGGTACATAAGCTAGCCCTGTGACCTGGAGGTCCTCTGTTTGATTTTGCGGTAAGGAACTTAACCCCAAATGCAACCCGGTGACCATATACAATGTGTGCATGTGTGTCACTGCACAGATGGGTTAAATGTGGCACTGTAGGCAAAATAGATCACTTTATCTTTATTCATTAGTTTTTATAATATTCTGAAATTGTAGAGACTTTGTAGACCTCCTGAATAATATCGATTCTCCTCTATGCAGGTGTTATATACACTATACACTACTAGAGGGTATTTATGGTGGAAATTTTTGACCTGGACACTGGTGACATGAGGTGACACAACAGTTGGCTTTCATGCCTGTTGTTTCATTGAATTCAAAGATTTAACATTTTTAACATTTTTAAGCTAAAGTTAAAGCTTGGTTTTATTATATCAGAATTACATAAACGATGACCTCGAGCCTTAGCAACGAGACCTGTGGCACACACATATTTTGAGTTGACTGTAAAAACCCATTCAAAGCTAAATTCACCAAAATTGTAATTGTATACTCATGCAGGACTTTGGGATGATGGGCATCTCTGTTGTTGTTTCTTACTTGTTAATTAAATCAGGCAATACATAGTGTTCATAACTATCGTTCATATGGCCTTTTGTAGCTATATTAAAGATCAGCACCAGTTTGTGATTACAGGATGAGTGGTGCAAATCTCACTTCTGTTCTAGAGTCAAGCTCCTAGTGTTTATAATCATAATTTATATATCATGAAACAGAAACTGGACTGCAGCCCACTAAGTCTCCTGAAGGAGTCCTTTTTCTTTCATCCTTTGTGACTTTTGAACATACTTTTCCTGCTCTAGCTTGAAATCAAAAACATGCTCCTTTCTCAAAGCATTCAGGGTGGCCAGATTACTTCAAGATGATTATTCTGGCTTTAATTTATATTCAATGAGACACTGGGCATGAGAAAAGTTAAACAAAGCAGAGTTTTTTGCTTTACGTTACATTTTGCATCAAATACATGGTTTAACTTGTGGTCTTACAATTAAATTTACAACTTAAATGATTAAATGTGTAATAGACATGATTGAAATTGACATTTATCAATTTGAAATTAGACTTAAATGATCTGCATGCAGGAAAATGTTGGTTGGAAAACAAAACATCATGTACAACCACTTTTAAGGTAAACACATACATTTACTGGCAATTTAATGAGCTTACATGAATACACTTTCTAATTTTACAGACTGTGGTCCATCTGTATCTGTGAATATTTTATAAGTCCTATTTAGTCTGTTCACTTATTGTCAGGACCACCACAGGGCTTATTATTTGGGCTATTGGATTTTGTTAGCACTGTGGTAGGACTGATGTGATGTCATTGTGTTTGTGTGTATTTTATTCTAGTTAATAACTGTGCTTGTAATATTACACACATCACTATAACTGCTGGACTGAGTAATGACGAGAATTAAGGATAACCAACACTAACACAAACTGTGTAGCAACTGGGGCAATCGTAGGCTTGTGGCTAAAGTACTAGTCTTATGACTTGAAATACATACTAACACACCACCACCACCACCATATTCATGATGTTGCAGTGCTTTGTCTGATCCACCACTTGAATGCTAACTTTGGTACAAGAACAAGGAATATATGACAGGGAAAATATTTACTGTGTACGTAAACATATCTAACAAAAATGTACAATATAATGGTTTTTATATATATATATATATATATATATATATATATATATATATATATATATATATATATATATATATATATATATATATATATATACTTTATCCCATTTTCTCCCATCTATTCCCAAACTGGCGTAAGACAGCACTGTGGAAAGAGGTCTGTGTTCACTATATTGTATTGCCTTTCATCTGATTTTGTGTCTCAAAATAGCATGCAGTGAAAGCACAGCCGACACACTCTGTGTATATATTTAGCACGTCTGTCAAATGGAGCCGCACTCATAAAAGGCTTGATTTGGGTGGCTGGGCAACACTGCTGCTAATATTGCCTCTGTGGCACCTATGGCATAACAGGGCTTAAATAAACCTACCCTTCATTAAGTCCTGTTTTAATATCCGGAGTGCTGACTCAACTTAAGGTTTCCATATTTGTTTTGAGAAAGTTAAAGTAAACTTTTAGCCGTTTACAGCCTCAAAGTTGTAAAATAAGTTCTTATGAGACTATTTTAATATGACAGTTTTGGCGATTGTCCTTTGAAATCATATAAAGTCTTGTGTTACTTGAATATGAATATTTTACATTTTGAAGTGATGTCTTCTTTGTTGTACAGATAAACAGGTGCACAGTACATGGTGTTTTTCTTTGCATAGATTGTTAGGTTGGGGTTAGAGTCATGGTAAAGGTCACCCATGAACTTACACCCTTATAACACAGGCTTGCTGAAGGGCCCACATTGTCAACTTAACCCTCATCCCTCTAAAAACAGTTCAAAGAAGTGATGCAAAGCTGATACTTACTATATATTGTACTTTGTTTACAGTGCACATTTCAGAACATTACAGCGATTGATATGAATTCATTAAAGAGCTTGACGATGGTTCTATATACATTGTTTTAACAAAGCAGCGCCACTAACAAACTAAAACATAGCTAAAACATTTAACTGAACAATTTAGTAAACTGCAGTTAATAATATGAATCCACTGTACATTTACCAGCCACTTTGTTAGGTTTCTTACTTTATTTCTGCATTTAAATATATATCTACATGTTGAAGCAAAAGTATACAATAAAATCACAGTGACTAGTAGAGTGTCTGATACAATTGTAGTACAACAAACACATCTAAACCAGCATGACACTATACTATACACAAGACTATACTTTCAGGGATCATTGCAATATTTTCTAACTTGGAAATGAGATATGAATGTGTTGTGTGGGGGCTGCCGTAGGCTTATCGTGAAGGAGCCAGCCTTGCGACCTGAAGGTCCCGGGTTCGATTACCGGTCCTACCAAGTGCTATGGCTGAAGTTCCTTCGCAGCAAGTCACCAATTGCTCCCCAGGTGCCGTATACAGAGCTACCCACCTTCCCGGGCATATGTGTTTCACTTCACAGGATGGGTTAAATGTGGAGGACTAATTTCTTATCATATTCACTTTCACATCAATGTCACTTCAGTGTTGGAAATCATCCACCACCCAAATTATACCTGCTTTGTAAAAGAGTAAAAGGAACTAACAAAATTAGCAAAGAAACAAATGGACTACAGGGCAAGATAGCTTAGTGGTTATTGTGGTGGGCTATCAATCTAAAGGTTGGGGGTTCAAATCCCAGGTCCACTGAAGTTACCAGTGTGGGTCCTTGAGCAAGATCCTTAACCCTCATTGCTCCAGGGATGTTGTGATTAACCCTGTGCTCACCTTGTAAGTTGCGTTTGCTAAATGACCAAATGCAGTGTGCAATTGTAGAAATAATCAAATTGTAATACATTTCTTACAGTAATAAAATGTATGGCAGGTGTACCTGACAAATGTTTTTCTTTTTATTTTGTGACATTAACAATAACATTTTTGGGTAATATTCCAGTGCCGCCATAGATTTTGTTTTTTAACCACATTATCATCCACAACTCCAACCAATAACCCCCTATTTCCTCTGTAACATTTAAAATTGTGTCCAGAATACCTTGACTTGCTTGTGTAAATGTCCTCTTGTCTTAGCAGGTTTAAGCCATCTTCCAGTAAGCACACACCGGAATTACTCTCCTCATAATATTACAATAGCGAGATTTACCTGTCAAACCACAGAGTTGGCAGGGAGTGAACATCGCATCTTTATACACATAAGACATCAACCACCCAAGCAGTCATAATAAGGGGTTTATCAACTTTAATCTAGCAGAACATTTAACTGGGTGTGAATATCCGTGAGTCTTTAATGCTTTAAAATGGATTGTTATTCTTGTCTGGCATTCAGTTTATATTGAATTCAGATGTATTTATATAGAAACTTTTATACTGAAATGCTGTGTTTAAGCAACTCCACAGAGATCCAAAGTCACGGTCCTCAAAGAAGAATCCAATAGGAACAGAGAATAACAACTCCCTAATCTTTAGAAAAAGCCTAAAAAAAAAATTTATATTGCTTATTTTTATGTTGCTTAATTTTAAAGTATTAGGACACCTCTAGAGCACACAGTAGCATCCCGATCATCCTATTCTAATTTTGTCCCTCTTTTGCACAAAAGCTGTTTTTACTCATGTGGGACATTTTAGTGTCCAGTGTCTGAAGGAACAGGGCTCTAGTGTTTAGAACAGGGCTCTGTGCAATTTAGTCAAGTTCCTCCAAAACAAACTATGCCATTACTTAACATTATGGGAAGCACGGTAAAATCATATAAGCATGGAAATGTGCAAAGTAGTTACAAAAGTCCATCCACCATGTATGTCATGGAACTGCCAACTGGTCAACAGAGGATATGTCGGGTTTACTTTCAACTTTCAATTTAATTTAATTAAGTTTTAATTTTTATCTTGATCTGTTTATCTTTAGCTTTGTGAAATGAGTATATGATAATATCCATCTATCCATTACCATCTTCCATTTTATCCTCGAGTAGGGTCACAGATGGGGCACCCCATACCCATCCAGGGGAGAACGTTTTGGGCGCTGGGAAGATACACCCATGTGTATAAAATCAAGGACTTGGCCATGCAGTTTGGCTCTAGAAACATTAATGACAGGACAGTTCTAATGAATAGTACAGCAATTGAATGTTACTGTTGCAAAAGTTATAAATGTTTTTTGACCATGACTGGTATTATTTACAAGTGAAATTGTTTGGGAAAAATGACGGCCCGGCCACATATTGACTCATTAAATTAATTTACATAGCATGATCACTATGAGTGCTGGTCATAGTACATAAAATTTGTCAGCACTTTGCTGACTCAGTAACTACATTAATCCAACCCTCTGGCATCAACAGTATAAACACTGCATCAGAAACCTCATGGCAGAACAGCTGCATGAAAGCCTTACATCACCTAGCACAATGCCAAGCATCAGTTGAGCTGCTGTAACACACCACCACTGTAGTCTGCAGCAGCAGACAGTAGTGTCCTGTGAAGTGATAAATCATGCATCTCTATCAGATAGTTTTATGGACTAGTCTGGGGTCTGTAGATGTCAGAAAACCTTTCATGCCTGAGTGCACTGTACCTACTGCAAAGTGTGGAGGATGAGACAAAATACGATGGGGTAGTTATTTAGGAGTTGGCCGAGGCCCTGTTATTCCAGTGAAGGGAAAACATCACAATCAATATATTTAAATACATGTTTGGTAATTTTTTTATTTTAACTTTGTGGTTAAAGTTTGGTAAGACGCTATTTTATATCCCAGCATGGCAGTACACAAGGCAAGATACCATTGAGGCATTGATTGGTGAGTTTGCTGAGAGCCCCTACACCTTTGGGATGAACAATAAATGTCTGGTGCTCTCACCCAGGATAAGTGTCTGACCTCATAAATGCTCTTCTGGATGAATAGACAAGTAGTTCCACACACTCCAAAATCTAATAAAAAGCGCTCTAGATCAGTGGAAGTCCATAATGCATCCTGTCTTTCATTCATTTGCAAATAATTACGGCGTAATGATAATAATATAGTCAGACTTTTGCAGGCCACAGACGTCCGTTTCATGTTGTAAAGCAGTGCTGCCCGACGTTAAGCCGATCACTAGTCTTTGTGCATTGTGCATGTAATTCCTGAATTGTATCACTGGCATTATCATAAGCTTTATTGCCTAAGCATTATCCTTGCTGTGTGAATCACATTGCACTGAAGATGTTGCTGGTTATTCTGTACCATGTCCAGAGGGAGAAATGTGGAGTGCAGTCTTAGTTACTGAAGTGGTTATTCTGCCCAGTAAATGAATGCAATGTATTTAAAGGCAGATAGTACACGGCACAGTGGGATGTAGAAGAGGAAATGCCGTAATACTGCACAGCAAGACTGACCACGAGAGCACACTCACAACACGTCTCAATGACTGTCCAGTTTAAGGTTGATGGATTGAGATCCTAATGAACTCATTCTTCTTTTACAGCTCTTTTCTGTTGTCTCTTTGCTGCCGGGGTCTGCGTGAGCCTTTGATGCTGAATTTTGAACTCTTACAACATTCACAGTGTGATTTAGATCAGACCAGAGCTGTGGCAGAGGTTTGCAGATGTTTGTTATTTCATTAGGGGCACCTGAGACCGGGACAGGCAGGTTGAGATGAGGACAAAAAGTTAAATGAAAAATTAAAGTCTTATTAGTGCCAACATGAGTGAACATGCTTAGAGAATGTCCCAGAATGGGGGAGGTAAATGATGGAGGCAGGGGGTAAAAACAGTGAATAAATATAAGAATGAAGAAAGAGTGAGAAAGAAAGCAAGGGAGAACGAGAGGACAGAGGCGGGGCTAGAAGGGGACTATGGGGAGGGGAGAGATAAATAAAGGGCCGTGCAGTCACCTCCCCCTTGCTCCTGTGGAGCTGAGTTGCATGACCCCAAAAAGCTTTGTGAGTTTCACTGAAGAGAGAACGATATATAGCGAGAGAGAGAGAGAGAGAGGGAGGGAAAGAGGAAGGCTCAGATTGAATAAGAAAGTGAGACAGAGGGATGAAAGAAGAGACAGAGGTAGAGTGAAGCAGCAGCAGCAGTTAATCTGAGCTCTCCAAGACGTGCCATGGATTTGTTGAGCAGGACTGCGGCAGTTTATGGACTACTCTGGATTTCTCCACTTGGTCCATTGGAATAGTCTGGAGATCTGTGCCCGTCCAGTGAGATCAGCTGGGCTTCTCTGTCAGTCCACTGGAATTATCTTATGTTTAAATCTGTGACTCAACCTTATAGAAAATCTGGAAGTTTAAGAAAGTCCAGGGGAAGTCTGGCAGCTCCAGGTGAACGGGATCTTAGTGATGCCTTCTGTGGCTCTCAGCATGCCAGCAGCGATGGCTGGCCGTTCTCGTACATGGGTCTGCCTTTCCTGCATGTTCTGGGTAAGATGCATGATGTAATTGGTTTCTTGGGGGAAACCCAAGGGAGATGATTGTAATGACTGAATTTGCTGTAAAAGTTACAATGCGGAGGTGATGCTCTTGAACTGTTATGAGTTTAGCAGCATTTCTACAGCAAATCTGACCTTATGAGAAAATGGTTTGTATGAACAGATATAAATGAAAACACTTTGATAACCAGTTTAATTGCTCTAATTGAGTGAGTGATTAGCACATTTGCACTGGGGATCCAGGTTTGAATCCTAATCTGAATGGAGTTTCCATGCTTTCCCCATGTTTTCATGGGTTTTCTCTGGTTTTCTCACACAGTCCAAAAACATTGTCCAAAAAAGATAATTTGATCTGTTCTAAATTGCCCCTATTTAAAATTGCTCTTATATAGTGTCTGTGTGAATGAGTGTGTGCCCAGCGATGGACTGGCACCCTGTCCTGGGTTATCTGCCCAGTGCTTTAAACATTCTCCACCACAATCCTAGTCCCCTAGTATAGGATTAAGCGGAAGATTTACATTTACATTTAGTCATTTAGCAGATGCTTTTATCCAAAGCAACTTACAAATGAGAACATCACAAGTCAGATGTTATGCAGAAAAACCAACTACACTGTTATGCAGAAAACCAACTACACTGTACAATCATCAAACCATTATTAAAAAAAGATAATGGGAAAGATGAGAAATGCATGGTGTGGAATCCAATATGAACAAATAGATGTTACTCAGTCACCTTAATGTTTGTTAGGACTTAAAATGGTTAGATTAGATTGGATTGGATTCAACTTTATTGTTTTTTACATTATAATATAATATTTAATATAATATATAATAATTAAAATGCAGTTAGTGTCTAACAAAAAGTGCAAAATACAGTATTACTATAATTTAATACAGATTAAGAAGCTCTGTTTAAAGAAATCTTTGGAGCTCCATTGTTAGTCAGTAGCTGTGTTAATTTCTACTTTTTTGGAAGTCTTTCTCTGATCAGTTGACTGGCCTGAGGGGCTGTGGCGATCTTACCTGACACTTGCTCTCCTAATTAGTGTTTTCTTTTGAGAACAATCTGAAACAATCCTGCCTAAGCTCTGTTTCTAGTCACCAATTGACTGAAAGTAGCGCATCTTCGGTCTCCTGTTGAGGCTGCGATTAAGAGGTTAGGCCTGCTGCCTTCAGCACTGCTGGAGCCCAACTAACAGAATGAGAAAGGGATGAGAGAAACTGAATGCAGCTGCAGATATAATCATATAGAAAAGGGTGATGTAGGAAACAGGCACCTTAAAAGAAACAGATGTGACTTGTTTGCTTTTCAGGTTTTTAAATGGAAATTCCTGTGCCAAAATATATGCCTGGTAATTGTTTTATTGTAATGCACGTTCTGAAAAGAGGATCTTGGTAAATACTGACATGAATGCAAATGCAAAAGCTATGGGAAATTCTTTAATAATTCGATTGTTATTTTAGTGAAAGCAAACATATGCTGAGTTGTTTTACTAAATGTACATAACTAGAAAGCACAAAGGCATGCACATGTACATATGCTTGTTTACTTTCTTTTCACACATCAAATCAAATTTTTTACTTTTTAAAAATAACAATGAATTATGAATGAGCCACCCAACCCCAGTGGTTTATAAAGACAGTCTTAAAGAGTGAATAAAAATGTGAAGTTTACAAATAACATAGAAGACATGAACATGTAATCGCTTTACTGGGATATCAAACTAGGGCAGAGGGTGAGAGATAGTTTGAGTCATTGCCCACTGACAGAGCTTTATGTACAGTTTTAAATAAAATGTTGGACAACTTCTTAATTACACATTAAATATGGTCTGTCAATTAATAAGCTCATTCTTTATAGCAGTTGTTCTCAAAGTGGAGTTTGGGGACACCCAGGGGTTTACAAAACTAATCTCTGGTGTCTGCGAAGCTTTTTCCTTTATTGACTATTTTAAAAAAAAATTGCACATATGAAACTTGTGGATAAAACGTCTTTAACTCTTTATTTTGTCTTTTTTACATTCTGACATTTTAGAGAATAATTAGCTAATGAATAAAATGACCTACAGATTTCTAGTAAAGATGGGATAGTTTTCAGCAGCTCCTGTGATCCTGAATAGAATAAGAATTTTATTTTGAAAGTAAATGAATAGGTTGGTCCCTTTGTGTGAAGACCTCTGAGACAAGGTGTCTTTTTAAGACACTTAGCCAAACGAATATTGACTGTTTATCAAACGCTTCAAAGAACTTAATGGATTGGTCAATGTCCATTAACCCATGAAGAATCAATAAAAAAGCATACATGCTGTCCCAAGGTCACTCTAGAACTGCTTTACTTAAGAATTTGGTCCACATCTGGGGTTCTAAAGTGAGGCACCATAGAGGTTTGGTGGTTATTAGCTGAGGTGGTACAATATACTTTACAGATATTGTGTAAATATTTATAAATCAAACAAATTTTTATTGTGCAGACATTCAAATTCTAGCATAATAAGCAGCACTTATATATAATAATATAAAATATCATTACTACCAATAAATATTATATTTTTGTATTAGCAAAGACCAAAACATGCACTATGCTCCACTGGTTGTTAAATAAATAAACATTTACAGAAGGTGTTCATTAAAAATATATGAAAGTTGGTTGTGTTGCAGGCGATTAAAATTTCTACCACATTCAGGTCAGGCGGTAACGGAATACAGACCATCACACAGATAACTGATGGTATAACTCAAAAATAGTTCTGTAAATTACACTTATGAAACTTTAATCAGTTATAAAGGTCCATGCACACAGATCAGACTTAAAGACCACCTCTTGTAAATGTGGTCTTAAAGACCACCTCTTGCTGATATAGCAGCTGAATAAAATCTTTATTACTTTCAGTTATCGAGTTCAGTCATTGTTTAAAAAGTTTTTACCAATATTGTTGCAGAAATTCCCACAAATGTGCTGTACTTGGAGTTTTGCCCAAAAAACCTTAATGGGGTTTCAGTCTGGGGAGTCTTCAGGTCATTCCAGTCACTGTATTCTTTCTATGCTAGTTCTGACGTAACCTAAAAAAATATTTTGTCATTATCTTGCTGTCATATGACATGACCAACAAGGCATTGGTCAAGGCTCTTAGCATTACTGCCTTACAGCAAGATGAGTTCAGATCTTGGTTGGAATGAATAAAGGTCCTGTTTATTATGAGTGTGCATGTCCTCCTTGTGGCCTGAGTGGGGTTTCTTCTGTTATTCCAGGAAATACTAATAGCTCTTCTGATTGGAACCATGTATGCCAATGTTACTATCACGGAAATAACATAAAAGACCTTTTTGATAAAACCCCACCAAAGCAGATACTAAAGTTTCTATCACACCTTAATCTCTATGATCAATTTTTTATACTTGTGTAACTAATCAAATCCTCCTCATCATGCAACAATCTCTGGAAATGTAACTTTACCGGATGTAATGAAAACCAAGTGTATGCTACAAATAGCCAAATAAGGGCTGAAGTGGCAATAAAACCCCAATAAACAAACAAAGTAATTGCTCTTCTGATTGGATTGCTTATAAACTATGGATGAGGAAAGACTTGGTGACCTACCTTATAAAATAGTGTTTTTACCATGAAACTTTTTGGATTAGAATCACTGTAAACTGTCCAAGGGTCAGATACAATTGAATGTGAGAATTTTGCCCATTTATTCAAAAAAACATTTATGAGGTCAGAAGCTGATGTTGAACAAGAGGGTCCAGCTTATAGTCCCCATTCTAGTTTAAACTGGAGGTGTTTGGTGGCTTTAAGGTCAGTACTCCCTGTTGGCCAGTTACGTTTTTTCACATACCACTCATACACACACATGCACACACATACACACATACACCAAACAATGACCTTATAGACCTTTGCATCTGGACACAGTCATGCTGGAACAGAAAGGGGCCTTCCCCAAACTATTTCCACAAAGTAAGCATGCAGTTGTCCAAAATGTGCTTTATTTAATACACCTCTAGCAAAAAGCCTGAATAAGCAACTTAATAACAGTAATCATTTGGTGTGTCCCGATATTTTTTCCATACAGTATATGTTTTTCTAAAACACACTTTAGGAACATTAAAAAATGCTGAAATTAACTTATGTGTAAAAAATCATGAAATATCAAATATTTGATTCATTTGAAAATTCTATTATGTGATAATTGAGAAAAAAAGAAAATGAACAACAGTTATGGGTTAGAATGTGCAGAAATTAGTTTTATAAGAATATGTTAACTTATCTGTAAGACTTTAGAGCACAAAGAGTTTGTCGTATAGTTTTTTTATTTTAAAAGCATGTTTCTTCTCATCGTTTAACAGTCTGAAAATGAGCCCAGTTTCATCAGACTTACATCCCTTCAATAAATCTTCGAGGTTCTCTTCCAAGGGTGCTGAACTTGTGTGATAAACGGAGGCATGTTTTTCACTATCCTCGTCAACTTTTAGTTTAGTGAACTCATTTTTTTACAGGGTAAATAATTTAGCCTTATATTTCTATCAGAGTTTAGTTGGTTTTCTGGCAGTTGTTTTGTGAAGACTAGCATAGCTTCATGTCATTAGCTCTATAGGGTGTATGCATATTATGTGTGTAAGTATTTGGAGGACTGCTGCCCTGTGAAAACTGAAACTCTGAGTGGCAGACTCGTGAGCATTGCCACTATTCGGTAACTACATAAAAGGCAGCAGTGTGTGATTTATGAGGGCCATGTGATTTATGATGTTAGCCCTGGTCTTGCCAGAGCCTCACAGTTCACTGAGCACTGCAGCTTTCACGCTCACAACTGACTCTTGAGCTGCTATCTGGAACTCTAAACACCCCAAATCCTTTCTTAATCAGCCTTATCCTTTGCTGACTCTTCTGCTGTCATATTTCTCTCTGTTCCACCTCTTTCTGCCATTTTTCCCAACCAGGGCCCATTCCTTACACCTGCTTTATCTCCAAATCTTTGCATGTCATTGTGCAAGCCTTTCGCTTTGTGTTTTCTACTACTCTTCTTCTCTTCTTCTTAATGTGTCTGCCTTTTAAAACATATTATCATTTGGAAATCAGTATAACATGTGCATATAACTTGGCAGCCTTGCTCTGACTGCTGCTTAATGTATTGTCTCCTGATGCAGGTATGTGTCTGGGAATGTGAACGTTTCTCTTCTGTATCGCTCTCAGTGTAGGACAAGTCAGCAGCACATCTGTCTCCAGGGCTGATACAGGATTCATGTTAGTTGGCTAAGGGGAACAGAAATTTCAGAAGCTATAAAATGCATCTTATTCTTTTCCTCAGCAGATGCTGTTACTCATCAGTTGTTCATTAGCATGCTGGCAAAGATTTAAGGGAGTTGCATGTGCTTCATATGCTTTTTATTATTTTTCATATTTTATCTTAGTTGGAGGTGTTTTTTGATCCAGAGTTTAACAATGAATGCATCAAAAAGACAGCCAGACACCAATATATAAACTCAATAAGCTTATGTGATAACTGCTGCCACAAAAATATGTTTCACAGTTGTTTTGGGTTGACACTGGTTTTTCAGTTTTCATATAATAGGTTTACATAAGCAGCTATACCATCAGTTGCTGATGACTTACTGACATTAAGATGCTGAGTATCATACAGTAACACCACTATTAACATTTTTTTTTATTTTTAATTAAGTTAATGGATAAAATAATTCATTATTAGTCTCAACATGGGGAAATATACATAGAATAACCATCCACCACTTAACCTTAGTCCCTGGTTTCTTCAAAACAAATACCAGGGAGTTTTTGCCTTTCCACTGTCATGTCAGCCTGATCTGATTCCGGCTTAGAACACTGTGAAAATATACTACTTAAGATTAAAGAATTTAGTTTGTACTGTATAAATGATTTCTCTTTGAATAAAGATTCAAACATTCATGTGTGAAATGTGCAAATTGGAAATTGTATACCTTATAATGTTAGAATGTAAATTCTACAATTCAAATTCCAAATTCCAGACTATGGATTTCATGGCTTTTGCTGTCCCAGCTCAGACCTGGCTTTCAGACCTATTTTTAGTTTATAGAATATTGATGAAACCCTGTCTGCATAGTGGTGCTAGAATTATTATTATTATGGAAAGTTAAATAGTGTTGACTACATTCTTTAAGCTGACATTTAAAAAATGTTCACGTTATGTTTGACATCCATGAACTTTGAGACTGCTGTGGTCATAGGTTGCAATTTAAGGTGAACAGATTGCGCTGGCAAACAGATGCCACCTCTAAAGATGCCTTTACCCCAGAATCCAGGTGTTTAAGGAATTTGAAAGCGAGATCTCCAGCATGTCACTTATTCTGAGAATGAAAGAGGTGCCGAAACCTGGTTGTAATTAGGCTTTGAAACTAGGGGGGTACCCAGGACCTGAGTGGGACCTCCTTTAAGGCCTGCTTTAAGATTGAGGCCTCTCTATAAGAGCTTGCTTTGTTCTTCAATAACACACTGATATGGTCTGTGTAGGGTAGCTTTGTTCAACACATATTTATATATGTTTATATATGTGGGACTGTATGCTACTGACATTTTAATGCCTAAACTGCTAGATGATTGGGTGACTCCCCTGATTACTACAGGGTTTAAAAGATCTGGACTGAAAAATAACCATGCATTTTGTTGTATCCATAAAGAGCTTGGTCCAGCAAAAAGGTGTAGGTCATTTTAAAAACATAATTCTTCCATAAACCATTCCTGCATGTGGTATCTTATCAAAGCCATTTTCCTTGAAAGGAAATATTGAAATGTTACTATAATGAGAAACAGAGGCCACACTCTGCAGCACAGTTTCGTTTTTTTTTTGTGCATTATTAAAACTCTTTGATCTATAAATCATTGCTGAGCCTGATGTTCTGTTCTTAGATTTTAATTGCAATGGCCATAGCAATTCAAACCATTATATACAAGTGACAAAGTAAATAAATACTGACAGCCTTAGAGATTGTGTGATCACTGGACCTAAGCTTAGCACAGACCAGTGATTTCATTTGTTTACTCGTGTCCTGGCATCAGATCAATAATGTGATTGTGTTTACATTTTAATCAGGATTGTCTTTCAGTATAGGGGCAATTAAATCTTTAATTATTTCTACTCTTGCCTAAGGAATAATCTGGTGTCCTTTGTTTATTCGCATTGGGAAAATATGCCAACTGCACTGAGGAACTCCACTGTCCTGTCTTTAAAATTTTAGATAAAATATGTTTTGCTTTAAATTTAATATATATATATATATATATATATATATATATATATATATATATATATATATATATATATATACACACACACACAGTGTAAATATAGCGATACTAGATGTAATGAGTGTTTTTAACGTTGATGCCCACATTTGTACTCTCTACGTCTTAGGATCTTCTCCCAATGTTCTAAGTTCATACACAGTTGTCCCTGAAGAAATAAAAAAAGATGCCAAAAGAAGCAATAAAACGGAGTTTCATAATAACTAGTTTATGACCTCAAAACAAAAACTGCTGGGTTAACATCACTTTCTTAAGATTTACAACATCCCCCTACCGCCTGTGCTTTTATTGTGAAGTCATCAGGGGTCATTTTAAAGGCAGATTGTCTTGTTTTTTAAGTCAGTCTGCCGTCGGATTAAATTGCCATATTATTCACACACACTTCTATTTATAATCAATGCGTTCATTTTTGTTCTTTGTGCTGCCAGTGATTTGAGTTTCATGAGCATCCTTGTCCAGTTGGCTTGTAGAACTGTACTCTGTTTATTTTTGATAACATTCTGTTTGGTAATGTTTTAAAAGCATGCGGCTTGGTTAAGATTTGGAGCTCTAATAAGGCAATACATGAGTCTCGACTCTCATAAACTCCCTTATATGGCAATAATTATCACATCAGCCATGTTTAATCTAATCCTAGCATGTGTCTGTTTTTACAAAGTGTAAAGTTACATAGCAGTACAGATTTTTTTGACATTACAGCATCCCTAACTGCTGCCAGTTGTTCATCAAAGAGTAATAAAAGGCCCTGCATTGATATTACTTCTAGTATACTTTAAAGTTGGCTCACTTGAACTTTGAACAAAGCCTTGTTTCTTGGTCTTATTATCCTTTAAGGCTTTGATTTTATTATTGAGACCAAAACAAGAACAGTTGGCAGCATTATTGAAGGGAAAAACAAATAAGTGTTGCTATAACTGAGAGATTTTATGAAATCCACAAAGTTCTCACCCGGAACGCATTATTGATGTGGTTTGAGTCTAAGAATGTGTATGGCACTGAGATACTGGAGGGAGGGGTGTACCTGCCAAATCTTCTTATTATAACTGCTGATAGACTTTGAAAGGGGCAGGATTTTTTGGCGTACTTCTAGATGACTGAGTAATTTCCTCCTAGGGATCTAGTCTCTCTGAAACCAAATGCACCTCAGATACGTGTGGGATCAGAAGCAGAGAGAGGGGGCTGGAGAAAAACTGTGAGAAATGGTAATGGGAAGGTTTTTTAACAAAATGAAAAGCACATGAGCCTGGTGGATGGAGAGGTCACATTCCATTCCCTTTTCTCTTGGATAGGGGGGCACATAGAAAGATCATGGCCCCAGATGCATCCCCTGCAACCATCTTGCAACCAGTTGAATTTTAAAATAGCTTGAGTGACCCATTGCACCTTACCTTATGGGTTGCCTGCTTCGAATTTGTCATGCTAAGTGAAGTGAGGTCATAACAACATTAAGTGCAGATTAACTAGAACAAAGGCGGCTCGAGTAGTAGGTGATGCTGAATTAGTGGTTGTTTATTTATTGCATTTAATTTGGTTCATTTTGTATGACTTACGTTTGACTTACTGTGGGATTTACTAGGATGAGACATACTGTCTGGGAAACAAAGCTTGTGGTTGTTGTGCAGGGAATTAGATTTAATAGCAACACATAATTTAGGTATTTGGTTTTACTTTTCTTAACCTTGGCCTCTGCCAGAATCTTGTCAAAGCCCTGCCCTGTAACTGTATCAAGTCTGATAAATAGGCCATACTTTTGAGCCATTCTTAACCTTGGCACAAATAGCCATTCTCAGTATGGGGCTTTGTTGGTGTCACTAAGCAAGCTGTTCTGTTCTTCTTATTTGACCGGTCTTTTGAGCAGGGAATTTATGCTTTTCCACTGCTCCAGAGTGTAAATGATGAAATGAGCACTCTACTTGATGATGGACTTAGAAGCTTGTAGGATGGGGTTTGGTGAAGAAGTTGCGTTGATAAACTGGATGGAAAGAGTTACAGAGTACAGTTAGGAGTTAGTTGGAATAAAGTGGATTTAATTGTGGTGTTTGCTCTTGACCCCTGCAGAGGCATTAATTATACAACCTTTACATTCTATAATATTTTCTTGGAATATTAGCTTTAGTTATGGTGTGCATCAGCCGTGGCATTATTTCAACGACTGCAATCTGATCTAGTACATTTTATATTGATCTAGTATATTAAATTCATGTTGATTTGTCTGTGATGGTCAGTTCATGTTTGAAAATGAAGCTTTGCAGACTTTCTTTTGGTCTCTCGAACATCACTGCTGGGTAAGCGTTTTCCGACAAGGCAATGGAATAAACTCTGATAATGGAATGGAATAAACTCTGATGGAATAAACCTGATTGTTTTCAAAACTTTATTTTAACTTCAACATAACAATGCTGACATCAGAACCTGATCAACCTCAGAAACCCTGGTTTAACAATGAAAAACTTCTACCTTTATATTAGCCATCTGTCTATGGACCAACTCTCATCAACAAACACAATCATCAAAAACAAGTTGCTTTTATTTTTAAAGGTGTATTTATATTAGTGTGTGTATATATATATATATATATATATATATATATATATATATATATATATATATATATATATATATACAGTATGTGGCTTAGTGGTTAGCACGTTCGCCTCTCAGCACTAGGGATTCCCGGTTTGAATGGGTGGAGTTTCCATGTTCTCCTCGTGTTCTCCTCGTGTAATTTTTAAATTTTTAATTTTTTCCTGTTGTAGGACATTCAATTTAAAAGACAGAACACCATTCTAGAGGTCATTCCAATTACAATTTCCAAGGTGAAATTAAATAAATTTATAATTAGCCTAACAATGATTGTTTCAGTGATTTTCTTACTCAGTTGAGCATCATTGTTTTAGCATCATTAGGTTTATTGTTGACTTTTAATATTTGCTCCTTTTCCTGAACCTTTTCTACATTAAACTCGCCGTTGTGACTTAAAAGGTAAACCAATTACAGTATGTCTCAAACATATTGGCTGGTTTTCGGAAACATGATAATGTATCCTGATATCACAGTCAGGATATTATTATAGATGAGAAAAATCAATACATATATCCAGCATTTAAAGACACATCACTTACAGCTCCTGTAGTTTCTGATCTGTCAAACTGTGCTGAATCTAATTCTTAGGAGCCTTGCTTCTTTAAAATGCACATCCACAAACTTCATCTATCCCTGAAGCACTGTATGGCCAAAAGTATTTAGACACTTGATGGTCACACTTATCCATGTTTAAAGATTTAATATTTGTATTAAACAATGATGGCATATACTGTGTGGTTAAATTGTCAGATGTACATGACTTTTACACAACACAAGCACACTATAGGTGAACTACATAGTGAGGAGTGAATTATTTCAGACACTTGCTGTCTGTCTTTAGAACTCCAGTTTTTATGGATAGGAGCACAGTAATGCTGGGACAGGAAGGGGCTTTTCCAAACTGAGTTAAAAGCTTATAATTGCCTAAATTGTTTTGTTTTGCCATAGTATTTCAGTGGAACTAAGACGGCTTGCCCAAAACCTGAGAACCAAAAAGGGTGGGCTCATATGTTTATGGTATAGCACCCTGTACCCAGCTGTTAAAGAATTTACATTAAAGGCATATTTATATAATTATAATTGCTTTTTACTTTAAGGTCTGTTAGAACAAGTTTTGTTTAAATGATCTTATACCTATAGTGGCATGGTGTATGCGTATTTTCCTTATTTCTATGATGTGTGCTTAAATGTCTCGGTACAGGATGTAATGTCAAGTACATTTTGTCTTACGTGAAATACAATTCAACCCATAGTTTCTTAAGACACATCAAGACAAACCCCTACAGTTTATTCATATAGAGTAGCAATAAACAATATAAATATGATGACATGCTAGGTTACGGGCTGCATGGTGGCTTCCCAATCTGGATGGAGCTTCCATGTTTTCCCCGTGTCCACGTGGTTTTCCTCCAGGTTCTCCGATTTTCTCCAACAGTCCAAAAACATGGATTCAAGGCTAATGTAATGCTCTAATATAGTGTTTGTTTGTCTGTGTGAGAGATTGGTGCCCTATCCTGGGCGTATCTGCCCAGTTCCTGAAATGTTCTTCTCTTAATAAAGGATTAAGCCAAAGAATGCTAGGTCAGTGAATTTAACATAAAATAATAGGACTTTTAAATGATCACAGTGATATCATATTGACATTATCCAGTAAATTAGAAAACCACATTTCTTCTTACAAAATTGTAAAAGCTGAAAAAAGTTTTTTAGGATCAGTCTTTCTACACTATTTTTCTTTTTTTTCCTATACTTTTTAGAGTATATCCATATAAACCTTATTCCTTTGTTAGTTAAAACTTTAAATTGCACACTTGTAACGCACATATATATGGTCGTCATCTGTAAAGTGTGTTGTCTTTGACTGGTGAAAGTAAGGGTCCTGAGCGATGACAATGATGCAGTCTAAAGAGAGGTTTAGACTGGGGGTTACAGAGCAGGAAGCTTTGAAGCCCTAGTGATCAGTTTGCAGGGTTTTAAAAGCATTGGTGGTTGAGAGGATTTGGGGGTTTAAGTGCAATGCTCATGCAGTTAGATCATAGATGTTTCGGGTTAAGGATAACAAGTAGATAGATGGGGTGATGTCAGCTTTGGAACTGGGGTGAAGGGTTAGAACTGTAATGCTTTTGTGCTGGGAAGAACAGGTAGATTGGTGGGGATTTGGAGTTGAGCCAGCATTGGCCTTTGGGTGAGGCTGATGAGATAGGATTGTGGGGATTTGAACCTTGAGTATAAGGGTCATGGGATTCTTTTAGGGGTCTTTAGCTATGGACTAGTGCTCTAGAATAGGACAGTGGTAGTCGTATAAGACAAAGACATACAACTTTAGGATTGTTCATACAACTTTAGAGTTCTGGTTATGTAGACCTTTGAAACAATATTTTTGTAGAACTGTTATTTAAATGGTAAGAATTGTTTACTGTTGATTCATTCACTGTTGATTTTTTCCTTTAGCAATACAGGAGCATTTATTTTTTTAGATTGTATTTTGTTTCATCTTAGTAATTTATACTTGATGTGTCTGATAGCTAATGTGTATGTATGTATGTATGTATGTATGGGATATAGATGGATTGAGGCCTGGCTGAAATGATGGGGATTGGTAAGCTTTTTGGTTGCTGTGGTTTTTCAAGTTTAAATATTTATTTCAAGGCTGATTTTAATTGTAGGTAGAGCAGTATGGGTAATCTTAATAGTGATATAATGGTGTCGATAATAATGTGGTGATCTGCGGTTGGCAGTGAGACTCCCGAGAGCATTTCCAACAAGTAAACCCATTAATTATAAAAATTGCCTGCATTGCTTTCCTTGCTTTACTGTCAGCTTTCTAAACTCTTAAGCAACTTTAAGTCCTGAATCATTTGATAACAAGTAATTATGCTAAGATGGAGGATGTGCCTTTTTTACTATGTTGCATTTTTTTTCTTGTATTATTATAAAGGGTTTGGTTACATTTTTTTCGGTCTGACCCTGTGAGACTTGATATACAGTAGATATTAGAGACATTATAGCCACTTCCTGAACCCAAGGGCAGCTGTGTCAGGTCCCTGTCAGGATATCATACATGTGATCAAAAAAAAACCCTACACAAGTACACATACAGTAAAAGTATATGTAAATGCAGACCAATAAATATCATAAATAATAGTAATTGCAAGACTTTGTAAACAAGTTGTGAACAAAATTGTGGACGTGTGCAATTAGACAATTGTGTGCAATCTGATTTTGGTCATTGGTGCACAAAAAAATTATAAAGTTATCCATCTGTATATTCTTGAGTGGATGGTGTGTATATTTTAATAATAATGCAATTAGCTCTTCAGCAGATCAATAAATTATCTCACATGAGCGCTTGCCCAGCTCCCCCGAAGTCCCCCACCCTGCACGCATTTCAGATCTCATTTCAGAAATTCATATGGTGGCTTCCTTCTCACCAGAGAGCAAAAGAATGAGGAAGAGGAAAGAGTGGTGGGAGAAAATTGGGGGAAAAAAGAGGTCAGACATCTCTGAGGTGTCCTAGTGGATGTGGGGTCGAAGAGGCTAGATAGAGAAGGATGACAGGGTCAGGGGTCAGTTGCCCCTGCTGGGTAATGTTTTGTGGGTGGAAGAATAGTAGCGTTGTGAAAGAAAACATAGTGGCTGGAGGGGGTTGTTTTCTGAAAGAGGCCAGGCACTCTCAAACTGCACTAAGGTGCATCGAGTTAGTTAGTCTGTGCTGACCAAGTGTATGTGCACAGCTTTGGGACATCACCATACAATTCATAGATTATTAGTCATAGGCTATTAGAAATGAGGGCAGGTGATGGAGGGAGTCACACGCCCCTCTTCGCAACAGATGCCACACCAGACCTTCTACTTTACCAGATGGATTAAAGCATAATTAGAAAAAGATGTCATGCTGCAGGATTCTTGTAATTTGGGGCACCATATGTGAAGCACCCTGTATTGCTAATGTAACAGAGCAATGCTGTTCTTTATTCATGAATCACTGGGTATTGTTTGATCAAACTAATTTGGGTAAAACTATTTAAATGAAGGTTTCTTGGGGAGTTCTGGAGTTCAGTTATTTAAAACCGTGTTTTCTTTTATATGTGCTTGTGTGCACATGTGAAGTAAGATTGCATATGGACTGTCTGGATATGTCACTCATGGGTTCTATGTATGAAATTGAGTATCTAACCAAAAAGTCAAAGCCAAAACATCAAAACGTCCTCAACGCAGAGTTTCAACAGCAGTATCTAGTGTGTCGTTAAAAAATGGGATAATTTTACCAACAGTTCTAAGAAACAGGAAAATGTTCTGATAGTGTTAAAAAAAAACAACCTTAATATAGAAGTGGAATTTTCGTTGTTTTGTTGAGTTGGACTCTCTTATAACTAAAACACATAGTTTCAAAATGTTTTTGGCTATGGTGAATAATCAGACTAAAGGGCTTGCGCAGTAAAAGGATAAAGTAGATGTTCTTATGTGTTGTAATTCCTCTGTGGAGGACAGAGTTTACAATAAAAAACAGTATTAAATTCCTTAAACACTGTATTCTGCTTTAAAAACTGTCAGATTGCTTTCCAGCTCTCATCATTTTCGTAGCCCCTCTACGAACATAAGGAAAAGAGTTGGATCCCTCATCACAGGAATGTGGGTGAGAGTTAGAGAAGCAGGCTTTACATACACTATGGGCTTTTCCTTGATGCGTTTTAAATATGTAAACTCTACCTACAGTATAACGTTTCACAAGACACTGCCAAGCCATTTCAACTTGCTGATTGCAAAGAGCAAAATGCTGTTAAACTTTTGTCATAAATCATAAGCAGGTGAATTAATTCTAGAGAAGCTATATAACATGTTTAAAGTGCATTGAACTGTGAGTGTAAATACAACAGATTATGGTTAAAATACGGAATGGCAGTGAGACAAATTAATTTTAAGATGTTTGGGGATGTATATATCAGTGCACTTGTAGTTTCATTCTCACACGGAGATAAATGGGATGATTGCATCTGTTATAAAACTGTGCCAAATCTAATATGCATATTTCCCCCCTTACTGAAAAAAAGCGTTAAGAAAAGGTTTAGGCTTGATTCTACAACATGTGATTATTATTATAATGACAATTATGCAAAGAGCAGATGTTTACTGCTCTGATACACTGGTGAATTCAAAATAGCCAGATATATTTAGAGAAAATGAAGGACTATTTAAAAGGACGATGTTGCCAGATGTAAAGCATGTGGGTGTTTATAATATGCTTTGAAATTGTTTTGCTTTCAGTGCCAACATTTCAGTGGTTGATTTGGACAATCAATTTTGTGTTAAATAATTACATTAATAATGGTATATGTTAAAATAAAGTTTAAAAGTAAATGACTTTCACAACAGGATCTTCATCAATACCCCAGAATCTGCCACAAAAAAGAGTTTTGAAAGAAGTAAGATTTTTTATTATTTTGAGAGCCCAAACCTTTTCTTAATGCTTTTTATAATTTCTTTGGGCAATTAATCTGAAAGTTGTGGAATCATATCCCGAGTTAAATGTGGGACCTTAAGCAAGGCATAAAACCCTTATTGCTCTAGGGGTTGTGTTTCAAAGCTGACCCTATACTCTGACCCCAAAAATTAAATTGGTATACATGTAAGTTGCTTGGAATAAAAGCATCCACAAAAAGATCTCATGTAATGCAATGTGCATCCCTGTAATAGAACATCATTCGAGTGGCATCCGAAAATGACTTCCTAAGTTTGTACTGCCTCCGTCATATGGCAAAATTAACCTGTTTTCATTTTATATATGAAGCTTCTTTGCTAATTAATCTGACCAATCTTAATTCCTTTATTCATTACCTTTCTTGTTAATTAGGAATTTGTAAACAAGCAAAAGTTTTTTTAACTGCCTTTTTAAAATTAGTGTATGTATGTATATGTGTGTGTGTGTGTGTGTGTGTGTGTGTGTGTATGTATATCTATCTATCTATCTATCTATCTATCTATCTATCTATCTATCTATCTATCTATCTATCTATATATATATATATATATATATATATATATATATATATATTCATATTCATTCAATTTGTGAGCTCTGAGACACACATAACAGACACACCCCTCCCTCACTCCAATAAATTTGTTTCTTTCTCCAGCACTGTATACGTATGAGCATTCACTACTCAACTCTTTTCACAGTATGTGTGAATGCCTTTGGCTCGATGCCTAGTATTTCTCAATGTAGAGACAGATTAGCTACAAAATTGTTTCTGTGTTTCTGAATGCAAAGGAAAGGGTAAGAAAGACTGGTGTGTAAGATCAGCTAACATAAAAAGGACCAAGAAAAAAAACAAAAAGACATCCACTTTGTCCACAGTGATGATACTCTCATGTGCCCTTTTTGAGTTTTAATGCTTTTATAATGAAAAATAATAATTAGTAAGCTAAGTTTTGTATCATCAAACGTTGCTAGTCTTATTCCTTCTTTGTCTTTTTATCTTTTTTTTGTCCTATGTAAAAAAAATAGCCATATTCATTGTTAACTTTCTTTATTCTGTTCTTTAATATTCAGGAACACCAGGGAATTATTACAAGCAAATATTATTTGGGTGGTGGATGATTCTCAGCATTGCAGTGGCATTTATTGGTAGTATGTCAGTGTGTTGCATTGTATTTTGATGGAACAGCTTAGTGACACTTCAGGACTAGTCCACAAACCAAAAATGTCCAGCGACCAGCGTACTGTAGGCAGAGTCCTGCTTAAAGATTAAATGACAAACTGTGCAGCAACAGATCTACTTTCAGACTTTACATCTGCAGGGTGGAACTGTAAGGTTGATGTGTCCAATAAACTGTGCAGTAAGTGAACCCACTACTGTGTTCACTGTGGCTATGATGTTTACTGTGTGAAACCTGGATTGTTGTTGGACTGGTGAGTTGCAGTCCTGCAGGATGGACTCACTTGACTTGTATAGTTTTTTTCAACTGTTGAATATGGACACATGATCTCACTACACAATCTCTATATGTCTGTCCTACACTGTTGATGAATGAGTCCCCCAATGAGCCTTGGTCCACCCAAAGATTTTTCCTTAAAAAAAACAAAAAATACCATAACTGGGAGTTTTTCTTGCCACTGTCGCTTGGCCTTGCTCTTTGGGGGTTCAGGCTCATGACACTGTAAAGCTGCTTTGTACTGCTGTAAAAAGCACACCTTAAATAACTTTGTTGAACCGGTTTTTGATCCAGTGGTACACTAACACATCACCACCATCAGGTTAGCGTCACTGCACACCATCCACTATCCAATAACCCGTGCACTGTATTGGTCTTTTTTTTGGTCTCTGACAATTCCTTAACAGAGTAAAAGGGACTAACAGAGTATGTAGAGACACAGATGGACTACAGTCTGTAATTATACAACTATAGAGTGCAAATGGCAGGTCGAGATGCATTTAAAAAGAAGGTAACCTAATAAAGTTGTCATTTAGTGCATGAAGCCCACAAATTTAGTTGATCTATGTTAGTAAAAAACATATTTAGTATATGCAATATACTGTTTTTACCCATCATAACAACTTAAACATCTTCAGATACAAAAGCTTTGTCAAATTTTTCCAAGTGTTTAAAAAGTGCAATTAGAAATAAAAACACAACTTCATAATGACCTGTAAATGTGGATGGATGATACTGAAAATGCTTTTTGATGAAAACCTCCAAGCAGAGGCACTGATGTTATGCTTAGACTGCATGTTATGATGCTTACCTTGCTCTATTTAAATAAGTAAATATTCAGCCTTTGATCCTAAAGTCAAAGGCCTGGTGTGACGGCTTCTGGATCTATACTTGGCACTTATCCTCTAGTAGTGTATGCATGTGGACCACATCCTCCTCATTCCAGCATGGTGTGTGGGACTGCTTCATGTTGATGGTGAGGCCAAAAGAATGTGCACCATGTTCGACAGCTTAATGTCTCTTCAGAAAATCTATTAAGCTGTGCGTAACCTTTTCAGCTATAGAACTCTAAATTCATAGTGGGCAAAATTTTTCCCTTTGTGATTACACAGTACTGAAGGTTAGCCAAGGTGCAATCTACATTATTGTACAATAACAGACAAATGGGCAGAATGCCTGCATTGTTTCACTAGCTGGGAACAATTAAAGTATGGGAGGAGGCCAGCTGCATTGTTTGGTTTATTTGATTACGTGTGTATCAGAAAATAAATATGAGAGAACTTGAATCTAACATTGGGACATACTGTGTTTGTGTGTTTGGCATTAAATTACTAATATAACTCTCCAGAAGTGTTCATAGCTGCACTGCAGAATTATGTATGTGTATATGGGTGCAGAGGCTGCATGGGCTAATTATAAAAAGTAATCTTTCACTCTCAGGCTGTTCTCTGTGGATTTAATTTGCTTCCTTTATTTCAGAATGCTGTGATCTGAGGTCGATCAATTTATGGGGACATACTGATGGGGAACCCACCGCGAACCTAATATAGGATAAAGCAGAAGATAATTAATTAATTAATTAACAGTTGGATTAATAACATTTTCTTATTAGTATAAAGATTTTTTTTGATCATACTGGCTTTTGTTTTTTACCAAATCACAAATTGAGTCGCTTAGTTACTATCCCTAGAAGTTATCATACCTTTACAATTGACTACATGATATTGATACATCATATCAGATTAACTGACTTGTGGTCAAATAATAACCCAAATAATACCTGCTCTGTTGGGGTCCTGACCATACCAGAACTGACTAAAGGGGACTACCAGAGTCTGTACAAAACTAAATGTACTGCTCTGTAATCTGAGAACTACACAGTACATTCATATGGTAATAAGTTTAAAAATGAAGAGGTGTACATAATTAAGTGGCTGGGAAGTGTGTAATGATTAACAATGTGCAGTACAATTACATTTCAGGTTGTTGTAAGTATTAGCTTTGGTTTCTCATGTAGTTTGTCCATATTCAGGATTCTGAGAGCCTAAAAGCTTGGATGTTCTCCGATATCTGTGTAAACTGACCTGTGGTACCCATGAGACTGTTCAATTGCAAAGAAAAATAAAATGTGCGGTTGACGTGGTTTATATTATGGAAATTCACCTTTGACTTTTGCACGACATATGTCACATGTCTATCTTTCTCTATAAGACACACACACACACACATATACAGTGTATATATATATATATATATATATATATATATATATATATATATATATATATATATATATATATATATGTGTTTATTTTTAAATGAACAGAACTAAATTCTCTGTTAAGACAAAGAACATGAAAATGTAACTGATCCTGATGGCTGATGGGCTTAGAGTCTGTAAGTGTTTTATCGTGGGAGTCTTGTATAAGATGGACGCTGTTGCTGAAGCTAATTGGAAATGTCATAACAATTTCAATGCGTTTTAAGTACATTCAGTGAGTCATTTTGTAGAGGGAATTGGGAGGGGAGTGAGTATAATTAGAAGAGTAAGTCTATGATATCACAAATGCAATAATGTCTACAAAAAAGAGAGCTTTCTGTGCTGCAGTTGTTGGAAGTCCTGGGTTTGATTTTCAGTTAATGCAGACAAGGGATCCTTTTTGTGTGTACTCTGCATGTTCTCCCTGTGGGGTTCTTTCAGAGACTTTGGTTTCTTTTCTTATTTCACAGACATGCTGATGGTTAGATTGGAGATCTATATTTCCAGACAACCTCTACTGTATTTCTTGCCACCGTCCCTGTCAGAAAAAGGTTTTTAATGCTGTCCAGACATTTAACTTTTATATACAAAAATCTTTATATGCAATTTCTGTTATTTCACTGTGGTGTACTAATTTGCACTTTAACCTCACATTATAAAAAATGTAGCTTCAACAAGTTCCACTCTGTGTGAATTTAACATGTTTTCCCCAAGTCTGCAGTCCAAAAACATGCTTGCAGGTGACCTGGCAGTTTAAAATATCCCTGGGTGTAAATGTGTGCGGAATGTGTTTGTCTTTGTGTCTTTTGTCTTGACAGTAGACGGACAACCTGTCCAAGGTGTCTCCCCCCACCTTTTGCCCTATGAGCCTGATCCTGATTAGTTTTAGCAAATTAGAAATTGAATCTATCCATCCATTATCTTCCACTTTTTCCTATTTTAGGGTCGCGGTGGGGTTCCCCATGCCCATCCAGGGGAGAACGTTTCGGGCGCTGGGCAGATACACCCAGGACAGTGTGCCAATCCATCGCTGGGCTCACACTCACTCACACAGACACACAAACACACTCTATATGGGGCAATTTGGAGAACTCAATTGACTTGATCCATGTTTTTTGACTGTGGGAGGAAACCGGAGAACCCGGAGGAAACCCACGCGGACACGGGGAGAACATGGAAACTCCACCCAGATGGAGATTTGAACCAGGAATCCCTAGCGCTGAGAGGCGAACGTGCTAACCACTAAGCCACCGTGCCGCCTAGAAATCAATCAATTGAATCAAAGGATTAAATGTAAAATGACTTCTTTACAGGACCCATTTCAGTTTTTAAATATGTTAAATTCAGTACATAGTAAAAATGCACTTTACTGCAGAATTACAACTAAGATGTCAGGGTTGGGAGTGCTAGGCTACTCCCCCGTTTTCTTATTTTCGGTTTTGGCCGTTCGAGGTTCCCGTAGGTAGGGCCCATCCCCTAGAGCTGGGATTGGGTCCTACCTAATCACATGTGACCTGCTGACTACACTTAAAGCGCGCATGCGCCCTGAGTCAGCAGGCCAGCATTGTATGTATTTTTTATATGCGTGGTACGCTTAGGTTACGTTCGGTGTTGATGTGTTTGTTTGTTTAGAGTTTTGCTCCCGGCACGTTCCACCGTGCCTTCAGCGGCGTTCACGCTGATTCATGGGATTAAAAACCTCTTTGTTGCCTACCTGGTCGCCTGGTTCGCTTCTTATCACACAGCACCGCGCAGCGCCGCCGATGGTCGGATGGCGCGCTTGTAACACAAGAAGACATAAAATTTGACTTTTTAATTTTGATAGTGGCTCCTAAGCTTGGGAACAACCTTCCCCATATATAACACAGGCATCTTCACTGTCCATTTTTAAATCCAGTCTTAAAACCCATTTTTATTCTCTGGCTTTTAATTCAACATGATTTTACTTTACTTTGGTTTTATCTGTTTTTATGGTTTTATTTATTTTTCAGTTTTATTGCTTATATTGTTTATTGGTATATTGTGTTCTTGTTTTATAATTTTTGTTTTAAGTTCAATGCTGTACAACACATTTTTTTAAAGTGCTTTATAAATAAAATTAAGTTGAGTTGAGTAGTCAGCCGAAATATTTGTATACTAACATCTTAAATATGGTTAGTGACTTGAAATTGTTCTTTATGCTTGTAACATATTTTCACAGGTAACTTTGTCTAACAGTAAACAGTCACCAACTTTCATACAGTGGCAGGTGATGGGCAATAATTCAAAAAAAGGAACATTTGGGTAATCAGTGGGATTGATGTGAATCTGGCTGCATCTCCGGTCGCTAGTCCTCTGATGCTGCATTAATTCTTTTAGGCTGACTATATCAGGCTAATCAGATTAGCATGGGGAGGAGGCTGAGCCTGAGGACTTGCTGAAAGTGTCACTGCTGCCACAATGCTCTCAACGTCACACAAGGTTGGAGTTAGCCAATGAGTGGAGATAACTGGCTCTCTATCACCCTTACAGTTCCTTTTAACCCTCTCTATTTTAAAACTATAAAGTAATAATAATATCTTCCTTTTTATTACAATATTTCTTTGACACACCAAAGCTTTAGACACACATTTTTGCTCTAATTGGCCATGTTACACAGGACTACAGTAAATACTGTGTACATCCATTTTACTCTGTTCTCTAAAAGTCATATAGGTATGATACTAAACCAATTCACTTTATTTCAATCATTTTATTTCAATCTTACTTTCTTTAGAGGATTTTTAGACTGAATTCTGGTAAGGTCTTCGTATGTCAGAGAACGAAAATGACCACAAGGCTAAATGAAATATAATAATGCATGTTATACAATAATGCATGCCAATATGTAATACTATTCCCAAGATATATTGTATATGAATAATTATTATGAGGAATATGGGCTGACCTGGAAAGAGCAAGTTTTGAGGGTACCTGAGGAATGAAATCAGTCCTGTGATCCCATGAGAATCAGAGTCTAAGATTTCCTGTTTAGCAAAGCTATGTCTCAATCCATTAATCTGCAGGTGCTTACAATGGTCTGTACAGTAATCACACACACACACACACACACACACACACACACACACACACACACACACACACACATTTACAAACAACTGTGTAGAGTACCAGTTTCTGTTAAAGGCCTCGGGCCTGTACAAGAGCAGATGTCCCTGCAGTCTAGAGCTTCCACATGCTGATGAGTTGGTTTTAGGCTGCAATGATGTGCCAGGTCCATTACTGTCTGCCTCAAAAAAATCCCTGTCCTTTTCCATGGACCCTGCCCGTCTGCATTTCAACAGAAGGATAAGTTTCAACCCAGTCTAGAACAACCATAGCCCATAGCTTACAGAAAGACATGGAAAATGAAAAAAAACATTGTCAGTCAGCCTGGAAAAAATATATAATCGCTACTTTGTATTTATGCTTAATCTTTAAAACGACCCTGAGGAGTATTAGAAATGAAACTGCAGAGCCAGGATTGAGTACAATAAAGATGATGACAATATTAACAATCTTGCATCGTTTTCAGAATTGCACACAGCAAGGGTGTGGGGGTGTTCTAAACTAGGGCCAAAATAATTAAATATGAAAATCACTATTATAGTGAATATATTATAGGGGCAGTCATAGGCTTGTGGTTTAGGAACCAGCCTTGAATTTTTAAAGTCCCTGGTTTGATCCCTGGACGGGTGCCATGTACAAGGCCACCGCTACGGGCCGTTTATATATATATATATATATATATATATATATATATATATATATATATATATATATATATATATATATACTGCACCCTGTCCTGGGGGTATCTGCCCAGTGCCCGAAACGTTCTCCCCTGGATGGGCATGGGGAACCCCCCCGCGACCCTAATATAGGATAAAGCGGAGGATAATGAATGAATGAATATATATATATATATACTGTATGTCATTCCACTGACATTACTAATGTGGGTCCTTGAGGCCCTTTAAAACTTGATGTGATTGATTGGAATGTTTATGATTTGTTTAGGTGAATAAGTTTTGTAACTATGGGTGAAATATTTTTATGAAGCTCTTCTGCTATGTAAAGCACTATAGTACTGCTAGTTTGTCATGCACCCTCGAGCCTGGTCCTTAATCCTTGTTTAAATGATGTATGATGTCATAATCTCTGTTATTCAGTAGGAATATTTTAAATGTCAATAGTGATAAAATATGTGTTTCTTAAAGGATCGAATGCAATAAAGGGTCTGTGTTGGAGTTATTTTCATATTTGAGATATTACTTTAGTCCTGAAGGCATTATTTTGTGACCGTGTTCTTTGTCTCCGCTGTGCACGTGAGCGGTGTGATGGAACCTGGGCAGACATTTTCTACATGAGGTCAGACTCGAAATTAAAAACATCTGAGCAAATACCCATAGGAAGTGATGTCTTCTTGAGTCACCACAGAACTCAGACAGTAAAACTGAACACAAGGGGAGAAGATGGTTCTAATTTCCTTCAGACTACCAACACAATCAAAACAACACTTAAAAGATCCCTGATTGAAAACAGCCATATATTGAAGAAGTCAGATGGATTAAGATGTTAGTCATCAGAACACAACACTTCAAGGTCTTTGTCAGGCGATCAGGTCACAGAGTCCGGACAAATGCTGTCAGAGCGAAATGATCTCCCATACATAGCACAGCTGTGGTCACCTGGGCTATTCTCAGCTCATCCGGAGCTGCTCGTTTCTCTGTTTTTCACATGCAGAGTGAAAACAAAAAAGTACCGCGACATAGCTCTATTAAACAGTCAAGTCATTGCTGCGGAGTGTGATGTTCAGCTTTTTAACAAGATCCAGTTCACTGAGAAATTGGATCCATTGAAATTAACTATCAAGTGCACAGTGTGTGTCCATTTGCTAGACTGACAAATCACATCCTGTTAATTCAATAGTAGGTTTTAAAAGGACTTGCAGTAGTTAGAAAAGCTGCATAGGATGTAGGATGGCTGACATATTTTGATCAAGTAGAATAGCCTTACAAACATCTTCTCCTGTGTTATACTGCATAGACAAAAGTATTGCAACACCTTCACATTACAAGCAAATCCCTCTTTTGCAAAAAAACTACTCTGCTGGAAAAGCTTTCTTTAAGATTTTGCATTTTGTCTTTGAAAAAATGTCTTTGAATGACACTGACATTGGACAAGAAGGCCTGGCTAACAAACCCTTTATTCCACATTAAACTTAAAGAACCATGCCTTAACGATCTTGCTTCGAGCACTTGAGGCACACACATGCTATAATCAAAATTGATCTACACCAAAGTTGTTCCTGCAACGTTGATAGCATACAGCTGTACAGAATGCATGGCTCAGTGCGTGAGTTATACAATGAACAAGAGGTTCATCTCAATAAATTTGTCTGTGGAGTGTATTAAACTGATATAAAACATTGAATACAATAAAAAAATTAGCAATATTTTCTGATCTTTGAAACAAAAACTAACATGTGATCCATTGCTCACAAGATTGTTCACAAGGGGGAGTGACTGGCATTTGAATAACATTTGTAAGCTTTGAGTCTTTGACACTATGTCTAAGTTTATTTCGAATAAGCAAAGAGAAACCTCTGTGCACTGAACACCTTGTTGTGTTGCACAAACTTTGCAACTATGGTAACTGAAGGCCCAGGTATGGTTGAGATTTCTTGGTGAAAAATATACTGTATATATATGTTTGTGTGTGTGTTTGTGTGTGTATAAAATAAATAATATATATATATATATATATATATATATATATATATATATATATATATATATATATATATATATATATATATATATATATATCCCAGCTCTAACATCTTTCATATAAAAAAGTGAAGACATCCCCTAAATCTGTATACAAGAAACCTCTGTGCACTGAACACCTTGTTGTGTTGCACAAACTTTGCAACTATGGTAACTGAAGGCCCAGGTATGGTTGAGATTTCTTGGTGAAAAATATACTGTATATATATGTTTGTGTGTGTGTTTGTGTGTGTATAAAATAAATAAATATATATATATATATATATATATATATATATATATATATATATATATATATATATATATATATATATATATCCCAGCTCTAACATCTTTCATATAAAAAAGTGAAGACATCCCCTAAATCTGTATACAAGGCTGCCCACCGCTCCGGGCACATGTGCTCACTTCACTCAGTGTGTGTATATGTGTGTGTGTTTTAATACACAGAAGGGTTAAATGTGGAGGACAAATTCCTCTGTTTGTAAGCACAGTAGGCAAAATACATCACTTTCTCACTTTATAAATTCTTGTTTAAAGCTTTTCACTTCACATCAGTTCAGAAACTGTATGGAATTTTTCTTTTTTTCACTTTTTAGACTGAATACGCTTTAGATAAAGTATAAAGATAAACTTTTAGAAATAACTTTCTAATAATTTGTTTTTTTAAACTGTAAAACTTTAAGAGAAACTTTGTGGTATGAGTTCAGCGGCACTGTGTGGGGGGTGTGAGGTGGTGCTGATGTTCATGGACGCTGGTTGTCACGCCTAATGAAGTGCACAGTGAATAAATACAATGTAAAAAAAGTCCTTTAGCACTGCTGTCTGATTTGTTAGTACTAGCACAATATGTCCTAACACACCACCACAGTGTCACTACATAGTAAAGAATCGTCAACCACTGAAATGGGACAAAGTTGGTCCTGACCATTAGAGAACAGCAAAGTGGGATTACAGTGAATGTAGAGAAACAGACAGACTACAATTTGTAATTTCAATCTACAAAGTGCATACATGTGAGAGTAACTGATTAAATGAGTGATTAGTGCAGAAAGTAGAGGGCCAGTGAGTATAAAATGATGTGCAGTTAATACTTAGTACCTAAGGTGTCAGTACTTTGAGGAGAACTCTTGATTGTGTGATTGTGTGCATGCACAAACTTCACCCTTTATCAGACTAGCTGAATGTACCTGGCACGTGGCCTGGTCTGGACTGTCCTATGGGATTTTGTAGGCATCTGGTTTTGGATATAAAACCATTGGCTTAGGTTGAGTGCTTCCAGGAACATGTTATATAATGAAAGAGAAAGAACTATGTGCTTGTTGCCCAATTGTAAATATATATGCATAGTTATGAAACATAACTTTGTTTTTTTATGTAATCAGTCACAATATGTGTTGAAATGTTTGGCTGAATTTCAAAAGTTATTATGTTTCTAGATAGGGTAATAAAACCATACAGATAATGATTGTGATATAATTTATTCTTAAAGGAGGCACGGTGGCTTAGTGGTCTGCCTCTCAGCGCTGGGATCCAGGTTCAAATTCCGACCTGGGTGGAGTTTCCATGCTCTCACCCTGTCTGTGGAGATTTTCTGCTGGTTCTCCGGGTTTCTCCCATGGTCCAAAAACATGGAATTCAAGGTGAATTGGTTACTTTAAAATTGCCCCCTATATGGTGTGTGTTAGTGTGCCCGGCGATAGATTGGCACCCTGGCCTGTGGTGTATCTGCCCAGCACCTGAAACCTTTACCTCTGAACCTGCTGTGATCATAGTAGAGGATTAAATGGAAGATAATGAGATGAATTTATTCTTGATACTTGAATTACGAATGTCTGATTAAACAGCATGCATAAAACAACCAGACGTGTTATTAAAATAGGTTTCATATCATATAAACAATTCAAGAAAAAAATGATATACATTGTAATATTCATCAGAATAAACTAATGTTTAAACAAATGATCCTGTTTGTAGTAATCTGAACAACATTGCCAAAATTATGCACACATACTGTTTTACCACTTATTATGCTTGTTGTTAAAAGGTGCTCAAAGCAAAGTATAAACAGATGCAATCACCACAGCAGACATTTGACTCTTTTAAAGGGCTTAGTATCTTTGCATGTGGCACAGTCCCTGCATACCATTGTGTGTTAACATTCTGTCATACTAAACATGCGTGGAAGTTATGAGATCACAATGTATCACGCGAAACTACCAGAGTCATATTTCATCATATCAGGGTAACATTTGTGCCTTAGTAAATAATGTGTGTGCCAAACGTGGTGGCAATACATCCTTCACCATGAACAAAGCAACGGAGAAAGGGAGCTGTTGCTGAGTTTATGGAATTATGGGGCTACCTGTATGGAATGCACAGAGCATATCAGCGTGTAGCTTCATTTATCATCTGCAAGACAGTTCTTACTTCAGCTCACATGAATGTTTCAACTGAATGGACCTGAATAGCTACAGTTACACTTTTAGAATCTAGAGAAAGGGTTATTTGAATAACTGAGGTTCCCATGTTTGCATGTGATGTTGGGGTGTCAGGTGTCCACAAGCATTCAGTAAAATAATTGTGCTTGCAATTGCGCATTCTTACCTGAATAGTCATATACATCATGTACCTCTTCAGCTCTGTCAGTTCATATTAATCAATAAATTACTTTATTGATCCCAGGGGTAAATTACAGAGAAGTTTTAGCCTAATATCTATTTTTTATGAAGTTTATTTAACAAATACTGGAAGTTTTTACATTTTAATTCAATCGTTAACTATCAAATTTCTCCTGTGATTTTTATATACTGTCTGTTTAATAATATGCATTTGCAGCCCCATAAATCAAAATTCTCATAAGCGAAGGTAAATTCACACAAGAGCCTGTGGATGAAAATGTAAAACTCTAATTCATTTTTTATTTAAATGTTTTTTGTAGCCAGAGGACTTCGAGGCTGCCCACTCCCACACGTTCCGAGTGAAGACGTTTAAGAAGAGCAAACACTGCGGCGTCTGCAAACAGACCCTCAACAAGGAGGGGCTCATCTGCAGAGGTCAGTCCTAGAAGAGGGTCTGGGTGAAAGGCCATTTGAGCCTCTTAGCTCCTGTTGAGTGGTAATAAGAGAAAACAACAGGACTGGTTTAGCACAGCGCCAAGGGCTTATTGTTTCAGCACTTACCGGCTGTACGATAATTATATATTCCAAAGATGGGAACGTGTATACTGCTTTAATGCTTTTATTTAGAATATTTGTTTAAATTTTCATTTATGCATGTTTGAAGTTTTATATCAATGGTTATTGTATAAGGTAAATAATAATAATAAAAAAACAACTTTAGCTGGACTATAGTGATAGTCAAAATTTTTATAACCACAATATAAAATACAGGGCGGCACGGTGGCTTAGCGGTTAGCATGTTTGCCTCTCAGCGCTAGGGATTCCCGGTTCGAATCCCCATCTGGGTGGAGTTTCCATGTTCTCCCCGTGTCTGCATGGGTTTTCTCCGGGTTCTCCGGTTTCCTCCCACAGTCCAAAAACATGGATCAAGTCAATTGAGTTCTCCAAATTGCCCCATATAGAGTGTGTCTATGTGAGTGAGTGTGTGCCCAGCGATGGATTGGCGCCCTGTCCTGGGTCTCCTGGATGGGCATGGGGAACACCACCGCGACCCTAATAGAGGATAAAGCGGGAGATAATGAATGAATGAATGAATATAAAATACAGACACGCAATGTATTCATGCTGAATAGAAATCCATGAAACGTATCTCATTTAAACTGTAAATTAACCTGTGTTATATTTAAAAAGCTTCTTTCTCCAGAGGAAAACAGGTGTCCTGTGTGCTTTGCAGAAATTTGATTACAGTGTAATTAAAATAATTAATTAGCTTTTTTTGTAAATTTATTCAAACATTCAAAATGATCACTTACAATTTTTCTACCTTTATTATTATCTTAAATAAACTGCATTCAGAAGGATTTAAAGAGCACACTTGTTGCACCAGCTGCTAAACACATGTTTACTACTAAGGGCTTATAATAATAGCATAGTACAAAGTGCACTTCTTGCCCAGGTAAATGACATTTGACATGTGGCCTTTAGAAGTGAAGAGCAGAATGAGAGGTGCTTGGCTGAAGCAGTATCTGGCATCATATCACACAGTGCTACTTAAGTTTGCTCCACTTATACTGATGGACTTTGTAGTTCTACAGTTCCAGACTGTAGTCCCATCTGTTTGTGGACTACAGTATATACTGTGTACATCCCTTTTCCTTTGCTCTCTAATGGTCAGGACCCCAATAGTATACCCACAGCGCAGGTATTATTTGGTTGGTGTATTATTCCTATCCAATATCCTATTTAGTGCACTGCTGCACTAAAACCCCCTCACTGCAAAACTGGCAATAAGCAATACATGGGAACCAACAGAAAACAATATAAAGAAATAAATATAATAAGTATATAATATAATAATAATAATAATAATATAATATATAATATTATATAAATGTTTTTTATATATGTATATATATGTATATATATGTATATATATGTGTGTGTGTGTGTGTGTGTGTGTGTATATGTATATATATATATATATATATATATATATATATATATATGTGTGTGTGTTTTATTGGAATGGCAATGGTAGTCAGTGTAATATGAGAACAGACATGTGTTTGAGGAGCTGGGCTGTTGGGCTTTGAATTCTGACAGTGGGAATGGGTTGTTACATCTTTGTTTGATTTTCTTAGACTTTAAGCATATGTCCTCTGAGGAAAGAGTAAATAGAATTTGGACATATGATTGTCATTAAAGGCAGATAAAAGGATATCGACTTCCAATTCTATAAAGGTGTGGTTGCATTTGAATTTGCACATTGTTAATAAGTGAAAATCGCACATTTTGCAACAGGATCTTAGCGTTATTCTATTGACTGAGGTCCAGATACTGGAAACATCTGGTGGAATCGATATGCTCTACACGTGTCCTGTGTGTGTTTGGTCTGGCAATGACAGAGAGGAAAAAGATGGCATGACCCACCTCTCTCGTGCTCAGACCTGCAAATCATGTGCTGTACCAAACAGTATGTCACTAGAGCTTTTCCTAGTGTCCTCTGATTCAGGAAATGACTTTTTAAAAACTCTTTGTTCTTCCGGAAAAGTGGTTGGAAAGGACACTAACTAAACAAAGAAAGATCAAAGACCAAATATTTTGACATAATGATTACTCTCTTAATAAAATATGAAATCCCTGTATGTAAGAAACATGGCTTTTGCAGTATTCATACAGTATACAGTATTCATTCATTTATTATTAGGGTTACTGAATGAAAATTCGATGGGAATGTGCATCTCTTTGGCCTACAACACGGCATTGATATATAAACACACATCCTGTAAGATCAAAATATACACTCCTTATATACATGCAGATTCTGCTCTATGACCCTTTCTCCACACTGGACACTTCATTTTCTCTCTGAACTCTTATCATTTTTTTATTTTACATTATAACACGCTGCTAATTTAAATTTAATTCTCTGCTGCTAATATATTTTACATGCCCAGCAATGGATTGGCGCCCTGTCCTGGGTCTATCTCGCCCGAGACGTTCTCCCCTGGATGGGCATGGGGAACCCCACTGCAACCCTAATAGAGGATAAAGCGGGAGATAATGAATGAATGAATGAATAATATATTTTACATTGGTGTCATATTTGATATTTTATTTTATATCTAATAATTTACCTTCTAATTTCATTCTTATACAATAATTGCTTTTGGAAAAAACTGGGTTTTTGAGTCACAATTTCATTCAATTTCATGTTCCACATGTTATGTGAATGACAAAATCTCTTTTAATCCTTGAATTCATAAAAACCAATGCATTTGGCCAAATAGTGTATGTAGTAACACACTTTTAAACATATTTAATAATAAATCTTTAATAAATCATTTATCAGGGGTTTGACTTTTTTGGCAAGACAATGTAAATTTCAAACTACAAACTTTCCGACTTAAACTGTAGCCTTTTTTCATTTTTTATGTAAACATAACTAGCAATGTTTTATATTAGTGCATAGTTTGGGGAGTCTGTAAGGTTTTTGAACTCTAATCTAATTGTCTATGGTGTACATGCTGAAGTCATCATGCACTGCTGGTTTGGATTATGTTTGACACACAGGTTGCTAGATTTAAAATGTCCATGAAGAAAATCTGAAAGCAAGAAAGAAATTGAGTAGCTATATAAATAAATATAGTGGTATGTTTATGCTTACAGTTAAAATCTGCTTCTAACCAACTTCAATTACATATACCTGTATCTACATGCATTTTTTTTAACATTGTCCATTAGAATGATATTTAATTTCACTAACTGCTAAGGAAAATGCATTGATTTTCCATCAGCACCAACAAATCTATCATTGTCGTGTCTCTAGTGGCTCAAGCTCAATACTGAGTAGCTCTGAGATAGGGTTGGTTAGCTGTGACTAAGCATGGAGGTAATTTCCGGCTGCTTAAGCTCTCACTGGACGATATTTGTTGACTTTTAGCCTCAATCAATCAAGGCACATGTAGAAGACAACCTCATCACGCTGATCCCCTCAACAAGCTGAGCACCACATGTGCCATCTGAGAGCATAAGGGATGGGACGAGGTTAAGGGTCTTTTTGTGCCTGTGGGTGTTCTTCTGCTTGAATGGCACTCCATTTAATTAACATTTTACACGATTTTAAGTGACCATAACTTCTTTGTGGGGTTTCATTTTGTTTCAATCTGTGCACACAATAAAAGTTAAGTATAAATTAGATTTGTTCTTGAAGTTCTGCATTAATAGATAAATAAAACCAAAACACTTGTCGAACTTCAGTGTAACTTAAAGAGCTAGTTAGACTGAATAGATAATATGCTGCAGGCATCACAGTGACTTAGCGTGTTTGCCACTTAGCGGTGGGGATGTAGTTTTGAATCCTGATCTGGATTTACATGTTACATGTTTTGTACAAGTTCTCTGCTTTCCTCCAACAGTCCAAAAACATGAATTTAAGGTTCTAAATAGCCCATATATAGTATTTCTGTCTGTGTCTGTGTGTGATTGGCACCATGTCCTGGGTATCTGCCCATGACCCTAGTTCCTAGTATAAGGATTGGGGTCACTTAGCATTTTTAAGATATATATATATATATAGGCCTGTTGTAAAGCAGTGGTTAAATTACCCACAATCCATACCAACAATTGGTCTTAAGCATCCAAGCTAGTTTAAATATGACTGTAATTTTGGCCCAAATGAACAATTGTCCCTCAGTCTGTCCTCTATAAAAAAGAAAGGCTCTATTAAATGGCACAAACCACTTATGTTTATAAAGTCTAAACTATAACTATTTTAAGTTATTGAAAATGTACATGGTAAAATCTTCATATAACAGATACTAGTTTTTAACCATTACAGCAATAACCTTTTTGATTATAGATTTTGAACCTATTTTGTTTTGCCTTTTTTTTGTACAGTTACTACTTTGTTTACAAACATTCCAGAGTCCCATGCTTTTCTTTTTCCATTACCTTTCTGGCCTTTGGCATTGGCAGGATGTGTTACGTTCCAACACGTCAGTTGAGGGACGCAGTTTGTCCTGCACAGAGTTTAGATTTTAGGGATAATGCCTGGAGTGTCATTTTGCAGAAGGTCATTTGTTGCTTTGGATATAATAACGACTCAAAAACAGCTTGTAAAATCTGGTCTAGTGTATGTTTGTGTATACAGAGGGTTACAGGTTAAAGCTGAAGCTTCAGGATAATGTGTGCTTACATTTTAAAGTAGACATTTTTGCTCAAATTGTTATTCATAGGCAGTTGTAATGGCTACATAATGGCTGTAGTGGCAGATAGGCTTTAACGTTCAGCTTTTTGATCAGTAGTCCAGGACTTTAACCACTAAGCCACCACTGCACTTTGGTTGGTAGTTTTGTTGTAAATGTACGGTATATTGGGGGTTTGGCTGTAATACAGCAACAAATGTGTGTTTGTAAAGTATAGGTTTTGGATGTTGTTGGTCAGAGAGAGTTCAGTGTATGTTGCGCTATTGTATAATTGGCTGTGTCAGTTGGATTAGTTTGTGGCTAGCCATTAAAAAAGAACCATATATCTGGCGGTAGAAAAGACCATGACGTCTATGGAATAAAATCTAGTTAGCAGAAGGCTGTGTGTCATGTTGGGGAAAATCTAGGCACTGCAACCAGATTGGGTAATTGTAGCTGGTTCCTCCTTAACTACCAAGTCCCCATTCCCATCCAGGGGAGAACGTTTCAGGCGCAGGGCAGTTACACCCAGGATCGGGTGCCAATCTATCAATGGGCACACTCACTCACACAAACACACACTATATGGGGCAATTTAGTGCATTCAACTAACCTTGAATCCATGTTTTTGGACTGTGAGATAAAGCCGGAGAACCGGAGAACCTCAGCCGGACGCAGAGAACTTGAAAACTCCACCCAGATCGGGATTCGAATCTGGATCCCCAGCATGTGAACGTGCTGACAACTAAACCACTGTGCCGCCCACCTCTGACAGTTGTTTTAAATAATTACCTCTAATTACTGCTCATTGCCTATGGTTCACATTACCCCAGTGTCTTCCATTCCTCTACACCTCTGTCACTTTATGCTATAGTATGTTGTCAAATAAAAAATCTACACTACATGTGTAATTAAAAGAAGTATTCTGAATGAAGGGCGGTGGCTTAGTGGTTAGCAGGTTCTCCTCTCAGCGCTAGGGATTCTTGGTTCGAATCCCCATCTGGGTGGAGTTTCCATGTTCTTCCCGTGTCTGCGTGGGTTTCCTCTGGGTTCTCCGGTTTCCTCCCACAGTCCAAAAACATGGATCAAGTCAATTGAATTCTCCAAATTGCCCCATATAGAGTGTGTTTGTGTGAGTGAGTGTGCCCAGCGATAGATTAGCGCCCTGTCCTGGGTCTATCTGCCCAGCGCCCGAGATGTTCTCCCCTTGATGGGCATGGGGAACCCCCTCACAACCCTAACAGAAGATAAAGCGGAAGATAATGGATGGATGGATTCTGAATGAACCACCACATCACCTAGCATGTATTTGCTGTTGGGTGACAGTTAATTGGTGTGTGTGTGTACAGTGAGCGATATGGATTATTTATCTCATCCCCTTGTTTTCAGTTTAGAGCAGGGACTATTTTTTATACACATGTCTTGTACTCAAGAAAATGTGAACTTTTTCGGGAACATTGTGTACTTTTCAGCAGCTTCAACACACATTACTTTTGACATTAAGCATCTTTGCAAAAATCTCCCATAATGCAGTTTGACTAGTAAGGATGTTTTCAGTGGCGACCAAATAACACATTCAATATTGCCAGAACTGCAGGTTTTCATTATTCATTTAATAAAAAAAGAAAACGACCCTCCAGGTCACCTTTAAAAGAATGAAACAAGATATATTCTGCCTTCGGGGGAAAATAATTGAATGGTACTGGGGTGTAAGTATACACACATGGCAAACACATGAACGTGCACTCACACTTCCGTGCTTATATACACACTCAAGCCATCCCTTTACATAACACATTACATAAGCCAAACACCCTTTCCCATAGCTCGTTATAGTGTTCTGGACTTACTGCTGTTCTCCTTGAATTGCATTAGTGAAATGAGAAAAAGTGATTGATGTTGCCCATCAGCCTCTGCTGCTGACAGATACACTCTGTTCTGGCTTTAATATCCTCAGCCTCTTCAACTCCATCAAGCCACTTCTAATTTCAAACGCCTTCTCATTTCTGACTAAAAGAACAGTTATTCACAGTACACATGAATGTTCTCACACCTATCAAAATGGTTGTGAATAGTGTGAGCAAAGTAGTGTTAACCCTCTATTGATCTAACACTGCCACCATGTGTACATTTGCTGGCCTTGCAGCTTTGTATTTATAATTCTGTTAAATCCCAGTTTTTGACTTGATTAATATTTTTTTTAGATAATCTGTCCCAGTGAAAAGTTTGGACACAGCACCTTTTAACTCCACTTATTGTACGTTGTCTCAGTTCCACTTACTGTAAAGATGGACTTTGTAGTTCTACAATTCCAGACTGTAGTCTATCTGTTTGTAGACTAAAGTACATACTGTGTTATTGTCCTCTATGCTGTTCTCTAATGGTCAGGACCCAAATTGTACCATCACAGAGAAGGTTTTATTTGGTTAGAGCATTAACCCATTAAATAAAACTACAGATTCAACAGATTCAACAACACAATACTCAAATTATACCTGTTCTGCGATGGTCGTAACCAATAGAGAACAGAGAACCAACAGGGGACTAACAAAAACAAGAAAGCAGATAAACTACAGTCTGTAATTGTAAAAGTCAATTTAAATGGTAAGTAGTGAAACTAGAAAATAGAGCAAGAAGGTCTATCTCCAAATGAATATTGCAATTTATTACACATGTCATCAGTTGCCTTAGGGCCGGAATTGTAGCAACTGAAAACATTTCAAACACATTAAACAATGTTATTCTGTTTAATGATGGGATAGGCAAAAGCCAAACTGTTGATGCAAAGTCGGATGTTTAAAAAAGTTTAGAATTCATACATGTCAACATTAGCCTGGAACAAATAACTGGTTTCAGATCACACATGGATACACTAAAACCTCGGAAATAAGACTCAGTGTTATTGCGTGGTGGGGCATTCAGTCTGATATCACATCCCTTCAAATTAGTTTATAGTTTATATTTATATAGTTTATATATACACTACCATTCAAAAGTTTAGGTTCACCCAAACAATTTTGTGTTTTCCATGAAAAGTCACACTTATTCACCACCATACGTTGTGAAATGAATAGAAAATAGAGTCAAGACATTGATAAGGTTAGAAATAATGATTTGTATTTGAAATAACATTGTTTTTACATCAAACTTTGCTTTCGTCAAAGAATCCTCCATTTGCAGCAATTACAGCATATATATATATATATATATATATATATATATATATATATATATATATATATATATATATATGTATATATATATATATATATATATATATTTACTTGTGTGTGTGTGTGTGTGTGTGTGTAGTACTCACATATACATAACAGATGTGGGCGATGACTATGAGCGAGAAATGCTGCTGTATTCCGTTTATGTCTCTAGGTCATGATGGGGTTCTGGATGAAGCATGGGGAATTCCAGAATTGCGAAGCTGCACAATGTTGATTTAGCTCAATGAGACTTAAAAAAAAAACTCCAGTCTCTTTTCTTGCACATGTCAATACTCAGTGCTTTAGTGGTAAAAACTAGTGGAGAATCTATAAGTGTTCACACAGTTTCTCACATTATAACAGTATAAGTGGGTAAACTATACACTTTAACTATATACAGTTTAGATTCTAATGCTTTCTCCAATTATTCCCATTTGACAAAAATGTTTGCACTTTTATTTAGATGTCATAGGTTGTATTAAAGCAATAAGCTATGGGAGAGTGTGCATTACTGTAATTTTTTTTATTTAGTTCCAGCTACACAATGTGATTGTTTGCTGAGTTTTTTTTTTTTAACTTAAGGTGATGTATCACTTTCACAATGCCAAGTAATGAGTTTTTCTCTAAATGTTCTGCAGCGTGACTATCTGTATAGAGCTCACAGAGCTGTCTATTACTTAAAAAAATTGCTAATCTGAGAAAATATTATTGGATATTGATTACATTAGGAATCTTTATCAATCTCTAATTGTAATATAGAGATTGTACTGCCTCAGTGTAGTGTGGTCAGCATACAGAACACGACTTCTCACCTTATAAAATTGTTTGCATATAAATCATGCCTTTTGACAGATTGTTATCAATAACAATAGGACCTTGGTTTTTATAATATAATTATACATTTGTTAAAGAAGCATCATAGCCAATAAGATTTCGGGACCAGAACTGCCTGGGTCATATTTGGCATCAACCTTGAATTATTCATTCTAATGTCTCTGCTACTTAGACTTCTTTCTATGAAAAGTAGTCCTGATCAATGACTTCAATCAACATGTTCTGTGAAACAAGAGGTAACACTATATAGTAAACCAATTAGAGAGGATATTTCTCTTTGTAAATCTAGTGTATTTATCATTTTTCTTAAAGGTCTGTACCAGTTAGCCTTGCGAATTTCAAAAGTCCAGCAGATACAGAGACGAACACGTCTGCCCTAAGGTGCACTTGAGTGTTCTATTTCACCAACCAGCAGGAGGGAAACTGGATTTCCTAGATATAATGAATGCGAATGTGCGGAGAACATGCCAACTCTCCACAGAATGGCTCTTGCTAAACCGGGAAGTCAAATCCTGAAACTTCTCCTTATATTTCATTTACATTTATTCATTTAGCAGACACTTTAAACCAATGCGATTTACAAATGAGAGAACAACAAAAGTCAGAAGTTAAGATAAAAAACAGCTGCACTGCACTATAATTAAACCTGTGTTGTGTGCTGTTGGCTCTAATCACTGCTCCTCCCTGTTTGTTGGTTTGTTAAAATGAGTTTTCCCACCTATCAGCTGGAATCACCCCACCACCCATCAGGAAGCGTAAATGCTATCACATGCTTCTCTTGATCAACCAAATTCCAGTCAGATGCCTATATGGATTAAACATCTGGATATACTAGAACACCTGTTACCACTGCTGGGCCGCACAAGGAGGATGGGTCCCCCACTGAGTCTTGGTTCACTTAAGTTTTTTTCTAACAGGAGCCTTTTTGGTTTGCTATTTGTGGTTCCCTCCTTTAGAACACCAGAAAGCAGCTTTGAGACAATGCATTGTATTCAGGGTAGTATTTGAATACATAAACATGCTTATTAACTGCTGCTTACACAGTGTTTAGGGATGGTACGATGCATATGAAGAAAAGACCATATGTGCTCTACTGAAAACAGAATCTTGACATTCTTGATCAGTTAACTTTGCTATAACTTGACTAGGAAAATATCAGTTGCAATGTCTCCCATTTCCATAGACTTTAGTCAAGGCTGACTGTGACACAAATCACAGATGAGTGTGACTCAGTTCTTTTGTTATGCTACAGCTGCAGTGTTTGTTTTTATTGGCAACAAACTAACAGGTTTGAAAATCTGCATCTTTTGATTTTCTTCTTTTAATAAAATAAAATAACGTGTGAGGCATTTACTTTTACACTTGAAAGCAGCTTTTTAAAAATTAACATTTAAAATTTTTCTTTTATAGTTCTAATTTCTCTGTTTGCACTTTTGTCAATTCAAATTGTGCTTTTTTCATTATCGAAAATGTATTTTACATTTTCATATCTTAAATGTTAATGTCCAGTTTTAGATTTATTATTTCATTATTTTCTTATCATTATTTTCTAATTATTTTTTGTAATTATATTTTTAGTCAAACATAAACTAAGCCCACTGATTTTATATTTTTTAAAATTTTTAACTGTATTTTGCACTACAGTTTTAAACTTAAACTTACACATATATATATATATATATATATATATATATATATATATATATATATATATATATATATATATACTGTATATATTGCTGCTTTTAAAGTTTAATTAGCAAAAGTTTATGCAAATGACAAATAAAATTTTGATTTGTTTTAATTTTTGATTGTAAGATTTCCAGGTAATCATGTCAGTCCAGACTACAGCTTTGTTATTACAATCGCCATAGTCTCATTATACAAGCAGTAGTAATCTGTGCCACAGGAGGGCAGTACAGGAGAGTGGAATAGAGTTAGAAAAGTCAGCTCTGGAACGCTGAATAGCCTGCGTGTGGTTTGGATGATCTATTGGAACCAGCCAACCGCAGTAAACACTGAAACCATGATCCCAATCAGAAGACAGCAAACATTCTTGGCATACTGTGAAAAGTCTGCACTGCCCACCGCACTTTCCGTAAATCACTTACCCTCAATTCACACAAACGTTTTGATGTACCCTGATGTGTATCCAGCTGATGCATTTGGGATTAATGCAGCTTTCACGAGAACTTTAGAATCTGCGCATTATTGGGGCAGAATCAGAACAAAGCCTATCAGAACCTAATGACACGGTCATCTGGTGAACCTAATGACATCTGATAAATCCAAACCAGATGAGCGGATGATAAAAGGTATTGTGGGCACAGGATATTATAGCAAGTCCAGAACAAACCTGGACTTGGATAACAGAGATTCTCTAATTTAACGTTACACCTTTCTTATCACCAAAAATGAAAAACTGAATTTGAGCAGCTGAAGAAAGAATGTACATGAATAGAATCACAATATGAAGCAAAATACATGCACACAGTTATTAGATGCAAAGGGAAAAAAGCACAATGTTACTAAAATGTTACTAAAATAACATTTATTATTAATAAGGTAAGAACATTGGGTGTATTATCAACCCAGAGCAAAAGCTAAATAGAACTATTTAATCTATCACTGTTATTATTATCCATCCATCCATTATCTTATCCTCTATTAGGGTCGCGGTGGGGTTCCCCATGCCCATCCAGGGAAGAACGTCTCGGACACTGGGCAAATACACCCAGGACAGGGTGCCAATCTATCACTGGGCACACACTCACTCACACGAACACACTCTATATGGGGCAATTTGGAGAATTCATCTGACTTAATCCATTTTTTTGGACTGTGGGAGGAAACAGGTGAACCCGGAAGAAACCCACGCAGACACGGGGAGAACGTGGAAACTCAACCCAGTTTGGGATTCTAACTGGGAATCCCTAGCGCTGGTGAACGTGCTAACCACTAAGCCACCACCTGTTATTATTATTCTTTTTAAACTTTACTTAAGTATTATTATTTTATGTAAGTATTTATTTATTTAAGGCGGCACAGTGGCTTAGTGGTTAGCACGTTCGCCTCTCAGCGCTAGGGATTCCTGGTTTGAATCTGGGTGGAGTTTCCATGTTCTCCCCATGTCTGCGTGGGTTTCCTTCGGGTTCCTCCCACAGTCCAAAAACATGGATTAAGTCAATTGAATTCTCAAAATTGCCCCATATAGAGTGTGTTTGTGTGAGTGAGTGTGTGCCCAGCGATGGATTGGCGCCCTGTCCTGGGTCTATCTGCCCAGCGCCCGAGACGTTCTCCCCTGGATGGGCATGGGGAACCCCACCACCACCCTAGTAGAGGATAGAGTGTGAGATAATGAATGAATGAATTTATTTATTTAATGGCATGTTATGAGCACTGATTTTGATTGCTTTGTTCATGTCCAGCTGGCTGTTTTTACATTCATGGTGTGGTGGAGAGGGTTGTCATTTTCTTTTCCTATGTGACCAATCTTCTTTTTTCTAATTTTTATTCAGTTTAATACTCTTGTTGTTGTGGTATCTCAATTTTTTAACTAAGTATGTGGTAGCTCGTGGTTATCGTGTTGAACTATTAATCTAAAGGTTCAAATCCCATGTTCACTGAAGTTACCAAAGTGGGACCTTAAGGACCAAGGACCAAGTGTTCTGACCCCAGCCATCAAGTTGGGATAACTGTATGCCGCTTTGGCATCTGCTAAATGACCAAATGTAAATGTAAGTTGACTATGTCGATTCTTCCGCTCTGGCTACCCCTAATAGCATCAGCTGATCAAAGTAGAAGAGTCTTACTGTAGCAAGAAAGAAGGAATTGTAACTTGTGTTGACTGAAGTGCACATGTTGGGATACATCACACAACATAACTACAAAGTTTTAAATTGTAAGTGTATCGATTTGTTGGGTTTTATTTTCATTCCTTTGGTGAATGCTACAGGATGTCAGTATTACAGAGTTTTGTACACATTCCAGATCAGTTTAGATGTATGCATGCAGTAATGTGTTCCATTCTAACAACACACTGTAAACATTTACTCTGGTGGCATACACAGCTGCCTGGCTACACTGTTTGCTGCGGCATGCTTGCTGGTTAGAGCTGTGGAGCTGGTGAATCACAAACACAGCATAGTTGAAACTGAACTAGCCAAAGCTCTAAACATTGGTTTGGCACACTGCGAGTCAGGGGATGCCGTGCATGTGTGGGAAAGTCAATAAGCTGTTTGCTGTTGGTGGACTGAGTGCCTGTGTTCAAGCTTAGACCACTGGATTGTGTTCACTCTCTGAAAAATTTATTAGCTACACTTGTTGAGCCTATGTAGTTATTTCTTTAGCCAATCACTTGTCTGCAGTGCAAGTCTTAAATTACTCCGATATGGGTCATAAACTTCAGTTGATGATTAGTGGGGCCATTGGGTGATCTGTTAGATCCATGGGTGATCCGGGGTGCCATGGTGGTGTAGTGTTAGCACATTTGCATCTCGGCGCTGGGGATCAAAGTTCGAATTCCAATCTGGGTGGAGTTTCCATGTTCTCCCCGTGTCCGTGTGGACGTCCTCTGGGTTCTCCGGTTTCCTCCCACAGTCAAAAAGCATGGATTCAAGAAAAATTGAATGCTCTAAATTACCCCATATAATGTGTATGTCTCTGTGAGTGAACGTGCCAAGCAATAGATTGGCCTCCTGTCCTGGGTGTATCTGTTCAACGCTCAAAAAGATACAATAATATTTATATTGGTCGACCAAGCTGACAAGCTACTTATGTTTATTAAAAATCCCAAGAGCATATTAGAGGGGAAATCATTCTGCCGTTCTCTGTAGGCCAACCGTGTCTGGAACTTACTGTTTTAACTGTTTAGCTTGAGAAACACCTGTCCTTCATTTCCCCTTTCAAATATAGCAGCCTTTAGCTTTTAAAATCTCTCTCTACTTTTTCATTTCATTCTTGTTCAGGTCATACCTCATCCCCCAGCTCCTGCTTGTTTTAGCCTGGCTTTGTTTACACACTAAAGATCTGGACTTCCTAACAAGGCAAAAGCGGGCATGGGGCCCGTAGTGCACTTTCACGCCCAATATGGAAGTTCTTCTCCTTCCTCCCATACTCTAGTCTGACCTCAGCCTTCGTGTGCCGAGAAACGTGTTGATGGTGTACATGTGTGTGTTTTAAAAAAAAAAAAAAAAAAAGGCCTGAGAGTTCATGGGAAGTTATAGCATCACTTCATAAATCCCCGATGTAACGTCTTATCTTGCACAAAAATCACATAGCTAACATTTCTCCTCAGCATGTGGCTGATTTGAACCTCAGATTTATTTGCATCATCCTTATTACTGATTCCTGCAGAGTACGTTAGGTATCAAATCCACAAAGTCATAGCACAAGCAGAAACCTGTAAATCCATTTTGCTAGGGCTTGTTACTCTTTTGTCTTTTTTAGGCGTATCATTAATCTGTGGTGTGTCATGATTACAAAGAATACGCCAGAATTTTTTACTTGTACGTATTGTTTGTGTACAGTTTTAGTGTAGCATTCATTTTATGTTACTTTTCAAGCTTTTCAAGAACTCATTCTCTGCTCTACTTTGGGTTTCCTTTCCAATTTTTCTTTTTTCAGTTTTACTTCATAAAAAAGAGCATAATCTAATATTCTGTTTTCAAACAACAACTTTGGTAAAGACTATAAAATAAACTAGGGGGATTTTCCAGGGCTGTGCTTTTATAGCACACAGCGAAAGATGTGTTATAGGAGCTGCTGGCTGCTAAGAACAGGAAATAACACAAATAATTCATAACTGCCAATAATAAATTAGTCTAAAGTTTCTGAATCTCATTGTTTCTCCAGTTTCTTGTTTCCAATTAGGTTTAAGCTGTCAGAACTGTCTGTCACCTCTGTAACAATATGTAACTAGTAAGACTTTTCATATTTTTTTTTTCCCTGGTACATCTCAATTCACAAAATCCCATCAGTCATACCTATCGTTCTCCTTGGTGCTTTGGGCTCATCCAGTTTGGTTATGGGTTTGTGATGAGTCTATGCCTAGGGTTTGGAGATGTTGCACTGCCATAGTAAAGCAATTTCAGGACTGGCACTTGGTCAAGGCTCTTTGCGGTCAGTGGAATAAGAGCTCGGTGACAGAGAACACTGCGTGCAGTGTGTTAGTGAACAGGGAGATGTGTGTGTGTTTTTGTGTGTTTGGGAGGATTTGGTTGAGAAGGGGAAAAGGGCAAGGAGATGAGAGATGTTGTGGGACCCATTCCTCCCTGTTTTACAGGGTGCTAGAATGTGCCTGGTTGTATGGCTTTAACATTTTCAGCCACAGAGGTTTTATTCAGAAGTGGCAGCTCCCGCATGGGATTGTGGAACCATTTGTATATTGACTAATAGTACAACTGGTTACTTAGTTTTAACTTTTACTGTATATTTTTTATCAATGGCATGTTGAATTTTATGCAACACTAACTTTTACCCCTCATAGGTAATATATGTTATATGAACATATATAGAATTGACCTAACCTGTACAATATATAATATATATTTGTACATCTGGGTGGAGTTTTCATGTTCTCCACGTGTCCATGTGGGTTTTCTCCGGGTTCTACGGTTTTCACTCATAGTTTAAGAACATTAACACCTACACTGTCCCCATATAATATATATGTGTCTTTCTCTGTGAGTGAGTGTGTGCCCAGTGATGGTATCCTTCATGTATCTGCCCAATGCCAGAGATGCCCCCCCCCCCACACACACATGAACCTAGACCCTAGTACATGATTAAGTGGAAGATAATGAGATGAGATAATTGTACAGAGTGAAAAAAAAAATCCAATTAATATATAAAATTTATTTAGTCCTTGCAAAAATTTGTAATTACCCAACAGATTTTAAATGGTTAAAAATTTTGAAATGGCCATCACTGGGCACTCACCCGCACAGACACACATGCTATATTGGGGCAATTTAGAGCAGCCCTAAATCCCTGTTTTGGAACTGTGGGAGTAAACCAAAAAATCCAAAGAAAACATACGTGGACATGGGGAGAACATGGAAACTCCATCCAGATTGGTATTCGAAAAGAAGTGGACGTGCTAACCCCTAAACATTATCGTTTATTAACAGCATATAATTATGATCTAGTAATTGTGCTAAAGGATCCAAAATTAAAATCACTAAAACAACATTTAAGAAGTACTGCACACAGTGAGGCTCCATGTCTAAAAATATATATTGTTATATATATTGTTATATATATTGTATATAATGTATCTATGAACTACATTGTTGAACTAAAAGTCCAAAACTTCAGTTTGAAGCTTTAATTATGTTGTGACAATTAAACTCTTTCTTACAAACCCACGTAAATTACTTGATTTGCAGGATTTTTTGTTAAGAGGAAAGTAAAAGTCAAAAGTAAAACAAATTCAAGGCATCTGGACAGAGAGCTGATTATCAGGGCAACTAGGTCATGGGTGGCAAGACTAGAACAACACAGTATTCGTGGTGATGAATGTGTCCGCCTCACTAATGGGTATTTAAAAAAAGCACAGGGAACTATTCTGTTTTCAACGCATACTCAGTAAGATATACTGATGTTGATCGAACACTGAGGGAAAACATCAGTTTTCTTTTTACTTTCACAAGAAATATTTCCAAAGCCGGAGGGAGCTGCGTCTAGTTCATGATTCTGGTTTTAAGCTACTTGAGACAGCATCGGTCCTTGGACCAACGGATGGATTCCTCGTCTCCCGTGCAGAGTGAGCAGGCTCTGGGCCCGACCACAGTGTTTGATTGAGGGCAGCCAAAAGGCAGAAACATGGCCTTCGTTCCACAAAGAGCTGGCTAGTATCACGATGCAAATGGCAAATCGTATCCGATCGTGAGCTGAGAGTAAACATGCTTCGGAAAGAGTACTGCGCATAGAAACATGTTTTTGTTTGATTCAATGTCTCTTTTCATTGCCCATAACAATGCCTGAACCTATTGTTTGTAACATTCAATATTCAGCCGCTCGGAAAATGTAACTTAACATTTTTTGTGTTTTTTCTCTAGTGTGCCGCTTAGCATGCCACAAGAAATGTGAAGTCAAGGTAAGAACAACATGCTTATTATTTATGCTTTCCAACATGCTCTTAATAATGCAAGCAGTTTTATTGTTGGCTATTTTTATAAACAAAATGCTTCAAAAAAGGAAATGTTTCTATAAAATGTCTATAAGAGCAGCCCCATATTGGTTGGACTAACTGCTTCCCGTGGTAATCCCAGTCATTTTTCTTTAAAAACGAAACATTTCTTATCTTTAAGGAAATTTCTTCCCTGATAACAACGTCTTCTGGAAGGAGCACAGCCATCTTGCATATCACTAAACAAATGCCCCCTGTCACAGTACATGTTTGCATTGGCTGACCCTTTTCTTGTTTGAGATAAATTTTGAAAAAAAATAAGTCTTTCAAGCAGAACCTACGTGATGGATTTGTTTCAGCTCTGGTGGAGGTGGGGGCTTGATTCATTTTAGTCCCACAACAGTATATAGAGTGTGTATTATAAGAGAGAACGCTGGCATGGTTGTCTAAGGAGGGCAGGGTGGAGTGGAATGAAGGAGGGAAAATGTGAGTATTTGAGGAATGAATGAAGCTAGAAATTAAGTGGGCTCAGCCCTCCACCCTTCCATCACCCTGTCCCATCTGGCACATATTACTACAGAAGGTTTGTATGTGGGTGTGTTTGCAGTGCGTGTTGGCCAGTCAGTCCTACCTATAACTTTGCAACCCACAGGAAATTCCAGAGGTGTGAATGGGTGTGTTGCCTGCAATGATATGCTTTTGGCAATGCAAACTCATTCTCAAAGAAAAAACAAACAAAAATACATACAAATATAGCAACAAAACTTCACAACTATTCATTCAGCCAAACAAACCCATTTGTCGGTATATCATGCCAAAGTTGAAGATGACCTTGTTTTGGTACAGGCCTGAACAGCATATCCCAACACACCCACACACAGAGGAAAACAACAGCTCATGATGTTCTGTCAGGTGAAGCAGTGAATTGAAGGAAGCTGTATTATGTAAAGGAATACAGCAGTGAGAGGAAGTTCCCATTTTCCTTCCAGTGGCTGGGAACAGTGTGTTGTTTCTAATATAAACAAAGAAAACCAGTCCTGTTTGAGTCCTCTCAATTAAACTGCATATAAAATCTTGGAACAGAGTGGCACGGTGGCTTAGTGGTTAGCACGTTCACCTCTCAGTGCTAGGGATTCCAGGTTCGAATCCCAATCTGGGTGGAGTTTCCATGTTCTCCCCGTGTCTGCGTGAGTGTCCTCCGGGTTCTCCGGTTTTCTCCCACAGTCCAAAAACATGGATCAAGTCAATTGAATTCTCCAAATTGCCCCATATAGAGTGTGTTTGTGTGAGTGAGTGTGTGCCCAGTGATAGATTGGCGCCCTGTCCTGGGTGTATCTGCCCAGCGCCCAAAACTTTCTCCCCTGCATAGGCATGGGGAATCCCCCCCGCGACCCTAATAGAGGATAAAGCGGAAGATAATGGATGGATGGATGGATGGATAAAATCTTGGAACAACCTAGCCATATTTAGAGTCATGTACTAACTTTATTGACAAAGTTAGTTGCGTAAAATCCTGAAAGTTTTAGACTGATTTAAAGCTGATGCTAATAAAATGCTATTTTTACTATAAAAACAAAACTGTCATTTCTCTGCTCAGTCATGCCTGAGATGTATTTAGGATTTTTTTCTTTTTTCTTCATGCTTCTGCACTGCAAATAAATCCATGAAAACAGGAAAAATGAACACAAATCAAGAAAAAAATGTACTTTGAATTAAGTAAAATTATCTGCAAATTTAGTGAGTAAAGGGCGGTACGGTGGTTTAGTGGTTAGAACATTTGCCTCTCAGTGCTAGGGATTCCCAGTTCGAATCCCAATCTGGGTGGAGTTTCCATGTTCTCCCCGAGTCTGCATGGGTTTCCACCGGGTTCACCGGTTTCCTCTCACAGTCCAAAAACATGGATCAAGTCTCCAAATTGCCCCATATAGAGTGTGAGTGAGTGTGTGCCCAGTGATAAATTGGCGCCCTGTCCTGGGTGTATCTCTCCAGTGCCCAAGATGTTCTCCCCTGGATGGGCATGGGGAACCCCCCCACGACTCTAATAGAGGATAAAGCGGAAGATGATGGATGGATGGATATAGTGAGAATTAAATAGTAAATGTTTCTAAAAAAATTAATTATTTATATTATTTAGAAATCTATTCAAGTCAAAAATGTTTTACTGACTTGTTAAGATTTCATTTTTGCAGTGTGTTTTAAGGTAACATGTTATGATGTTCTACTGTACTTAAGGTCTAGGCCATCTTGGACAGATTTGTACGGTAATGCAATTTTGACTTGAGAGGCCTGACCACAATTTATGGTGCATGATGTACAGTATTTTAAACTTGCTTTGCCCCAATGATACACTTCCTGATGTCCTTTGCACATGCTTGTGAGGGCGTGACGTCAAAAGGAGAAAAGACAGAAATAAAGAAGGAAACAGATTCTGAGTGGACAGAAACTTATTTGTTTTTGCCAGTTGCATTAACAAAAGAAAGACAAGTACTAGGAGTTGATTGATGAGGCTCCTGGCTAGAGATGGTGCACACCCATCTGAGTCAATTGCTGTTGTGTATGAATTCTTACAGAAAATGGGTTTAGAACCCAAACAAAAGAATCAAAAGAAATCCACTCTGGAGATAAGACCACCTCATAATGATTGCTACTACAGCTACATGATTATGGGCAAAATCATAATCTTGAAACATTTTCTCAATATTTACATTAAAATAATCCTGATTAGTTTGGATTTTAGGAACAAAAGTTCCTTTTATATATATATATATATATATATATATATATATATATATATATATATATATATATATATAGTATTATATAGTATATTATAGTATTATACATATAATGTATTATATTATATATGATATATATAATACTGTGCAATAATACAATAGATACATGCTCTGCCCATTTTATTAGATATACCCTGCTAGTTTATGCGCTGAAAATAATCCTTAGAGTTTTTTGTATGTTAGTACAAAGCATCAAAGCATAGGATTGTGCTAAATTAAAATTACCAGTATTAGGTTAGCTTAGCTGCCTGGCTTTTTCTTATAAAAAAACATCTATGAATGAACAAATAATTCTAAATATATTAATACAAAAGTTTACCATAGTGCATTAGCCTTTAATCGAAACTGAAATACAGACTTTACAGTCATAGTGCATTTATATTTTGAAAATCTTTAAAATTTAACATTAAAAATGAAATACATACTTTAAGCCAATAATAAATTAAAAAGTACAAAAAAAAATTCTGTTGGCTTAGTGGTTAGCATGTTCGCTGGGGTTCCATGTTTGAATCCAATCTGGGTTTGAGTTTCCATGTTCTCTCTACATGTCTGCATGGGTCCAAGCAGTCCAAAAACATGAATCCAAGGTAAATTGAATGCTCTAAATTGCCCCATATAGTCTATGTGGCTGTGTGAGTGAGTGTGCCCAGCAATCGACTGCCGCCATGTCGTTTCGCCCTGGATGTGCATCGGGTACCCACCCCCACACCGTGACCCTAGTAAAGGATTAAGTGGAAGATAATGAATGAATAAATGAATAAATACTTGTGTTGTCAATTTTATGTAATTTATGTTTTCTCTATTTATTAATAATGTAATATAACATACTAAACACAGTGCATTTGATGTTTTGAAGTCAACTCTTCCTGATTTTGGTTAATTTTATTGGCTAGGGTATCAAAGGTTCCATGAATTTTTAATGTGAACTTGGAAATAATACCTGGAGATATTATTAGCAAATTTTTCACTAAAAGTAAAAAGTAAGAGTTCAAACAAATACAAAATAACATAAGGAGAATAGCACATCATTACAAAACTTGTACGGTCAGTAAACTGTCTCAAATAATATACAGTGTGCATGTGCAAGGGTACATGCAGCCTGTTGCAGAATCCCCCCCAGGGATCAATAAATTATTCTGATTCTGATTCAAAGTTTTATATTCTCACACTCCTGAGGATTTGTGCGCTATACACTATCTTATCTTATACACTACACTATCAAGGTCACACTATCTTCTTCCAAGTGCAAAGAAGCATTGCTGAGTTTAAAGCATGGGCCTCATCCAGGTTGATGTAAGGTTTTGCTTTGTAGTCAGATTTTGAATCTGGATTTGGTACAGTCATTCTTTGATGCTATGTGGGCCAGTAATGGGGCCAGTACTGTCACTCACTGGCTCTTTGGGGAGGCATTTATGGAGGAGAACAAAGTCTTAATAAAAGCAGAAATGTAAAAGGTCTATAATGTGTCTTCTACAAGACCTTTGTGCTGGAACAGGATTGGAAGATAAAACCTGGCCATGGCCATAACCTGCCATGTTTTTGCGGCACCTCAAGCATAATCCTGCAAAACTGCCCTCCATCCAAGTGTTCTCCTTTTGTTCTTTTAAATGAAAGCTCAGCCTGCTTTTTGCACGAGGGAATGGATGCATAACAGTGTAGTTCATGGTGGGTTCATAACATAGTGGCTTGGGTCGCTTCAAGGCAAGTTTGTGGAATTGGATTTGATTTCCAAGTGTTGTGATGGTCGCTTTGTGATCATAAAATAAAGGTAGGGTTAAACGGGGGACCAAATTATTCATTGACGCCAAAGCTCCTTGATGTGCCAGAAGCTGTAGGGGATACATTAGTCTATAATATTAATATATTTTGAAAAATCTGCCAGGAGGTAATAGCAGTAAATCACAGTTTGGTAAATATCACATATCTGTCTATAAAAGTTCATTTGAATTGTAAATTATATTACAATTTTAAATCCCCAGAGGCCAACCCTCATAAAGAAGCCTCCCTTGCATTTGTAGTCCATATGTCCTCCTCTCCTCTGCATCATGGTAAAGTCATAGTCATATCACTGACACATATAAAAACTCAGTCCATGTTTGGTAACACACAGAGACTCTGGAATGTCTATCCTGTGACTTCTTTGTTTGGGCTTTAGCTATAATGTGTGTTCATGAACTTCTGGGAATTCTATTTATAGGCTCTGCATGTTCTCTCAACTAATGTAAGCCCTTTCACATGGTTCTCACACTGCCAATGACTGCTTCAGTAAGAACATTGTAACAAAACCCTTATACAATTCAGGGACATATGCTGCATTTCAGTAATGTTTGTACAACCAACTTGGAGTGCAATTAAATATACAGATTTTTTTTTTATAAAATAAAAAAAACAGCAATGAAAGATAGAGAACTGCCCAGCTCAGCTCATTTTACAGAGCTGGGTTTCCTGAAAGCATAATGGTGACTGGTATGTAAGCTAGAATGTAAACCAGCTGCTTGCTTGATCATGTTAATAATGATCTTAGAATTTTGATTCTTTTTTGAAAACACGTTCCAGAATGTTGTTGTAACTTTCTGAAGACATTCTTTGGGGGCACGTCCTTTTTTCTACACTCACTGTCAATGTCGTCAGTTCTGTGTAACATATGGATGCTCTTTGTAGCTCTACAAATACAAATTGTAGGCCATTTGTTACTCTACATACTTAGCTGGTCTCTTATGCTCTGGTTACTAATTGTTAGAAACCACACAGAATAATTACAGAAAAGGTATTTTGCAGGTAGTGGATAATTCTGAGCACTATGGGGGCCCATATGGTATACATTTACAGTTAGTCATTTAGCAGACACTTTTATCCAAAGCGACTTACAAATGAGAACAACACAAGTCAGTAGTAAAGGAAAAACCAGCTACAATGAATTATCAAACAGTTTTTATAGCGTAAATAGTACCAGTCAAAAGTTTGGACACACCACTTTATTGCTCCATTATCTATTTTCTTTACTTGCCATATAGATGGTCTTGGTAGTTTTAAAATTACAGACTGTAATATGCATGTTTTCTTTTTTTGTTCGTCCCCTGTTGGTTCTTCGTTCTCTATTGGTTAGGACAAAAACAGAACAGGTATAATTTGGCTGGTATATTGTTTATTGTCAGCTCTGCAGTGACACTAAAGCAGTGAGGGGGTTTTAGTGCAGCTGTGCTGCTGTAGTTTCATTTAAACACCTCAGTGACACTGCTGGGATAGGAATAATGCACCAACCAAATTATACCTGCTCAGTGGGGGTCATATTGGTGTCCTGATCATTACAGAACAGAGTAAAGGAGATGAACACAGTATGTACTGTAGAACACAAACAGATGGACTACCGTCTGGAATTGTATAAACAAAGTCAGTTTTTAAGGTAGCAAAAAGTGTCCAAGATTTCACGTTGTACTGTGTGTGTGAGTGTGTGTGTGTGTGTGTGTGTGTGTGTATACTGTGTATATATATATATATATATATATATATATATATATATATATATATATATATATATATATATATATATCAACAACAAATGCAACACTTGATGTCTAAATATTGTTATTATTGGTTAACAGTTTACCATTGTAATCACCGGCATTGTGTAGGTCATGGAAATCCATGAATCAGGTGATCAGCAATTAAAAATATTTTACAATTTGACCTTTGGTTTTGATTATCAAATTCATATGAATGTGAGTTGTTTTACCTGACATTAGGTTTTTGACTCTGCCTTACCCTCCTGTCTTATTGCCATGGTTTGTTTTTAAGAGACTAACAATGTTTCGGTGTTTGTTATTTTACCCTGTTAGTGGAACTTAGTCTTGCTTCTCTATCTGCCCAACCTTATGTACGCTGCAAGGAGCCGAGGTGCTTACCAAAGCTCACTGAATTTGGCTGTTCTGATTGTTTTTCCATCCAAGACTTTGATCAAATCAAACCCTGTGTTTTCCTGACCCCTGCATGGTCATTCAGGAGCCATGCACAATCAAGACAATGCTGGATCTGAATCCAAAGATGCAGTTCTCTCAGCCAAGATGAATAGGGTTTTATGATAGTGACTCAGAATTGGACCTGATTTTGGAGATGATGACTCAGAACATGTTTTGGTTTTGTGGTTGGAGAACAGTTGGAAGAATTGTGCCAGGTTGTTCTTATGATTCTTAAATAAAGATGTGGCTGTGTACATGGGATGCACATGTATTAATGTGCTTCTATGTTTTTTATTCTAAAATCCATGGAAATGAACACATTGTGTTATGGAAATGTTAAAGCATAAATGTTAAGCATATAAGCATAATTATTTTAATTAACACCTTAATTAATTCCTATACATTTAGCCAAAAGTTAAAACAGAAGTATAAATGTGTGATGGCCAAATGTCCAGATGGATCTACTTCATTAACTGAAGGCAAAAGATGTCAGTGAATCAGTGACTATTGGTTCCGTTCCACATATTTCTCCTATTTGAACTGCAACCGAATTCCCAGTTCCCTCCTGTTCTCCGCTGGCATGAGAACAGTGCACAGTGCAGGAATGATTTCACTCTTATTTACAATCTACATGCTTTTGACACCCCCACAGATCTTTTGCAGCCGGCAGCCATGCTATTTGAGCATGTGTCCTCATTTATAATAGCTGTTCTCGTCCTTGCTCTCACCTGGGAGCAAGGAGAACAGATTTATCCATGGTTGCCTCTCTCTCCTGGCCACAGCTTCCTTATGTGATTCTGTATTTTGATGTTGCCTGGAAGCTGTTCCAGATGTAAAATAAATCAGAGTAAAGCCAGTGAATTTCAGTAAATAGTTTGGTCTACCGTTTACCTATAATAAATATTGACAACTATAAATCAGTACAGTGCACAAGGGTGCTGTAAGTATGATCATTAATAATGCAGGGTGGAGTGCTGTTGTGCTGTCTTGCTTGAAAAAATTGCTTGATTTACAGCTTGTTAGCTGGAGTGCTTGTTCGGACACACAAGCCCTTCTTTGGCCACACCTCCTTTTTGCTCCACTTATTGTACGTTATCAGTCCCAGTTACCATAAAGATGGACTTTGTAGTTCTACAATTTCAGACTGTAGTTCATTTATTTGTGGACTACAGTACATACTGTGTTAGTTCCCTTTACTCTATCTTTGTGTGTTTTTTGTGCGTTTTGCATGTTATCTGTGCATTGACGTGAGGTGTTTACACTTACATATACTGTACATTTGGTCATTTAGCAGACGCTTTTATCCAAAGCGACTTACAAGGTGAGCACAGGGTTAATCACAACATCCCTGGAGCAATGAGGGTTAAGGGCCTTGCTCAAGGACCCACACTGGTAACTTCAGTGGACCTGGGATTTAAACCCCCAACCTTCAGATTGATAGCCCAACACCCTAACCACTGAGCTACCTTGCCCACTGTGCTACCTTACCCACTGAGCTACCATGCTTAAATTAACCTACAGCAACATTGCTGCACTAAACCCTTCAGCGCATCAGTGTCAATGCAGAACTCACATGGTCCTGACCGATACAGAACAGAGAGCCAACAGGGGGCTACCAAAAAAAGCAAACAGATGTACTACAGTCTGTAATTGTAAAACTACAAAGTCCATCTATATGGTATGTGAAGAAAATAGATATGGAGCAAGAAGGGGGTGTGTCCAAACTTTTCACTGGTTCTGTTTATATATAAATAATGAAGTATTAGTTTCACACTGGTGAGGCATCGGTTTTCATGCTGTTATATTGTTGGATAAAGGTTCTGGTTCTGAGCTTTTTTTGTGGTCAAGTGTAAGTTATAGTACATTTCTCTTCATTACTACCCAACAAGTATCATCGTTTCATGCCTGACTCATTTCAAAAAGCTGGTGTTAATTTCCAACATCTGTAATTTGTAGCAGTGGTTTTATTTGAGAGCTTTACAGACTGATCTGTGTTCATTAGCAAGGATGAATTTTCCCACGAAGAAATGTTGACTTCAGATGGCTGACTTTTCACCTGCTCTAATGTCTTTGAATCACATGAGGGTCATTCGGACAACTTGGCGGATGGTATGTTCTACACTGCCCTCACTTCCTACTGGATGTTCTCGCTTTAATTTGGCTTTTGCTGCTGTGTCTCTCCTTCCAAGACTGCATTTTTTAGTGCAATAGTTTGTCATTGAGGATGATGTATTGTCATTGCCTAATTAAAAAGCTTTGCGTATTGGGGATTTGGCCTGATCTGCCTGTGCTGCTCCAAGAGGTATAGACCCAATGCAAACTTAAGCACACGCTATAGGCAAAGGCCAGAAAGTGTTGCTTTCAAGCTCTGTAGCCCAGGAAATTAAAAGCTGATTTATAGTTTCTTTTAAATTAGCTTCTGAAAATTGTTGGCAGGCAGTCAGGTGCTTTTGGATGGATGGATATAGCAAAAAGTTAAAAGAGATAACATTCCATGCAGTAGCATTCACAAATTATCATCACTGGGGCCTCTCAGATTTGCCAGTTCTGGTTTCAAAGTGAGTTTTGATATACAGTATTTCAAACCTGGTGTTATTTTCTCATTATTTTAGCTTCGAATTGCAAATAACAAATTATGATGTGATGCCAAAGGGGAAATCTTTAATGTCAAAGCATTTCGACAGGTTTGTAAAACCATAAGTGTTAAAGAACATTCAAAATAATTCTGAAATATTACGTTCCGGGGACACAGTGGCCATGTGGTAGTACGTTTGCCTCTCAGCACTGGGGATCCAGGTTTGTATCCCGATCTGGGTGGAGTTTGCATGTTCTCTCCATGTCTACATGGGTTTACAAAAACATGGGTTCAAGATGACTGGACTGCAATAAGTTCTAGTTACCAAGTCTTCCCTTTCGTCTGTGGCACATATCCAAGGCCATGATTCCCTTTTAGTTCTTATTTTTAAAACTTTTAGTCATTTTAGAATTTGGCTCAACTCACCTTTTCCTGTAAACAATTTTTTGACAAAGCTTTTCAGGGTGTATCTTTGGACGCTAATGACTCTCTGTACTGAAAGCCATATCCTTTGTAGTTAACATAAGCCTTTGTGAGTCACGTGCTTTCATTTTACAGAAAGTAATGATGTTGATAAGCTTTTGTTATTGTGTTTAGATCACTTGCTGACAGCATTTTTAGGGAGGGCCAAATTAGAAACTTCCTCTGCTTTGTTTTTTGTTTGTGATCATTTAAATCAAAATGGATCAGCGGCTCTTTCTTTGTAAAAAGTATATGAAGTGAGTTATAGTCTGAATGCCCTAATCAAGTGTGGATATTTCTGACTTTGTATCAAATTTGTATTAGTGTATTTGCCCTGAATAGTTATGAATTTAATTGCCATGTATTGAAGAATTTCTAACCAACTCCCCAAATCTGGATCTAATTTCTTTGTTTTTTTTTTTGTTTCTGTAACAAATTATATGAAAAGTGACCATGCTGTGACCATTTCACTTTGTAGACCATGAATTTCTTACATTATACATAGTCAAGAACTAACAATTAATAAATAACAACTAACAGTTCACTGATGTACAGTTACATGTCATGCACATGTAATAAGAATGAAGAATGAAACTTCTCGTATTCTATAGAATAAAAGGCAGACAATTACCATGAATAGGTCGGCAGTCCATCTCAGGACAGACATGCTGACATAAACATTGACAAGCATTAACAATTAGGGGGCAATTTTGCATTTACTCACTCCTTTTACATTAAAATTTTTGTGTGTAATGTATTTAGTTTCAGTTTTAGAATGTCTGAATGACTAGAATATGTGACTGTTTTGAATTTAATGAACAGTTTCAATATCAATACCTGTAAGCATATCATCGTATGGATGACTGGCTATATTGCTTTTATCCATCCATCCATTATCTTCTGCTTTATCCTCTATTAGGGTCGCGGTGGGGTTCCCCATGCCCATCCAGGGGAGTACGTCTCGGGCGCTGGGCAAAAACACCCAGGACAGGGCGCCAATCCATCGCTGGGCACACACTCACTCACACAGACACACTCTATATGGGGTAATTTTGGAGAACTCAATTGACTTGATCCATGTTTTTGGACTGTGGGAGGAAACTGGAGAACCCGGAGGAAACCCACGTGGACATGGAACATGGAAACTCCACCGAGATTGGGATTTGATCCGGGAATCCCTAGTGCTGAGAGGCAAACGTGCTAACCACTAAGCCACTGTGTAGTATATTGCTTTTATTGTGATTTAAAACCTAGATGCTTAAACCTCACAGAATTAAAAAGTTCTTATAATAATGTAGAAAGTGAAGACTTGTTCAGTGACTTGTTTTCTCTGGAATAATATAAGTGAGGCAAATGTAATAGAGGTTGTGGTAGGACACCTTTAAAGCATGTGCACCGATGATAAGGGGTGTTACGCACTGATCAACAACACTTGCATTGCAGTGGCCCGTTTGTCCATGTAAAGTGATTGCAGATGGCCTCTGTCCTTGATCTCTCTACAGCTGGGAGGGGAGCGAGCCGAGAGAGCACAGCTTTATTCACACAGCTGACTCGGCTAGGGCACTGGGGTGCATTAGTTTAATTCTCAGTAGTTTTCTTGCTTTGCTCATTATGCAATATATTTTTCCTTTCTCTGATTCTCCATGGCATAATCCTAGCTACAGAATACAAACAGAAACACCCAAATCTTTAGCAAGACAATGTAATCAAGACATGGTGGAAAGAATGTACACAGCTGGCCAAGTAAGTAAGAGTAAGGGGCTGTTTTGCTTACAAATGAGCACAAAGGAGCAAAACCAGAAAGCGGGAAATTGGATGATGAATAAAACTATAATCGCCACCAATTAAAGAAAACCATTATAAAGGGCTGGTTGAAGGTAAAAGGAAAAAATGTGAAGGAATAGTTTGTGGGAAACTGGGAAAACCTCAGTTAGGTGGGGCTTATTGATTTTAAGATGACTACAAATATTAAGACTGGTTTTAAGACTGGTTTAGCAACCACAACATTATAACAGTGCACAGGTAGTCATGCTTTACAGGGTCAACATTATCAACATCCATCCATCCATTATCTTCCGCTTTATCCTATATTCGGGTCGTGGGGGGGTTCCCCATGCCCATCCAGGGGAGAACGTTTCGGGCGCTGGGCAGATACACCCACGACAGGGCGCCAATCTATCGCTAGGCACACACTCACTCACACAAACACACTCTATATGGGGCAATTTGGAGAACTCAGTTGACTTGATCCATGTTTTTGGACTGTGGGAGGAAACCAGAGAACCCGGAGAAAACCCACGCGGACACAGGGAGAACATGGAAACTCCACCCAGATGGGGATTCGAACCGGGAATCCCTAGTGTTGAGAGGCACTCATTTTGTGTTATTCCACCATCTTATTGGTATTTTATCAATTAACTGTAATCTGCCATCTGCAATGCTGCAGAATCAATTAGTTTACATACTTTATTTTATGGAGGTTAGCGCATCCACCTTTTAGTGCTGGGAATCCAGGTTCAAATCCCGATCTGAGTGGAGTTTCCATGTTCTACCTGTTTGGGTTTTCTCCGGGTTCTCCAAAAACATGGATTCAAGGTAAATTGGTTGCTGCAAATTGCCCCTCTCTAAATTGGTCCTAAATAGTGTATGCATGTCTGGCTGAGTGTGTGACCAGTTATGAATTGAGGCCCTGTTGTAGTGTACAGACCCAGCGCCTGAAACGCTCTGACGGCCAGACCCTAGTAGAGAATTAACTGTTTACTTTATTTCATTCATCAACTTTAATGTTTGATCACTATATGGACAAAAATATGAGGACATCTACACATTACACCTATAGGAGTGTACACATTTCTTCCACAAACACTTGATATATATCCAAAAAAAAAGCCAGCTCAGCTAATGCTCAGGTTTATCATTCTACAGTGTAGCTGGTTTTCTCCTTAACTACTGATTTGTGTTGTTATCATTTGTAAGTCGCTTTGGATAAAAGCATCTGCTAAATTTAAATGTAATGTAATGCAGGAGCGTTTATGACATTACAGTTTTAGTCCTCTTCCCCAGCTTTTCTGCTTTCTAAATTCTTGAATGATTTGAACTAGGTTTATAAAAACTTTTGCTTAATTAGTCCAAAAGAGCAAATATCCCAATGTGCTCACATGAGCTTGGTGAAGACCATGAAAATTTACATGAAGTTTGTAAGTATGATGTTTTTGTCAGCAAGTCCAAAACCAGAAGGATTAAAATATTAACGTTAAATGCCACAATTTTGGTAGCTCTTTTGTTAAGGGCCAACAAAATGGTTTTGCAAATTGTCAACCTGGCTACTTGACTGATTGTGATTGTGTACATTTATCTCATCTTGTCATGCCGTACAAAGGTGCCACCAGATTAACTAAACATGCGTCTTGTTTGTGTTACAGTATGTATGTGTGGATGGGCAACGAGGAGAATAACTGGTTCTTGTGTCATTTTTCATATTTTGTGTCTGAAAGTGATAAATGTATTAACATCAAGAAATAATTTTTAGGCTCAAATTCTAAAAATTAATAGAACAAGTGCAGATCATATAAAAAAAATATATAAACATAATTACAAAAAAAAAATCTTAGCACTCTTACCAGCAAAATCATTGTGTCACTGCTGTTCTGAGACGGGGTCATCATGTTCATTTTTTTATCATGGTCTTTCACCGTTGTCTTATGGGGTAGATCATCACTTGGGTTACATGTAGTATTTTTACTCACAAAGTTTATTTGTCTGTGACTGTTCCTGAAAAAATGGCAAGCCATGAGCTTTGACCTGAATCTAACCACCTGAGCTTACTCATGTGCTTGTTCTAGGTTGTATTACTGCTGTTGTTAGTACATTAGATTAAAAAAGGAATTGTTAGATTAAGCAGGTTTTCTTCACAGTTATCTACTGGAAGTCCTTGCAGGCGATAAGTAGACAAATTAATGTACAAATGGCTCATTACTAAAACATTTTGTCTTGTTTCATTCTAGTCAGCAGTAAAATTAACACCTCTGGTGCAGTGTTCTCTGTTTCCTCCCATTGCTGCCAGTCGGTGTCATCACATTTATCTCAAGCTTTATTGCTGAGCTTCCATTTTGGTCGGTTGCTTTCACACTTTTCCTTCTTACAGCGGTGCTTAAAAGTTTGGGAAAGCTGTAGGATGTACAGTATTTCTGCCAAATTCTTATAAACATGAACAGCATTTTTCACAAATACCAAAGAAGACACAGAAAACTTTATTATATACATAAAACTTATAAATGTATACTGGTTCATTGTTCTTGGTATGGGCGGCACGGTGGCTTAGTGGTTAGCACGCTCGCCTCTCAGTGCTAGGGATTCCCGGTTCGAATCCCCATCTGGGTGGAGTTTCCATGTTCTCCCCGTGTCTGCGTGGGTTTCCTCCGGGTTCTCCGGTTTCCTCCCACAGTCAAAAAACATGGATCAAGTCAATTGGATTCTCAAAAAAAAAAATTGCCCCATATAGAGTGTGTCTGTGTGAGTGAGTGTGTGCCCAGCGATGGATTGGCGCTCTGTCCTGGGTCTATCTGCCCAGCGCCCGAGACGTTCTCCCCTGGATGGGCATGGGGAACCCCACCGCGACCCTAATAGAGGATAAAGCGGGAGATAATGAATGAATGAATGTTCTTGGTATTCCATATACAGAATAAAGCACTAGGACAGCTACACAATAGACTAACTTAAGCTTTAATGATATCACCTCATATATTTGGAACACAGGTTAGATGAGGTGGCCTTATTAACGTTCACTAAAGTTAAATATATAAGAAAATAATAATTGCAACAGATGGGACGTTCTCCCCTGAATGGGCATGGGGATCCCCACCGCGACCCTAGTAGAGGATAAAGCGGGAGATAATGAATGAATGAATGGACTACAGCTGAACTTTTTTTACTTAAAAACACCCACGACAGCCAATCCATTGCTGGACACACACACACACACACACACACACACACACACACACACACACAAACACACACTATATAGGGGCAATTCAGAGCTGACAATTGATCATATATTCATATTTTTGGACTGTGGGAGGAAATCGGAGAATCTGAAGAAAACCCTCATGGACATGGTGAGAACAGGGAAACTCCACTCCAAACTCCAGATTCAGAACTTGGATGCCCAGCACTGCGAGATAGCCCTCTTTTATTTATCATTTTTTCTCTAAATACTATACTGTTTTTTTATATAAATCATATATTTATTTGAATACTTTTAATATATTTACATCAGATTTTATTAATATTTGTCACGATTTCTTTCTCTGAAACTGATGATTTTCCATGTAGTATAGGCTTGAATAAAAATCAGAAATAGCACATGTTCCAGAAAGATGTGTCTCTCCGTTTGCTGTGCCATGTTAAGATTCTAAAAAATATTCTATGAATTAATTTGCATACTACCATATTATTCCCCACAAACACGTGGCATACTTACATCCATAGTTGTCGTATTCCAGGCAGCACCACAGGGATCATAAAAGATAATAAAGGCCAGGACACAGGAAATATGTCAGACTCATAACTTGCCAGCACCTTGCAGGAGAACACTTCCTCATGCAGGGTTGCATGCACCTCAACTTGCGTGTCCAAATAGGGATAAAATGTCTGAATGGAATCAAAGGTTTCAAAGTGTGCTTACGTTTAGCTATTCATTAATGTAGTTGTCTTTTTTTCCATGCCTGAGTGATTTTACCTTTTTCTCTTCCTCTCCTCCCTTCCGTGGCCTTTCATCAAACTTGTTGTTATTACTGACGAAGCATCTCGTACCACTGCAAACATCTGGTTAGCACAACTGCAAGGATACTCATGACAGACGGCTCACTTTGAAGTTAACATCCTCTGTATAATTATCTTGATATAACCAAACAATAAAGCTCCCCAATTTTCCATTTGGAAGAGGTGTTTTCTCCGTAATGCAGGTTTAAGCAATGCTTTGGCATACAGTACATACCGCTATTGCTGTCTCAGAAATAGGGCCTGTAGACCAAATTAAATCATATTGTTTCTGCTGTTCCCATCAGGGAAAAATTAAACAAGTCATATTAGCATTTATATTTTGTCACTTACTAGACGCTTTTACCCAAAGCAACTTACAAAGCGAGCACAGGGTTGGCCACAGAACCATGGAGTGGTTATGGCTAGCACCATTACCACTGAGCTACAAGCCTGAGCTGCTAAGCTAGCAGTGCTTTTATCCAAATTGACTTACAAATAAGAGAACCACACAATTTAGTATTTTGGGAAAAAACAGGTACACTGTATAATCAAATCTGATCGTTATCCGATCTAGCTTCCATTTTGTTTTTCATAGCAAGTGTTTGTGAAAGAGATGTGTTTTGCGATGTTTCTTAAAAATGCTAACTGACTCAGGAATATGGGCAGAGTTGGAGAGAGATGAGTAATGGATTGACAGATGGAGAGAGATGAGTAATGGAGTTCCATTAGATAACCTTCCTGACACAAGCCTCCTTTTTATCTAGGTTTCAAACTGGCACTGTGAGGGCACTGGTATGTGCATGCCAATGGCATTTTTTTTACATGTAGGAGAAGAAAACCACTGCAGGAAAAGGACATGCAGATGCCACACCTGTGTTCACTCTATTCAGGAATCAAAGCTGGGCGGCATGGTGGCTTAATGGTTAGCACGTTCGCATCTTAGTGCTGGGGCTCCAGGTTCGAATCCCAATCTGGGTGGAGTTTCCATGTTCTCCCCGTGTCCATGTAGGTTTCCTCCGGGTTCTCTGGTTTCCTCCCACAGTCGAAAAAATATGGATTAAAGGTGAATTGAATGCTCTAATTTGCCCCGTATAGAGTGTGTTTGTGTGTCTGTGTGAGTGAGTGTACCCAGCGATAGACTGGTGCCCTGTCCTGGGTGTATCTGCCCAGTGCCTGAAACATTTTCTCTTGCATGGGCATGGGACACCCCCCCCCCCCACCACGACTGTAGTAGAGGATTAAGTGGAAGATAATAAATGACTGAATGGGAATCGAAGCCATTTTTGCTGTAAGGATAAAGCTGTAACTGCTGCATCACCATGCTGCTCATATAGAATCATGGAACATTTAACATAAACAGCAAATCAGCTGTAGGTTTGGCTGTAATTATAATCTGTATGATATGCATCCACCAAGTTTCACTTGTCTTTAGGTTGCATTTATTTATCCATCTATAATATCCTGTTTGCTTGCTTTAAACAGTGACAAATTCCGTAAAATGCTAATATTGGTCTTGATTTAGCTGAAATTATTACTTTTAAGTATTCATAAAGAAAACATAACAGTATTTCATACTGCTCTTGTCTGTTTGGGAGGAGAGAGAGCGTCGATGTTTTCCAAGGTTAAGGTATTACATGGTGAGGGAGATGTGGCTGTAATCTGAACAGACCCCTCTGCAAAGATTCAACAGAAACCCCATTGTGTTGCGTGGCAAACTGTAACTCTTCAAAGAGCCCTCCCAACTCAATGAGAACCCTTAACTTCCCTTAACAGGCGACAGATAGTTCAAGCTACAATCTGAGCCTGTACTACTAATGGCCTTATTACACAATTCAGCGTGCTATCGGCTCAAAGGAGCATGGATTTTGTGGTTTTTTTAGCTTTTCATTAGCAAGTGTTGAATCGTAATTTTGCAAGAAAAGACAACGTAAGCTGCATATGTGGTTGTTTTTAAGACATAAAACTAATTGGAAAATCAGATGAAAGATTTTTTTGTTTTACAACCTGCGAGTGACGGTTTGATCTTGTACCACTGGTTCATTACTGTTCCTGTAGACCCTATATTTTCCACAAAAGATGCTAAAACCCAGCTCGAGTTTCATGTGGGTAGATTACAGTCTGAAATAGTCCAGCATAAGTGTGTTAAAAACATGTTTAACTCTTGGTCTTGATGGTCTTACTGTTTACATTCTTACATATTTGCTTGCAATTAAAGAAATGTGACTAAGAAGTATATACACTTAATTTGACATGTTCTCCGATGTCAGGCGTAGCTGGAGTCTGATGTTTCTTTACTTTGGCTCTTGCATCATTAATGCACACATTACTCAACATTGGTAATGTTGGACAACCTCGTTTTAAATAGGGAAAAGATTTTGAACATGGAATTTTGGATTGTTCTCTTTAAGCTTAACATCTTTAACAAAATCACAACAAATTCTTTTTCAGTGTTTCACAGACAGTATTTTAGAATGTTTTATAAAGTGAAATTTGATTTCTCAACACCCTCAAAGTGCATACATAGCCATGTTTACCAGCTGGTTTCATCATATTTCATTTAAATTATATTTTAAACAAATAAAAAGCTATCCTCCTTAAACTTGTTCTCATTTTGCCACAAATATGGACTGCAGACAGGACAATTTTGTGTCCATGATCGCATTTTCACTTTGCATTCAGAATGAGGATAGATGATCCCCTTAACATCCATTAAAAAAAAAAAAAAGATAAAATGTTGACTAATTTGACTACAGCAACATATTGATTGTCCTCCAGATAAACTTTTTTGAGCAAGGCCCGGAGATATTGGCAGCATTTCTGCAAAGTAATGATCTATTGTTTTTGTCTTGCATAATAGTTTTCAGGTTGCACTTTATCGGTGCTGCTGCATATAGCTTATGTGGCTAAATTTATCGCTTTAACATAACAGTTACTTAAATCAATGTGCAAAGGTCACACACATTGGTTGTTTTCAGCCTTGCTTCTTGTCTATTGAGTATTCTGAGTCTTATGACAATATTAAAAGCTTTAAATTATTTACAATCATGCACTTGCCACTATGCCAGTATGTTAGATTAAAGAGGCTGAATCTTTAATGAATGCTCGCTACACAAATATAGATTAGTGATGTGTTACCAATTGTTTAAAAGTTGGGTACGTTTAAATATTCCATGAATCATTCCTTCCTATTTTGTATTCCTATAGCTAAAGCTTTTTTACAGGCAGCACATTCAATTAGATTAAATATAATAGGTTTCAGAAATCAACAAAATATTACAACTAATTAATTAATTAATTACAAGTAATTAATTAATTGGTGGCACGGTGTTAGCACAGACTTAGTGCTTAGCACTTTTGCCTCTCAGTGCTGGGGATCCAGGTTCAACTCCCAAACTGGGTGGCATTTCCTTGTTCTCCCCGTGTTTCTTACAGGTTCTTCAGTTTTCTCCCACAGTCCAAAAACATGGATTTAAGGTTAATAGAATGCTTTGAATTACCCCATATAGTGAGTGTTTTGTGAGTGTGTGTCTGTATTAGTGTGCCCAGCGAAAAATTATCCTACGGGGAACTTATGGTATATAGATTTTTCCCCAAAAGTGGGCACAATGCTTAAAACATTCATATACAATTAGTCATACTCTGTTTTGAATTACAGCAGCTTAACAATTGAAAGCTTTGTAAGGACAGAATTACTTTGAGACTTATCACAATTACACTTGACAACATAAGCCTCCACTAAAAAAAAACCTAAAGAAAAAAAACCTTTGGCTTTAGGCCTCAAAAGTGTAATCAAATGCAATAGTAATGTGGATGGGAACAAGATCAGCATTAAAGACTTAAAGTGATAATAGTAATAAAAACGTACGTCTTTGCCTACGCACAGAGGAATTTGTCCTCAACATTTAACCCATCTATGCAGTAAAACACACATATACACACAATGAGTGTAAGTGAGCACACGTGCCTGGAGTGGTGGGCAGCTCTGTACCTGGAGTCAAGGGAGCAATTGGGGTTAGGTGCCTTGCTCAAGGGCACTTCAGCCATAGTACTTGGTGGGACCAGAAATCGAACCGGGGACCTTCAGGTATTAAGGCTGGTTCCTTAACCACAAGCCTACAACAGTCTGAAAAGAAGTAGATGGTAGAATTAATACATCCCATGATAAAGAGATTTTATTTGGGGGAGGTGGGTAATTGTGGGAGATTTTGTACTGAAGTTTATTTTGTTCATGCCAATATTCATATGGCTCCATCTGTTCTTTAAACTACACATTCATTTGTTCTGTTTGTATTTATTCATTAAGCTTTTAAACTATTTAGATTGGTCAGATTTTTTTCAAAGCAGCTTTACATTAAACAAGTCATAAACAAATGGTGTATGGAGTTTACCTTGCTCTCCTGCATTGCTGGTGTTAAGTATTTTTTTAATCGCTGTCTGGTCTTTGTCAGTCTATATCAGTCTTTGTTAATTATCATTAGCTGTGTTTGTATATGTGCTCCTGCTCTGTGTTTAAGCTCGCCTACTGCCCCTTCTCATTGCTTGTTTGTCACTTTTAAGTCGGGTCTGCTGCTGGTGTTGCAGTCTGCATTTATCCCACAGCGTTTTATGTTCATCCATCCATCCATCTTCCGCTTTATCCTTTACTAGGGTTGCGGTGGGGGGGGCAGATACACTCAGGACAGGGCACCAATCTATCATTGGGCACAAACTCACTCACACAAACACACACACTAGATGGGGCAATTTGTAGAATTCAATTGACCTTCATCCATGTTTTTGGACTGTGAGAGGAAACCGGAGAACCCGGAGGAAACCGTCGCGGACACGGGGAGAACATGGAAACTCCACCCATATTGGGATTCGAACCCCCAGTGCTGGGAGGTGAACATGCTAACCACTAAGCCACCGTGCCGCCTGCGTTTTATGTCATTAAATTTTTCCACTTCCCTATCTGCATTATAGAATGTTATCAATATGAGTAGATTACCATCGGCATGAAAAACTGGAAACTAAATAAAATCTGTTAAAACTGTATTCACGTGATCCAACTTTTTAGCTCTAGTTAAAACTCCATCTGCTGAACTTGAAATCAATTGGAATCTAAAAACTATGTGGAGTTTCTGAAAAAAGATCATAAATTTGTTCTTCTACTTGTTAAATGAATGGAACAATCAGTATTATATTACAAATGTGCATTTCAAAGAAGAGATCCGAATCACTGTTAACAAAATGATCAAAGAGTCACATAAATTTAAAGCTGTTTTGAAATTTAAGCAAATATGAGCATTTTTATAAAAGGCCTGTTGGCACATAAGTCCACCTGCCACATTGGGGAGATAACGGTGGGTTTGTTTGCTATCTCAGCATGAGTCCATGTGCGAGTTAAACGTGAGCCACTGAATAAATATGGAGTGTGTGTTCCTCAGATTATCACCAGCTCTGCGCCGAGAACGTTGTTTGATGTAGGATCTTGTCAGCTCATGTTTAACCTGTAATCTGAGAACTCGATAACAACACTTGGAGGTGCTTAATGTATTTGTTGGAGGGGCTGTGTCTGTCAAACGCAAGTCCAGCCTACATGGCTGCTCAGGAATTTTGGCTCTATAATGCTGGCCCTGTTTCTTGTAGCACGGAGAGAGAAAGCGGGTGAGCGAGCAAAAGTAGAGGATTGTGTGTAACACAGACAGAGAGCTAGGCACTGCACAGGAGGGAGAAAGTGTGTAAGCAGGAGAGGGAGGGCGGATAACAGTCAGAAAAGGGGGAATGGCAACAGCCCGCAGCTAGACTTTCCAGATTTCCGTGTAGTGTGCTTAGAGAGCTCTTGTCTGCTGGGTTCTTCTCGCTCCACCTCAAGTGTAGTTATCCTTTGAGAACTCTTGTCCAGGTTAAAATAAGCAGAGGTAGCCTGCTGGGTTGTCTGCTGAGGTCATAGATACCTATATACACCTCTGTGCTGGGCTGGATTACCTTATTCAGGCTCATGCCAGAGACAACAAGCAGCTGTAGCTGCCTTTTCTAGCTGCTCTGAGGAGAATGCCGCAATAAAAAGGACCTGCTCGCCTACACTCACTCAGAGACAGCTCGGGACGCACTAAGAGGATGGCCACAGCTGTGTTTCAGGTAAGAACAAAGAGCGTAAATACCTTGCTGAGTTGGTGTTAAGGTTCTTTGCTATGCAGGGTACCTTGACCCCTTTTTTCTCTTTTCACACAGCACTCAGCTCAAGGAGGCTGTTCGGACATGGCTTGTTTTTTGTAAAGTACAGAGAGCCAGTATGTAAGCATTCTCAGATGCTAGGTTTAATTAAGTGGAAAGGCAAGTCCAGTGTGTTAACACGAACAAGACTGGCTTTTTTGTTGATTTTGGTTCAAAGTAGGATGAAGGACAGAAAGGGACAGTGATTGAGTTTGGTTTTTGAGTGGTTTGCAATAAAATAGAATGTGGCTTATATCTTTGTTAACAGACTGACACATTTTTTCTGTAATGTAAGTTTTCCAGTTCATCATGTTTTAAGCATCATGTTTTTAGCTTGTATTTTAGTTACTTTATATGTAGAGTGAGTTGGGCAGTGGGGCTTTGTGCTGTAATCCCATCCAGCACTCTTGCTGATGAGTGAAGGAATGCATTCTGGATTATTTCACAAGACCCCACTCATCTTGACTCTTCTGATGGACCAGCAGTGTAAATATTTGAAACTCTATTTAGAAGAACTTTCTTTTTAATGTTTAGTTGAGTATATTTAAATTCAGCAAAAGTTCAGACTCTCAGTATCACATTCCATTATTAATCTGTTAAATTAACACATCCAATACAAAGCATGTTTTATTAAGCATTTTCCAACAGAGCAAATGAAAAATTTTAATAACTGGAAAAATCATGTTTAATTTAAGTGTGGATATTCAAATCATCACACCATACTTCATTCCTACTGGGTGCTTGGTGGTAGCACTCTTACCTCAGAGGTAGAAATGATTTGATTGCCAGACAGAACAGATGAGGTTCATTCTGTGTGGAGTTGGTATGTTCTCCCCTTGTTTGCATATGTTTCTTTCAGTAATTATGGTTTCCTTGTACTATCCGGTGACATGCTAATGTTAAATGAATTAGGGATAGTAAAGTAAATGTGTCTGTACTTTCTTTTTCCTTTTTTTGCACACTGGTAACTAAGTGTTATTACTTATCAGTAATTAGACTATAAGTAGAATATTGGCTTTAAAATAAATTGATGAATGTATACTTTCAGCAGGTACTGTGTGACAGTAACTAAGCAACGTTGCATTTTGTAAGTACAGTAAACTTAGAGGATGTCCTTGTGTTTATTATAATAAAGGATGTGAGTCTGGAGGTACTAATGAGACCTGATACCATTTAACTGAATCTTAATTACACATGGTGGAATAATCCATATACAGTTTTTAAACTTATTTTGTATTGAAAGACTCTGTGTGAAATGTTTTCAGTGATAAATGGTTATGTCATTGGTGCAGTGTGTGGTGTGAGGGAGGACTGCGCACTGGGGCAGTCATTCCCCAAGTGCAAGCTTAAGCACTTTGTCTTCTGTAAGTGACTGTGTTGCTTGGGGTGAAAGTGAGTGTTATCCCACAGTGAGGGCACTCAGGGCTGATTTGTGACTACATCAAGCGTCTTGTCTTCCCTTTCTACTGTAACAACAGTGGCTGACAGGATGACAAAGCAGCTGTTAGAGGGTATAATGCTTGTCCCCTTTGCGGCATGCTGTCTGCCTCCGGCTCGCCCGTCTGTGTGTGTGTGTGTGTTTCAATATGTGTGATAGATGGCTCAGACACTGCAGAGTCTACACACTACTTGTGCACTCTTGCACACAATGCATCTCAAGCACCCAGCATTCACCTTGTGACCCACAGGTCAGACCTTACAATGTTCTAGTTCAAAGTGTCAAGCAGCAGCGCTTTAAGTTCACTTTAATGTCTGGTCCTCCAGATTAGATCTAACAAACTTTTCTAATACCAGTCATTAATATATTCCAGTTAATTGATGTAGTGCAAAATATGCAAACACAAGATTTCTCATCTCCTTGACATAGACTCAATTAACCTGTAAAAACCACATCATTCAAACCTACCTCGTTTCTATCCCTCCGGCATAAAGCTGTGAAACTATGCATGATTTCATCCTGGCATGTTCTATACTGCAGCTCTGATTAATTAATTAGTCTGTAAGTGAAAGGGCAATGATGCGGCACTGAGGCTCCGTCTTAAAAACTCTAACTAGGAGTTTTTTTTAAGGACATGTCTGTAAGAGGCTGCATCTGCAGACTCAATTTCATCACCATGTTGCATATTTTTCTCCCTTTTTTTTCTTTATTATCAGTTCTTGGTGGATCTGTCAGCATTGTATTCTTTGTGTCCAGAGGGGCTGTGAAATGGCCAAAAGAAACTCAAGACGCTCTGTACTGCTTCACTTAAATACTTACATGGTGGATGCATGGGAACAGCAAGAATTCACTGGCCAATGTCCAAAGATGGACTTTATTTTGCCTCTGCATCGAAAGAGAGCAGTTGTCTTCACCAGCTGCAGACACGCCATGACACATACCTTCATGCAATAAACACCGCTAAACTGCTGGCTGGGGGAGCAGATACAACAGCATGAACTAAGAGGATATTAAAAAAGCTACTTACATTTACATAAGACTAAGAAAGCTGCTTTGGTTTTCTGGGTATTTTTCTATTTTTTTATGCTGGATATTCAGTGTAAAAAATTCATATAAGCATTTTACTAAATTGTTGATTAAACTCAATGTACTGTATGTGTTCTAATTAACTGAATTACTATGAAAAAAAGTTTTTTAAACATTTAAATTAAGCAATGTGAATTTAGCACAAATAAAACCAAATCTAAACTAAATTCCTTCATATTGACAGTAAGTAGCATTCATGTTTGATAGGTAGCTGTTTAGCAGCTTGGCTCCTTTGTGTCTTTTTTAGTGATATTATATCAAGTAATTTATTTCCTTGTCGCGTTTTAGTTCAGGGGCAAACTTGAGCCAATTTTAAGCATTTTCTTTATAATGGTTTTGTGTCACAAAGCAGAGACACTAGTATGATGTTTTAGGGCACAAGCTACCCATGTTCCAGATCACAAGCTATAGATGAAATTACTGATAAATATTTTAGTTTATGTATAGCACTCTTGATTAATAAAGCAATAAGGCATTCTATAAGCAATAAGGCAAAATCACAGGAAAGAGGTGTAATTAGACTTTTTTTTCCTGTGATTTATTCACAATAATACACAACCTCGAGTGCCATATTGCTTTTGTAAAACAGTTACGAACACACATGAAAAAATGATTTCATAAATGCACTTCTGTGATATAATCTTTTTTTTTTAAAGTGAACATTGATTGCTGAGTAACAGGATACTGCTTTCTCTAATAATCAAAGTGTTATCTAGTGGCGAAATTATGGAACACAGTTTATAAACAACATCCGCAACAGGTTTAGTTCTTATCAGAAATCGGCCTGCTGTTTATATTAATCTCTGTCACGGCTGGACAAACAGCTCAGCCAATTAGATTTAAGGACCCAGAACTACCAGTACCCATTTTATAGTGGTTGTTATACAAGTACGAAATGGCACTCAACATTACTGTTTAATCAATGTATGTTTAAAAATTGACAAAGTTCATTTTAAAGATATTTTTACCTTTTCAGGGAAATATGTTCTAAAGAGTTAAATTTGGTCCCAGGATAAAATATGCCTTTCTTTGCCATTACTGATTTTGACCAGATGCTGTTTCACTTTCAAGGACACACTGTATGTTTTCTACATATATTATCTTAATACTTCTGTCCCAGTACAGATATATCATTCATGGCTCTCACCTCACAACAAGAAGGTCCTGGGTTTTATTTCCGGGCAGGCTGGACAATGAAAGAAAATGGTTCTTTGGAGAGTTTGCAAGTTCTTGCTGTGCCTGTCTGTGAATCTTCTTTCAGTTCTAGTTCCCCTTCACATTTCAAATCCATGCTAGAAGATGAATTACAAACAGTACATTGCCCCAGATGTCTTCTTGTGTTTTATCTGCGATGGGTTGGTTACCTGTCCAGGATGTTTCCTTCATTTTCACTCTGCCGTCGATGAGTTGTTTGGATTGGAAATTGAGCTCCCAGGTCCATAGACCAAAGCATTAACTACTAAGCCATTACTACCCCAAAACAGTTTGTTAGTTTGCTGATTACATAAAAACAATTGTCAAGTTTTATAATATCACACATTATGATGTGTCATTACGTGTCTTATATCTAAATTCCTCTGTTACCGCTTCTTTTAGCTATGCCAAAACATATCAGGACTGTGAGTGCATTGATATGTAAACCTCTAAAGACTAGATCAATCCATTGTCTCCTATTAATGGCGTGTCTTTGGAATATGGGCGGTTAACTGAGAAGCACTGAAAAAAAAATCGCACACAGGCACAGGGAGGTCATGCAGACTCCACACAGGAAGGCTTGTCCCTCACAAGAATCGAATCCAGGACTTTGCCACTGCATCACCAGTATTATGTCTGAATTTAATTCTAATTTAGGTTTCTAAATACTGGATCAAATTCTATGTGATTATTTCCTTCCTGGTCTTTTGTTTTACATTACATTGACATTACGTCATTTAGCAGACGCTTTTATCCATTGCCGACTTACAAGGTGAGCACAGGGTTAATCACAACATCCTTGGAGCAATGAGGGTTAAGGGCCTTGCTCAAGGACCCACATAGGTAACTTCAGTGGACCTGGTTTTATGCAACATATGCTCTCTACTATTCCTAAAGTTTTAGTCTGATATAACAACTAACACAATTTCCCTTGGGCTCCATTGAGGTTAAAAGCATCTTTTCAGATGTTTATTGTGTGTACAAATGGCCAACACATTCTCTGCAATCTCCCCATAACACCTCACGTACAGTTCTTATTATCTAATCTGATCCTCGTTTAGATTTGCCCTGTCTGGAAGTCCTATAGTCTATTTATTCCATTTAGAGTAGTGTGGGGCACTTTATCAAGTCCTGCCGAGAAAAGAGCTTTAAAGATATTCACATTCCGCAGCGATAAATATAGTAAACACAAGAAAGCCTATAGCCAGCCACCAGAATTTAGGTAACACAGAAAAGGGCAGAAATGAGTGGTGCAATTCATGCATTGCGGTCACACATTCACAAGGTCACAGTGAATTAGTGGACGAGCTTTAGAGGTGAGAGGGCATGAGTGGGGCTGTTCCTCTTGTAAAAGGGAGGAAAGGCTCCCTCATGAATGTGTTAAGGAATTATTGTGGTGACAGCTGGAGCACAGGAGCATTCTTTTGCGGAAGGTGGTATGAGGTAAGCGTGTGATTTAGGAGGAACTTCACGGTTATTACTTTCTCGCTGCTTCTTTAAAGCCCATCCTAGCCATCTGGGCTGATGATTTATAGGTGGGCATTAAGTACAGGAGACAATAAACAGCCAAATTATTATATATTGTATTGTTACTATACTCCAAAAAAAAAAGATGTATTATTTGAATGGTGGATTACTCTGAGGGGCAGCACCTTAGTGGTTAGCACATTCGCCTCTCAGCACTAGGGATTCCCGGTTCAAGTCCCCATCTGTGTGGAGTTTCCCTGTTCTCCCCATGTCCACGTGGTTCTTCGGTTTCCTCCCACAGTCCAAAAACATGGATCGAGTCAATTGAGTTCTCCAAATTGCCCCATATAGAGTGTGTCTGTGTGAGTGAGTGTGTGCCCAGCGATAGATTGGCGCCCTGTCCTGGTTGTATCTGCTCAGCGCCCGAAACGTTCTCCCCTGGATGGTCATGGGGACCCCCCCCCCCCCCGCCGCGACCCTAAAAATCGGATGATAATGGATGAATGGATGGATGGATGGATTACTCTGAGCATGACAGTGACGTGATGCTGATGGTATTATTGTTTGTTTTGTTAGCATGAGTGTATCAAATACAGCGGTACTGCTTGAGTTGTTAATCATCATGTCACTATTGGCCTGAGCAATCCATCAATCAACCACCAATACCAAAATTCCTAGCCACCTGCATCCTGTAGGCAGCATCCTGTAAGCACTAATGATGAATAAGAGAATGATTAATAGAAACAGTACAGCGACAAACAAGCAACTATTTCTGTCACTACATTTACATCTAAAGGAAATGTGTGTAATGTGAGCGCACAGTGAGGCAAAAACAGATAGCACTGCAGTGTTGGTCAACTCGTGTTAACACACTCAAACACAGTACCACCAGTACAGTGATTGTACATACAGGAGAATGATCCACCACTAAAATGGATGTGGTGTTTAATCTGTGGTGATCTATTTTGCCTACTGTACTTACACACAGAGGAATTTGTTTTCCACATTTAACCCATCCATGCAGTGCATGTGTCCGAAGCAGTAGGCAGCCTTGTGTACTGCACCCAGGATGCAATTGTCCAATAGTAATAGTTTTTCCAATTGTTGAATACCAACATATCATCATTACACAATATGTATATGGCTGTCCTACACTGTTGATGCTGCCTGGCCGCTCATGGGTGATGAGTCCCCCACTGAGCCTTGGTCCTCACAAGGTTTCTTCCTAAAAACCAACATAACATGTATTTTTTCTTGCCACTGTCGCATCAGCTTGCTCTTTATGGGTTGAGACGTATAACACTGTAAAGCTGATTTGTGACAATGTACTATTGTAAAAAGCACTTGATCAGTCCGGGAATCAAACCAGGGATCTCCAGGTCACAAGGTTGGGGCATTAACCACCAGCCTATTTCTGCCACAGGTTTAAATTCACATTTATTTATTTAGATTTCATGTCTTACAATAGACCATTTTCTCAAATCAGCTTTGCAGTGTTCTAAGCCTAAACCCACGTAGAGCAAGCTATAGAGATAGTGGCAAGGAAAAAACCTTGGAGTTGTTTGTTTTTAAAGAAGAAACTTAGTGGGGACTAAGGCTTTGGAAAATTATCCTCTTGACCTTTACATACCTATACGCTTTACTTTACAGGCATAGTACAATGTAATGTCTTACAGTTGGGCTTCGAATGTGACGTATGTGATGCTATTAATTAGGAGAAATTTTAGTAAAATACATTTTTCTTCTGGTGTCCCTCTCTCTACCAATATGATTTTACTAGGTTAAATGGATTGGATCAGCACTTTTCTCTTTACATTTTTTCTTCAGAAATATGAGCTCAGAGCAGCTGTAGACATTTGGCAGCTTTATGCATCTTTAAATGTGCTAGAAGAAGTCATTTAGGGAAGAACTTGGTGAAAACAATCGAGAGCCCAGCCAATTCATCGTAAAATTATATATGGTGGCTGACTGTGCATTCCTGCCCTATAGTCTTATACAAAGACCTGTGAAGGAGCATATTTTTTGGTTACAGAGCAACATGGTGATGTGGTGGTTAGCATGTCCGCCTCTTAGCGCTGGGGAGCCAGGTTCACATCCCGATCTGGGTGGAGTTTCCATGTGTCTGTGTTGGTTTTCTTCGTGTTCTCTGATTTTCTCCCACAGTTCAAAAACATGGATTCAAGGTGATTTGCCCCTATATTGTATGTGCCTGTGTGATTGAGTGTGTGCCCAGCAATAGGTTGGCCCAGTGGTTGTGTGTTTGTTCCCTATACAAATCCACACAGTTGCTTCAACATTTAACATAACACTTAAAATTTTATATAATTACTACAAAGACCAAGAAGCAGCTCAATCGACTTTATTTTAGCAATCTTTAGTAAACCGTCAACCACACCCCTTGCTTGATTCATTGTGTCTTTGCTATCGGGATAACGTGATTCCCGGGTATATTTTGGGCATTACATATTTTGGGTATGCAATAAACTAATAAAGCGTGTCACTTGCAATTCCCTTTAAGAGCCTGAGGTGTTATGACTTTGGCGGATTACTATTTCAATAGGTTAGAAATGGTTTCACACACAAAAAAAAAACACCAAGAAGTGGTAAAAATATTGAAAAACAAAATTGGGCCTTGTTTACATATATTTCAATCACACATTAGAATTTGGTACAGTATGTTTTAACAAACTGCCCATTACAGAGTTAATATGAGGTCAATGCAATATAAGAAAATATTTCAGAAAATGGTAAATGTTTGACTTGCTTGGGCAGGAATGTTTACAAAAAGCATGCTTGTTTTTTTCTTTTTTTTTTAATATTTACCCTGTTCTCACTTTTTTTCTTTTTTTTGCTTTACTACAAAACTGCTTGCTCATTTAGATCAACTCAGACGCAGGGCGCAGTAGCTCAGTGGTTATCAATCTGAAGGTTGTGGGTTTAAATCCCAGGTCCACTGAAGTTACCAGTGTGGGTGCTTGAGCAAGGCCCTTAACCCTCATTGCTCCAGGGATGTTGTGATTAACCCTGTGCTCACCTTGAAAGTCGCTTTGGATATAAGTGTCTGCTAAATTAACAAATGTAATGTAATGTAATGTAACTCTGCTATTTAACGTTTTTTTAAAATGATGATTTATATATATAAAAGATAAGTTGCTTTGATAGAAGCTTAAAGATGCACATGTTCTGCTTTCATAGTGATTACTGCTGTGTTTTAAATTTGTGCACTTAAAATTTATGTGTGGCTGGATTAAGTGTGGTTTCAGGCTTAACTGTAGTATGCACATCCTATGTGATTTTCACCACAAGTAATAGTGCCATAATAGTCAGCGTTCGCTGTCCTGTGAGATGGTCTGTGAGGTCTCCTGCCACAAAGACTGGATCAGTCTAATTGACAAATGAAACATATTTTTTGCCTAGAACAGATAAATATGATTCCTCTGTTGGTCTCTTTTTCTTTCCTTTGGGAATTTTTCTTAGAAACTTAATTTAACCTTTAAAAGCCTTTTGGTCTGATGAGGGTATAAATGTAAAAGTGCGTCAGATAATGACCTCAACAGTTAAGTTCATGCCAAGGGTGGTTTCTTTGTGTTTATGAGGTCATATTGCAGACACGTTTATACACAGCAACAAGCTTCCCAATCTGATGGTTGGTGGTCAGAGTGTAGAGTTAACCATGATACAGCATCTCTGGAGCGATGAGGTTTAGGGGCCTTGCTTAAGGGCCCATAATGGCAATTTTGGTGAGCCTGGAATTTGAACCCCCAACCTTCTGATAGCTTGCTTAACAACGTAACCAATTAGCTACCATGCCCACACTAATAAACAAATAGAGGAATAAGTCCTCCACATTTAACCCATCCGTGCAGTGAAACACACACATATACACACACTGAGTGAAGTGAGCACACATGCCTGAAGCGGTGGGCAGCCTTGTATGCTGCATCCGGGGAGCAATTGGGATTTTCAGGGACGTTCAGGTCTCACAATTGGTTCCTTAACCACAAGCCTTCGACTGCCCCATAAAAAAAGTACCTGATCAGTTTTTGTATTATACAGTCCTGATTTGAATATTCATAGCACAATCTACCATAAGAGCTGTTTTCATGATGTAAACACCCAAAGGCTATCAATCAGTTTGATTCAGGCCAATGGAATCTTGTTGAGCCTGCAGTCGTCATGGATGTCAGCAGTATCGGCATGTTGCGTTGATGCTATTATTCACTCATAGAGCTCAATCTGTCATCCCAGAAAGTGAACCAGGATTTAAATGGCTACCATATGTTCTGCGGGAAGCTCCAATCAGGGCTTGCCGATCAGGGGTGATTACCCGGCAAGCGCTGTGGCAGTTTGGCCTGTGATTGCTCACCACATACATATTTGGTCCTGTTTAACTTCCCCCTGAATTGAAGTGACTCGGTTTATGTTTGGAACTGGGCAGTTATGATGGTTCCTTTCATTGTTTCTTTTTCCTGCGGGCAGCTTAAAACAATGTTTCGTGCTGTGCAGCTCAGGCACCTGCAATAAACATGTCAGTTTATCATCTGTACAACAACAAACAGTGCAATTGGATTAGGTGGTGTAACGAGTACAATGTGATCTGTATCACTCTTTTCTCAGCTCTACCTAGCTTTCTTTTTGAAGAGATTGAGTGGTCTTGTTTTGATTTGCAAGCCTTGTTAGTTTATTCCTATGATTTTGCACGAGCATCCATAGCACAGTGTCTGTTATCCATCACTTGTCATAAGAAGGCAGGCTGTGGGGTCACGCAGAGCTGACTGGTCCAGTTTAATATGCTCTCAAGAGGCTTGTCCAGTCTTAGCTTGATCGATTATATACACTTTAGGCAAGTTAGTGCTAATTATCTGAGAGTGGGGCTGGGGTCAGATTCTGCCACAGGCGTGTTCTTTTGGAGGATTTTCATGATGGTGCATCATTCAGGACATGAAGCATTCTCACCACTCCCAACCCAGCTGAACAAAATGTGAAATATTTTTACTGGGAATTATAGGGAGGGAAGGAGGCAGTGAGAGTGTTTAAAGACTTCCCAATAACTTCCCAATAACTCTAGACCATTTAGACCATACCCTGATCTAAATTGCACGAGCACAGAAAGCTTATCTCCCCAAGGAATGTTTCAAGTATGAAATGGTCCCTTTTGAAGGAATCTCCATGGATATGTTACTCGTTTATTTGTTTTTTGAATTTGATTAATGGCTAGTAGAATAAAGCCAGGAAAGTCTTCTATGCCCTGATACGCAGCATCAGGAAACACTAAAGCTTTTCTTGCTTTCTTAACCCAAAGTCACCCAAAAGATTTGCTCACTGCTGTAAATATTTGCATAGACCACAAGATATTAATTTACAAGAGTCATTTATTTGCCCTTACACAGACTAAATTTATTAAACCAATTTTCTAAATTATTATTATGTTTCTGAGTAAAGGTAAAGGCACATTTAATGTTTTAAGTCTTTCTTGTAAATTGAACTTTAAGAAAAACAAATGTCAGTCAAATATATTTCTTGAATATGATATATTAACCCCTTGCCCCATCAAATTACTGACTCCTTAATAATGGGCAGTTAATTAAAATTTAATGACATGATGTAATCTTAAATTGTTACAGTATTTTTAGAGTTTTGAAATTATATTTAAAAAATCTTTTTTTTTGGTTTATACTACATGCATCTATTCTAGATATCAATATTCAATTGGCTGCTGAAGATGAGCTACTATAGATGACTCAGTATAGTGTATATAGTATAACTTGACAGTGGTAGACTTGTCCAAATGTGGTGTGCAAGTCCTTACCAGCTCGTAAGTATTTTTTTCAGCTCATAACTCTTCCCTTTACAGAATACTAAATGGCACCTTGACTGGCTGACAACCCTGGCTTGCCTCAACCTGTCACAGCACCCTGTCAGCTAGTTGTCAGACATCCTAAATGGTCAACAGGGCTGCATCTTAAAATGTATTAGTTTACATTAAACTAATGGTTTAAATTCGTAGCAAAGTTGCATTGAGTTAAAGTTGCATAAAGTTACATATGTTTGAATGGTTAGAGTTCAACATTCAATTAGTCATGCACACGTTTCCTAAATACAGAAGACTGATCTAATAAATGTAGTCTAATTAATTGATTGAATTGCCAGTAGACATATTAGACCATGACGTGAGAACTTTTACAGCATATTTTGTCCAGTCCTTTTATAAATGTCTTCTTGTACTTCTGCCTACAGATCTGTCACATCCTGGATGTCTGTGTTACTAAATGACCTCATGAGACTGTTTTGTATAAAAGAAAGCAAGAGATTTCACAGTTCTGGACAGTCCCTTTAAACCGTGTAAACATTAATTTATGCGTAATTGGTCGCACTGCATTGATGGTGCAGGCATTAAAAGGGAATGGCAAGTGACACTAATTGGTTTATTTCACATGACGCCCAAAACGCCCATTAATCACGCCATCATGATAGCAAAGACACACCGACACATTCTAAATTAAGCTTGGCAGTGTGTGGTTGCTAAAGATCACTAAAATAAAGCCCCATGAGATGCTTTTTTGTGGTTGTATAGTGTATACAATATAAACCTCTGCAGGGTCCTGAGTATGTATGTTCTGAGTATGTATGTATGTTTGGTATTCGAAGCAACGGTGTGGATTTGTATAGGGAACACACACACACACACACACACACATATTTTTGACTGTATGCATATTGATGAAACTACTGGACTGTATATGAATTTGTGCAATGCATATTTTCCACCTGAGTGCTGATTAGATACATCCATGGATGAGTTGCTGTGCAGCTGTTCTTAAAAATATGCCAAATGTTTGTTGGAAGAATTTTTGTTAAATTAAACTAAAAACTCACTAAAAACCCATTTGAATACTTTAAATTTACATAATTTCCAACTATCCAAATCGTCTGCAAGACCAAAACAGTGAACAGTACAGCTTCCTAGCTTTCAGAGTCTAATTCATTATGTAGCAGTTGTTTTGTCCTGAAATTTCCTTTTCTCCCTTTGGTACGTTGTGCAATACTTGTGTTTGTAATAGTTCTGTCTGCGTTTGTGCTAATAGAGAGTTGATATGATTTGAATCCTGGATTTTGGCAACAATACCTTTTAACTCTGGCCTGCCAGACACATGGATTATCTCAGCTTGGATAAACTTGAAAGGCTGCAAAGGATAAAAAAAATCCTGTGTGTTTATGCAAGTGTGGAGATTGAAAATGGGAATGACTGTACTTCAGTTATCCACTTCTGTGCTGTGATCTCAGCAGAGCCCCGTTCCCTCTTATAACTTTAGGGGACAGTTACTAATTTCTATTTTGCTTTCTGGTTCAGTTTCATCTAATTAGTGCAAAGATACTTTATTTAGATAAAAAAAAAAAAAAAAACATTATAAGAAGGACCTTTATAAAATTCATTTTCACATTGAACATTCTTCTTCCTGTTTGGAGTTTTATGGCACCAAGTCATCTGCTCCTCTATATCGATGCTGGCTTCTGTAGTTAGTATAATTTGTGTCATCTTTATTCCAGTGGTGTAGTAACCACAGCGCTGATGGTAAAAGAAAACAATACTTTTAACTGAAATATTTTTAATATCAATTAATATTTTACATTCATGTTATATAACAGATTTTTTTTCTCTGGTTCATTTTACGTTTAATCTTAGTTTTTGTTAACAATAATAACTCTTAATAAAGTCTAGTCCCAGACAGCAGTCTCTCTGCTGCTCTTGGTTGTTCCTCCATGGGTTTTTGCTTTAATTTAACATAAGCATTTCAGGAATGCAAAAACATAATTACCCCCTATTATACTATGCTCATTTGTACAATCTGATAGTATCAACCGTGCGCTTCAACTCTTGGCCTTACAAAGAGAATACAGGAGCTTTGTTTTACAATGTATGCTTCCCTTCTCTGCTCCTAAATGTCACCTGATACTATCCAGCTGATCAGTCAACTGACACAATAGGAGACAAACTGGCAAAATGCAGTGATTTCCAAAATAATATTTTACATGTATAAAACAAACAAACAGCAAAGGAACACGAAAAATACAATCATTTTAAAAAGTGTAACTAATACTCAAAATAATACTGCACATTTAACTCCCCAACCATAGTGTCAATTTTGAATCTCTTTATTATGAGTTTACGTGATTAGCACATTAACGGGGTGTAAAGTAAAAAAAAAAAATAGGCTTTTCTGTGTTTTGTATGCACAGTCATCTTAACGACACATTAATTGCAATAAAATGATTAATGGAACACTAGTTTATTTCATTGATTGCATTAAAATATTAGTTTGTTAAACCAATAAAGTCGTTTCCCTAATGTTAGCATTTATACAAGATTGTTGATGCTATAACTTAGTAACCTGTATAACTTACAACTTAGTATTAGACCAACAAAATAGTCCGGTAATTGTGCCTCCATGTTAGCAATTTGGGATTAATTAGACATAGATTACAGTAATTAGTGTACTTTGGAAAATATGTACTGTGGAACCTTGTGAACACAACTATTTGAGTATGAAAACAATATTGGATGAATACTGGAGGAAACATGTCAGCAGTTTTATGAGATCTGAGTTCACGTGATTAGCCCTTAAGCCCTAGACACATAAAGATAAATGCTTTCAGAGCTCCTCTTGGGTGCAGTGTACAAGACTCTGATGCACATAAACCAGGCAGCTTTTTTTTTGTCAGAGTAGAGATACCGTAGATAACAGACGCCCCCTTCTATAGGTAAAAACCATAAATTTACTTCCCTAATAAATCTTCATGGTATTCCTGCTTTTTGATTAAGTGCATGGTACCATACCACTTTTTAAATTTGTGCTGGAAAGAAATTGGCTTAAAATTAATTTTCGAACAGTTTCAGTTCACCCACTTGATAAATTCATCCCATGTTGCTCATTTTGCCGTGATAAAAATGTTTTGTGTAGGAAAACAAGCATTGAAAAAAAGCAAATTGTCCACAATCGCATTATAGTTTATAGAGATAAATGCTTTCCACTGAATTGTTAAAGTAAATTGAGATTTTTGTTTTGTTTCGATCAATGAGCATTAATGAAAAATGGAATGCATTCATTCTCCTGGATCTCATCTATGTAGCAATTATCTTAATTACTGGGAATCTTAAAAATATTTAAACATAAACTTCTAAACAGGCAGCACAGTGCTTATTGGTTAGCACGTTCGCCTCTCAGTGCTAGGGATTCCTGGTTCGATTCCCAATCTTGGCGGAGTTTCCATGTTCTCCCCGTGTCCGCGTGGGTTCTCCGGGTTCTCCGGTTTCCTCCCACAGTCCAAAAACATGGATCAAGTCAATTGAATGAGTGTGTGTGTGTGAGTGAGTCTGTGCTCAGTGATCGATTGGCACCCTGCCCTAGGTGTTTCTGCCCAGCACCCGAAACGTTCTCCCCATGACCCTAATATAGGATAAAGCGGAGGATTATGGATGGATGGAAACTTCTAAAAAATGGCTTGCATGTAGCCAAATCTTATATTGCAACAACAAACATACACATCCTTATCTTACATCCCACCAACAGTCTATATTTATACCTTGCACCTGCGCCATTTAAATAGCAACAGTGTTTGCGAATATTTCTACACCGATAAGCGTGTGGTGTGTGAAATGAGGAATTTCTGGTGTATTGCTATCTTGGTAAGAAAAACACAGGTGCACCACTGACTGAACACCATTTAGACAGAAGTCAACAGTCAGACATTTATTGCTACCATCGCTTGTTACACACACATATAGGCACACAGCAGTGCACAAACCCATAATGCATACCAGTTGACAGCTATTCAGACTTTTACATCAACAATAAACACTATACAAAATAAAACTACATTATTATACAACACAAAATTGTATACTGCACTGTTGAAATAGCAATTCACCAAAGTCAGACTGCATTTGTCTCTTCATATGAATGGCGTGCCCATAAATGACTATGCCCAATAGTTTATTGCAATTGATTCCCAAAACACAACCATGAATAAGTTCAATAATTAGTACATGCCCTCTGTGCCCTGCACATGGCGTAATTTTCACATTGTCATGATAACAATAAAGGGATGATGGTAAACACACACTGATGCCCTAAATCAAGCACAGTTGATGGTCTGCTAAAGATTGATGGAAATTGGGCCCAATATCTTTTGACCTATTCATTAGCATTGTTTATTAGGAGATGTTAAACCTGCAAGAAGGAGCAACTCTCCAGTTTTGATTTGGTCCCAAGATGTGCTAGTGGAGCACCTGATCTGGCTGCTTGGAATCTATTTAGATTGCTAATTATTTTAAAGGCCCTAAATGATTTGTCCTGCCTATTATTTATTGAATAAAGGAGTATTTTTATCATTAGGAGTAAACATGTAAGAATTTATTACTTGTTAGATAACCAGTAGTACGAAAATTAGATTAAATATTTTTAAATAGGTACTTTAAGGAACATTGTTTTTTTTACATAAAAAAAAACAACGAAAAAGAACTTAATATTTTATGTTATTGATTTTGGTGAAAAATGCATATTACATATATGGCCCTGACCTCATCAAACATCTTTAACGATTGTGAGACTGGCTAAAATATAATTCCTAAATCTAGCAAAAAGTCTTCCCAGGAGAGAGGTAAAGCTTTCATGGCTGTAAATGGAAACCATGTTTGAATGGGATGTCATTAAAGCACTTGTGATGTTCAAATAATTTGTGTATTTTATTAAACAAATTTTTATTTGTTTAATAATAATTTGTATTTTATTAAACAAAATAATGATTTTGTGTATTTTATTAAACAAATCGCACAAGCTGTGTTCTGTCCAGCCCTCAGCACACCACAGCACAGTACTTTTCCACTCTGTCCCTCTATTGGATCAGTTTAATTAGGTTATGGAGAAGTCGAGGCAAGTGTTGCTGCATATCAGTTGCTTTTTAAAACAAAGCCTGGATAATGGAAAAGGGCCTCAGATATTTTAAGCATTCTTCGACAGATCTCAGGCTCAGACCAAGGTGTTGGAATAAATATGTGCTGCAGGTGAAGGAGCTGTCATTGGCATGAACCTGAGACCAGATCTGAGGCAGAGGATGGAATTTTGGACTGATTAAGCTAAAGGGTCTGTTAAGAGTTAGTGTAAGCGAGCCGTTACTGATCCACTGATGCTTATTGTATGTAATGAAGATAAGCCAAGAGGCAAAACTGAAAGAGATAAAATGTCAAACTAAGACATCTGCTTTTCATGGAAACTTAGGTGCCAAAACATTTTTAATGTTAAACCTTAATGCTGTGAGTACCATACAAATTTAGTTAAGAAAAAAATATTATTATATTTATAAACATATAAACATAATGCTGAAATCAACATTTAAATTTAAACATTCAGAAACAATATTTGTTTCTTCATTTCAATTTGGTCACCGTCATTCCTGCTCAGTTCCTGTCAATCACTGGCTGCCTCAATAATCATGTTTATGGTTCATTTAGAATACCGATCTGTGTGGTTCTGGAGATTGATGTGCAGGTCTTTCACACACTCACAGCCCCAGCTGAAATAACATGCTTTAGTAGAAAATATTTTCACATTAAATTCTCATCGTGTTTTCTCTGGACTCATTTGGATCCAAAACATCCTGTTGATCGGAACACTCTACACTGCTGTAATCACCGTTGAAATAAAGTAGCCATCAAACAAGAATGCAGGACCACTACAGCAGCCTTGGACCTGCTTTACAGAGGAGTTTGTTATTGATTTCTGTTTCAGTAGAGTGACGAGTCAAGACTACAATAGATGTTTTTTAAATGCAAATTCATAAAAACATGATATGATGAATATGATTGTCCATGATTGACCATATGTTACCTAATCAGGATCTGGCACCTGATTCATTGTTGGCTATCATCATAGAATAACAAAATACAGGTTTTAAAGCTGTGTAGGAGTAATAAATCTAGTATATGCCTGTAATTTTAGGGTCATGACATTAAGTGTTCTGGAGAACTACAGTAGGGATCTAGTGGGAGATAAGGTTTCATGGATAACATAAATCACATAGATAACAGAAATAATTGAAGACATTATATCGTATTTTTAAAATAAAAATTTTATTATAAGTTCTCTATGGGCGGCACGGTGGCTTAGTGGTTAGCATGTTCTCCTCTCTAAGCACTGGGGATTCCCGGTTCGAATTCCAATCTGGGTGGAGTTTCCATGTTCTTCCCGTGTCCGCGTGGGTTTCCTGCGGGTTCTCCGGTTTCCTCCCACAGTACAAAAACATGGATCAAGTTAATTGAGTTCTCTAAATTGCCCCATATAGAGTGTGTTTGAGTGTGTGAGTGTGTACCCAGCGATGGATTGGCGCCCTGTCCTGGGTGTGTCTGCCCAGCGCCCGAGACGTTCTCCCCTGGATGGGCATGGGGAACCCCACCGCGACCCTAATAGAGGATAAAGCGGGAGATAATGAATGAATGCTCCACATTGTCCCATATAGAGTGTGTTTGTGTGAGTGTGTGTGTGCCCAGTGATCGATTGGTACCCTGCCCTAGGTGTATCTGCCCAGCGCCCGAAATGTTCTCCCGTGGATGGGCATGGGGAACCCCCCTGCGACCCTAGTAGAGCATAAAGCGGAAGATAATGGATGGAATTTCTCTATCACATAAGTTACAAATAAATTTGTTAACAGAATTATTTATAATGGAATTAATGACTACTGACATCCTTTGTATTAAAGCAGAATTTATTTGTTATAGCAATATTTTCCATTTATAGTGCATATTTAGAATCACAGAAGTTAATACATCATACAGTCCAGACAGTCCAGGGTTCAGAGTCTTTCTGAAGGTAGTGCTGAGGATTGAATAATCAACTTTTTGGTTTGTAATACAGTTTCATAACCACTAAGCCACCACACACTTCAGCATTAGATTGTTTCTGATGTTTATAAATGTGACTATGACAACAAGTGGTTTTGAAATTATTGAGAGGCAGAGGGAATTGGTTGGAATTGGAACTGTTCAAGCGCAGGTCATCTGCTTTTCAACAAGAATTCTGACATCATTAATAACAGACTGGACACAGAATTTAAATTGAAACTGCCATTAAAAATGTGGTTACATAACAAAGAATATTGGATTTTTTTTAAACCTGAGGACCGAATTTTTTTGAGCCTAAAAGTACTAGGAACTACACCAGTTGTGTAATAAATATTTATTTTATGAGAGTGCAAACACTAACCTGTTTTACAGTCTATTCCCACTAATAATATTGGGCAACCTGCCATGTCAAAAGAAATTGCTCAATTTTGCAATCAACGGTCTTATGTTATTATAGTTCCATCCATCCATTATCTTCCGCTTTATCCTATATTAGGGTCGCGGGGGGTTCACCATGCCCAGGAGGGCGCTGGGCAGAAACACCCAGGACAGGGCACCATTCTATCGCTGAGCACACACTCACTCACACATAAAAACTTTATATGGGGCAATTTGGAGAACTCAATTGACCTTAATCCATGTTTTTGTGGGAGGAAACCGGAGAACCCGGAGAAAACTCATGCGGACACGGGGAGAACATGGAAACTCCACCCAGATTGGGATTCGAACCGGGAGTCCCTAGTGCTGAGAGGCGAACTTGCTAACCACTAAGACACCGCACCGCCCTGTTATTATAGTTGTCTGAAATAATAGGAAGAATCTTTATAGACCCCAATAACTATAAACAAAATGTCTTTATAGTTACTGTTCATTAGAGACATAGAGGTTTATTTACACCATATTAGTAATGTAAATATCTGTGTATGAATAGATTTATTTCATTTCGTCAGACACTTGCAGTAAAATGATTTGCTTGTCTGCAGCTAAAGCACACAGTTTATTTTATCACTGGTAATTATCCCATGGGATTACAATGTATAGCCATTCTGTGGCTGTTCGTTTGTTTGCCCGCTCCCTCCATACTGCATCAATTTTGATTTGGACAGAAGTAAATGGAAAAATAGAGCTCAAGTTAAAAAAATACCAATGTTTCCCTTTAATGTTAATGTCTGTGGTCAGGTCTGTTGCATTAGATTTCAGAAATAGTTGGTATTTTCCCCCACAATTACATTAGCGAATTCAACACAAGCTGTCTTTGTTTACCTACTTGCCATCAGTCATGCATCACGTGAATCAGTGTTTTTTAACATCACCAAATCAATCACAGCAGACAAACGATACTGTGCAGCATCTATATTAAAAACCTCATCTCCTTAAACATTTCTGAAAGCATGCAGGTTTATGTTATGTTCTAATTATGACCAAACAAGTGATTACTCTGGTTAATGACCACAATGGCCTTTTGCTTACAGCAAACATGAACACTAATCCTATTAGGCTGGCCCATAGCAGATCATGCACAGCAGATCTCCTTTAAACATCACTGACTTCCTAATTCCATTTATGGAGTAGTCAAGGAAGAAATCTCCATAGCCATTGGTCATTGTGACACTGGTAATTAAATAATGTTCAGTTTTTCATGTTGCATAAACACAGCTTCTGTTTGGTTCAGTTATCTGGCCACAGACCTGTTTCTACATGTTTGGTTAGTGGGTCATAACTAGCATTCCTGTAACTTGCATGATTTTGCATGACATCTGATTTATAAATATTTAGAATTTTGAGTTACTGCTGATTTACAAGGTGGAATGTAAACCCGGGTGGAAAAGTAAATACCAGACCACTAAGCAAGCTATTAAAGCAAAGGTGGAAATATTTTAAATATCTGTATTGAAGCTAGTGGGATTTCTAGTGGGATGAAACGTTTGATTTCTAATTTCATTATTGACTGCAGAAAGAATTACTGACCTAAAGAAAGAAATGCAATAGTGTCCTGAGAGCAATAATGCTCATTCAACAACAATGAAAATACAACAAAGTACACTAATAAGGGTTAAATAAATTGTAAATGCCATTAGGTTATTTTGACGTGGTTGTTGGAGCTGATTGGAATATTTTATAAGCTCTGATATCATGGGATCAAAGATACAATTGGCCATGCTTTAAAAAAGGTGAGGCCAGATACCTTTTGCTGCTTCATTTTTGACCGCTGCCATGTTTTTTCTTTTAGGTTTTAAATGTTTTTGGACTCTTGGTGCTATGAGGCAAACCAGGCCTGATGTTTTTTTCCACAGACTTAAAAATATGGCCAAAAATATTTTATTATTATTATTATTTTTTTTTTATTATTTTCTTATTCATTTCAACACATTCATATGTACTGTATGTACTTTGAGGCCTCTGTAAAATTATGTAACTTCAGAATTTTTAGATTTCTAGTCTTTTTTACTGGTCACTGGAGAGTCACCAGCTGATTCATCTTTTTTGGCGATCCTGTTTCACCATTCTCTCTATATGGTTTATGCTTAGATGCATCAAAATCATGTTTTATTGCTTCCTTAACATATTAACTTGTAATAGACTTCGTGAAGCTTTCAGTTTGATGTCGGTGTCTGTAGTATGTGCAGTATGTTCTCCTATCTGGGACTGTGTCATGTTCTTTTATGGTTTTGTAATCGTCTGGCTTTTGGGTTAATTTACAGTAAATTAATTTAATTCGTTCAGTTAACTCATGTCATTTGTGTCTGCTGTCACATGGTTTTGCTTTTGATTATTTAAGCCTTAATCAGTTTAAGTCACGCTCGTCGTCAGTGTGATGTTTTTCATTTGCATGGTATTTCATATGTAATTAAATCCTCGTACAGTCGGTTTGGAGGTGCTTATTCACGCCTCATCAGTCGCAGACCGTGATCATGTCTTTGTCCCATGTGTGTTTATCTATTTCAGTGTTAAGATGTTATTTTCACGGCTAGAGCTTTATATAATCATTGTTTAAATCTGCCTGTGAATCTTGTATTGTTCTGTACAATAATTTACAGTATGCATGTTTTCTGTCTGCGGCTACAGCATCTACCTAAGTATATAGTAGCTGTATGTACCATAATAAATCCTGCAGTACAAACACACTTGCTGCAGTACAAAAGCTGCTTATATTTTCCAAGTTAGATAAGTCAATGAATTACCAAAACTAAGTACACATCTATTATACAAACAGTTGCTGTATTTTCTTTATTTATTGTGGGGGGGGGCGCAGTGGGAGGGGTATGGGCAAAGCTAGGCACGAACCAGGATTGCAAATGAGCAGGATTAATAAATCTAGTTACTCTTTAAGTTACTAATGTGTGGTTTTCTTACTTGTTGATCTCTTTGAGTGAAGGCATCTACAAAATGACTAATGTTATTGTAAATCAAATTTGTCAAATGTTTGGTCAAAAAGTAATAAAACAGCTTAAAATTAGTACACACTCCTGTCTCCCATCCATGAAATACCTTCTGCTTTATCCTCTATTAGGGTTGTGGGGGCGTTCCCCATGCCCATCCAGGGGAGAACGTCTCGGGCTCTGGGCAGATACACCCAGGACAGGGCCAATCTACGCTGGGCACACACACACACACACACACACACACACACACACACACACACACACACACTCACACAAACACACTCTATACGGGACAATTTGGAGAATTCAATGGAGAATTCAATTGACTTTATCCATGTTTTTGGAAACCCACGTGGACACGTGGAGAACATGGAAACTCCACCCAGATGGGGATTCGAACTGGGAATCCCTAGCACTGAGAGGAGAACATGCTAACCACCGTGCCGCCCTTGTGTGTAAAAGTTATATAACAAAGATGTGGTTAGTGTTAAGTATCTGATAAAGTTAGCACATCTGCATCCCTCTCCAGGCTTTATTGAGAGCAACAGCAGTAGGAATGTGATATAAGAGCAGCATAGCAACTATATACAATAAAATGAGTGAATAAATTAAACATTATATAATGTCTAACCCAGTTTTTTGTGTTTTAGGTTTCTTCGTCCTGTGTTCCCACTGCTAACTATGAACTGGTAAGAATAGTTCTGTTATTAATGCAAACTTAATTACTATTTTTCTTTAATTCTTTTGAAGAAGATTCTTTTGAGGGAGGAATGTGCTCAGTAAATCTCTCAGATAAAATAGATTACCTGTTCTAGAGATTAACGAGAAGAGTCCAGATCCATATTCATAGATGAAGTTAAATAGTCGAACCAACGGCCAGATAAGCCTGTCAGGATGGAGAGGAATAAACAATATGAAGCTTTTTCCTTATTTGGATGGAGAAGTGTGTCACATAATAAAAGGATTTTTTTTCTTTCCTCATACTCTTTGGAATGATTTACTTCGTTCTTCTAATATGATCCAAAAAAATCACCTTTTTGACTTTTTCAACTCTTGGGTTTGGCCAATTCTACCGATGGCACGGAGACAAACACATGTTTAGTTCAGATTTAAATACAATAGTTGTAAAAACAAAAACACAAAATGCTTTTGATTTTGTTCAAGATGTTTAACAGAACACAGAATACAGGTAGATGCAGGACAGATGTCTGTAATCTCAGAAACTGCCTCAGGCATTAAACACAAACATTCATATCATTTATAGTCTATTTAAACATTAGTTAGGTGTTTTAAAATCACGCATGCTGTTTTAAAGCACAGGACAGATGTGAAAGCCAGTGGAAACCTGACTTTTCCAAGCTTTTAACCTTCAACCTAAATATGAACATTATTTTGGAGAGAAACAGCAGTCATCATATTCATGAATTCAGAACGTTTCTCACTTCCTGCAGCTGCAGCTATAAAAAGATGAATGCAAAGCAAATTCAGTGATTATGCATCTAAACAGCCTTCAACAGTTCATTTGTTTATAATGTTTGTGTTTAATAATTTTGGGTCTCTGTAATGTGTGTGGGATGGTATGTCTTCTCCTCATATGAGATCTTTGATGGATCATTCCCTTGGAGAAAATTTCTCCGAACCACGACCACACAACAACTACATTTTTGCCAGTTGTTGCTCCCGCGTCTGCAATTTATCTGCCACATTCTGACATTACTAATCTCAAGAAGAATAAAAGACATTTAAAGACAATTTAAGGCAATACATTAAATAAAAAGAGGATGGAAGCTAATAGTTTTGCTTTGTTTTTACTTTCTAGATTCAAAGTGCATACAATAATTAGTCATGTAATTATGTCACCATTGCAATTATATGTAATCTTACACAAATAATGTTTGATTTTACATGCATCCATGTGATTTTATGGGAAAAAGCTTCTTGTTTTAAACTTACCTATTGTGCATCAATTAGTTTACATATTTTTATAGAGAACATATTTAAATAAGACATTGTGGCATGTAATTCTGTTATTACCAAATTACATATATATATATATTTTTTAATTTAAATTATTTAATCAAAGCTAACCACTAGCACGTTCGCCTCTGAGCACTATGGATTCCTGGTTTGAATCCCAATCTGGGTGGAGTTTCCATGTTCTCCTAGTGCCTGTGTGGGTTTCCTCTGGGTTCTCCGGTTTCCTCTCACAGTCCAAAAACATGGATCAAGTCAATTTAATTCTCCAAATTGCCCCATATAGAGTGGGTTTGTGTGTCTGTCTGTGTGAGTGTGTGCCCAGCGATAGATTGGTGCCCTCTCCTGGGTGTATTTGCCCAGCGAAACGTTCTCCCCTGTATGGACATGGGGAACTCCGCCGCGACCCGCGACCCATGATGGATGGATGGACCTAAAACCACTGGCCACAGACGGACAACAGTCTGTTATTATAAAACTACAAAGTCCTATGTGGTATCTATATGGTAAATAGAGGAAATAGTCAGTGGAGCAAGAAGGTGGTGTGTCCAAACTTTAGACTGATACTGTATGAAAAAATGTGGGTTTGCAAGATTTGCAGTATAAATGTAGATAAATGCACAGATTTCCTAAATTATTGTATTTTCTGTAAATTAAGCATCAGCAATCTAAAAGCAGAATTTGTTCTCGTCCTAATAACAAATGACTTAAGACACCTCTGCATTACACCTACAGGAGCTTTTAAATTCCCACTCGAAATGGATGTCCTTTGCATCTACAACAGCTTCCACTCTTTTAAGTGGGGGTTTCTGGAGTGTGTCTGTAGAAATGTATGCCCATTCATCCAAAAGCGCATTTGTAAGGTCAGACACTAATATTGTACAAGACTGCTTGGCTTGCAATCTCCATTCTAGCTCATCTCGAAGGTGTTATATGGCATTAAGGTCAGAACTCCCCCAACCAGAGCTGTATGTCCATGCACTGAGGCAAAGTCAGCCTGTAGCAGAAAATGTTCTTTCCTCAGTGGTAAGCATTGTCCTAAATAGATCGTGTTTAATTTTATACACCTGCAGCAAGTGGCTTTATAAAAGTCAGTGTTCTGATGTCTCTAATAATGGTTCATATAGTCTATTGTTTAATAACGTTGGACTACAGTATATAAAAACGATACAATTAAAAAATATTTTTAAGTCATTCAATCACTGCAGGCAAATAAACACTTTGCTCACAAAGTGTACAGCCAAATGTGCTTCCTCTTTCACCTATAAGCTCAGATATGCAGGCTTTATAATAGAATGACGTCAAACACAAAATCACATAGTTTATCAGTAACTCATATCAGTGCAGCCTTATCCTTTCCTCTTAACCGTTGACTGATTTTTATTCACAGCCAGCTTTGGTTCACAAATGAAATGAGAGGAAGTTAATAGTATATTTTAGTTTTAATAAATATTAAACATAAAGCCAGGTGTGATCATAAGTTCTCGATTATACTCTGTTATATCTCATGGATAATCATTTTATTTCTCATGCCATCTAGTGTCATAAAAACGATATAAGCCTGGGGATGCTGGCGTAAACCCTAGATATTTGTAAGGAACTTTTTGTTAAGTAAAGCAAAATATGATGGCGCTATTACACAACCTACCAGTTATCTACACAACAATAGTGATCTGCAGGCTTCTAATTGATGTGGAATGATTAAAAGTGGATCATTCATAGCCAGATATGAATATTTTAAGAACATGGCTTTGACTAACTCCTTATATATATGTCCCTAGTGTCTGTCTAATCTGTTTTCTATTTTGTTAGTCCCCTATTGGTTCTCTGTTCTCTATTGGTCAGGACCAGAACAGAACGGGTATCATTTGGGTGGTGGATTGTTTATTGTCAGTTCTGCAGTGACATTGATGCAGTGAGGGGGTTTTAGTGCAGCAGTGCTGCTGTAGTTTCATTTAAACACCTCAGTAACACTGCTGGGTGGGGAATAATGCACCACCCAAATAATACCTGCTCTGTGGGGGTACTATAGGGGTCATGACCATTAGAGAACAGATTAAAATTGTGTGTGTATGGATAACTGCTCTTTTGCTTTTTGTGTTGCACATATTAGAGTCCCTTATTTAAGCAGCATTTTGGAGAGAATATCTCGCTAACTTTGCCTTAATGTTGAGAATGAGAAGATTCCAGTAACATGACGCTATGCCAGTTGAATCAGAAGTGTAAGGGCAGCTTTGCTGGTTGCTTTCCTTGTTTGGTAAATTCCTGAGTGGTGAGCAGATGGATATGTTAGATGCACTAAGGATGTACATGCAGTTGCCGGCAAATCGAGATGGTTATAGAGAAGTAATAAATACAGTAAAATGCCTTGACTAATAATTTGGACAGTATGTTTAGCACTACTCTATGCAGGTCAAATACTGCGGTATATTATCTTTTCATATATATATATATATATATATATATATATATATATATATATATATATATATATATATATATATATATACTGTATATGTGTGTGTGTGTGTGTCTGTATATACCTTAACCTTTTTTGTTTAAGTACTTCATGAATCTTCATATTTTAACACTGATGAAAAAAAATACTATTTATTATCTGAATATTAAGTTTGGATAAAGACGTTATGGACACAGCATTAAGTCATAGTGTGAGAATGTGCATGGCTCATATTAAAAACCTCTCACCTGCGAAACCTCTTTGGGATCAATTTTAATGTTGATAGTGAGCCAGAGCATCTGATCCAACATCTGTTAGTCTGTTATATCTACAATAATCTAAATAACAGTTTTGACATCTATTAATAAATCATCGGTGTGGTAACTGGGTGTCTATACACTTTTGCTTCAAACTACTCATTTGTCGAACTCATTATACCAAACATAAATATCATGTATCATTAAAGTACCTTTAAGTACCCCGTTTTTACTATCAGCTTACCCTTTCCTAGATATAATTTGAAAAATCACAGTTAATTTATTGTTGTTTTAAGTTTGATTGGAAACAGTTCCTTGCTTCTAAAAGTGCTGTGGTGTGTGCTGGCACACTCATACTCCGCAAGGGCGCATTCCGCAGACATGCCCTCATGCTGACCAACTCTGTGTCTGAAAGCCAGGACATTGTGTTTGTCCACAAAGGGCAAGTAAGCAAGTAGGACAGATTGAGAGTGAGAAAGCTGGAAAAAAATGAATGGCTGAACAAGTACTGTTATTTAAGCATCGTCATATTGTACCTTGCTGCCACCCATTTAAACATGCATGTTTATGGGCTGGAGGTGATGTATTACAGCACTGGCGTCACAGCACATAAAAACCTCAGTTTTAAGGAGAGCCAACTCATTGCTTTCTAATGACTCTAACTGCAGGGCAAAGATGGGCAAGATCGTTTCAATTAGGAAAATGGTTGTAACCTCATATAGTTGGGTGATTTACCCAGTTATATTTTGTGTACATGGCTAAGCCAAGAAACTCATAATGATATATGATTTCTATCTCGAAAGCATTTTTCGACGCTTTTGCACGGAGGTTTTGCTGAGTATTCACGCCAGCATTGCTCAGACAGAAACCTTTTTGTACTCAACATTAGTTTTCTGAAGATACAAGTTCTTTACTGTTTTATAGTGATCACATTACAATTCACTTCACAATTCACACATATATGCATGCATAGTATACACTGCATACAGCTGCAAAAACACAAAGGTTTTTGTGTTTGATTGTTGCACAAGCGGGGTTTCTTTCTGTACTGAATTAGCATGTTTTCCTAGAGTCTGTCTAAGTTTCCTTCAAAAAGTCCCAGTGTAATTTGTTCGGAAAAAGGTGACTAGAAACAATGACAATGACATGACCATGTGGATAAAGGGATCAATATTGTCTACAGTGATTACACACAGAGGAATTTGTGTCTACAACTGCACCTGAATGTGTGCATTGTTTGCACCCTTCTAACAAGCCCTCAACTTCAGTGCCAGTCATCCTATTTAATGTAACTAAATACCATTTGTTGAAATATGTTTATGTAGGGAAAACAGATCACCTGATCTGATCACACAATTTTATTTATTTTTGTTTAATATTTCTAAGACTTCTCTTGGTGTTCCTAGGACCACAGCTTTCCTGAAAGCTTTCTGATATAACAACAGCAGTATAGTGTTTACATATGCAGATTTAACACATTTACAATTAAGTTTTCCCAAACTATTATATAAAAGGGGTGGCATGGTGGCTTAGTGGTTAGCAAGTTCGCCTCTCAGCGCTAGGTATTCCCAGTTCGAATCCCCATCTGAGTGGAATTTCCATATTCTCCCCGTGTGAGAAATGAATGTATATCTGAATGTATAATGTATGTATAATTCAATCTGATGGTTTAATTTATTTAAAGTATAATTTATTGAAGCAGTCTACACATAGGCATGTTTCATTAAATGTTGCTTTGTTTTGAATTTATAGAGCATGTAGAGTGTTTACTATCTACACTTAAGCAGATTATTATAGTTACAGCTTGTGAGAGGGTGTCTGCTTCTGTGAGTGTAAATGTGTCACTGTGCATATTGAAAGTGTTTTGATGACTTTGGTGAGGAGAAACAGTGATCTGTGAAAAGGCCTGGGCTTAAGCCTATTGAACACTTTAGGGATGAATACATTAATGAAATATTTGAACTTAGTATTTTGAGTTAATTTGACTGCAAAAGAGAAACACTGTGATATCCATTGTAGATTAAGTGCAGTCTGGTGGCTGGTTTTAGAAAGAATGAAGATGAATATGTAGATAAAACTGACAGGTGTCCATATACCTGTGCATATCTTTATTTACTTTGTGTACATGTATGTATTCGGGAAATAAAACCTTACATGGAATCATTCTGTCATGCAATTTACACAACATAACCCATAGTTTAGAGGAATTCCATAGAAGAGAATCGAATCTCATGTGAATCTTTTGGAAGAAACAAAATAGAGTCAAAGGGCACTTTGGGATGCTTCCATGTTTCAGTTCTCACAGATTTCTGTTTTTAACTAGACAGTGGAATCTTTCCACAGATATCTCTTGAGGATCCTAAATAGTACAATCAGCTGCCTTTATTTTATATTTTGTACTTTTAAATCTTATATACAAGTTATAGACCTTATTTTTGCAGTCGTCTTAAATTAAATAGAGGTCCTGTAATGCTCAGAGGAATCTGATCCGAACATGCCTCAGAGATGCTTAGTTAAGATCGATGGGGTGCAAGGCCAGGGAACAATAATAAATTGATTTGATCTTCCTTGAACTAACTGTATAAATATCTGACTACTGGGGCATTAAGCATTGTCCTACTAGTTTCCTATGGTGTTAAGCCAAATTTGGCTGTACTCTGAATTTTGCTGTCCAAATATCAATCCACAGATGTCACCCTATGTAGGTGTTTCTTCAACTCAACTAACCTGAACTTTTAAAACATTAGAGTTCATAGATTTATGATTCTTAACCCCTCGTCAGCATGGAGCAAGAGAAATTTGGATTAATTGAATCAGGAAATGATGTACACTGATCTTGACACTGAAATTGCTTTTCTGCTCAGCCCTAATAGAGAATGATGATTCCTGCAGTTCAGCACATCAGTTGGAGCATCAGTGTTGTATTTGTAAACTACCTGTTTCTTAGAATATTTTTGTCCTCCTACATTGATCTCGTATTTCTGCAATTTATTTACATCCAGGAGATTTTTTCAAATACATCATTCTCAGTACACTTTTGAGAAAGGAGAACCCCACAGGGTTGGCAGTTTTTGAAATTTGGGTCCTGGCTAGTCTGTCACAGGTGACCATACTGCGTTAAAATGTTCAAGTTTCCTTCTCATAGTGACAGTACTCTTTCATGTATTTAATTACATGTATTTCATGTCATTTCTGTTTTGTAGATTACTTGCTCTCAAAGCTACATTTTCATTTTGCTTTAATAAGAGTCCCTAATGCGAACTTTAAATGTGTAAACCTTGATGGACAAAAAAAATAATGCTTCTCATTGCATTATTTTTTGACAGTAAAACATGCTCCCTTAATTTTTGTTAATGTCCTGACAATCTACTTGTATTAAATATTGCAGATTTGAGCTTATTTGGCGTGTGCTGTACTGTACTGTAACTCAGCCTGCTCGATGGTGCTGAACAGATCAGTGGAACAGCATATCCTTTTTAGGTGTTCATTGTGGGACACTTTTACAGGAAACTTGTGGTGTCTAAGCCAAGCAGCTGTTTGCATTCTCATGTAGCCTGCGTGTACAGAATTCAGATTATTTTTTTCGGATGATGATACATTGCTCTTCCCACCTGCAACCTTTTTGAAAAGACAATAGAAAAATCGTCTTACCAGTATAAGGCACACACACACACACACACAAATAAAATCAAAAGTCTGTGTATGTTTCCCTATACAAATCCACACTGTTGCTTTGATTACAACAAAAATAGACATACTTATTTTTTATTTACATACTTATTTATATAATCTTTACAACTACCAAAAAGTGACTCAAGGTTTTTTTTTTTTTTTAGCAATCTTTAGTGAGTCGTCAACTGCACACGCCACAGCTTGAATAAGGGCATGTCAGTGTGTATTTGCTATCGTGAAGACAGAATTTATGGGTGTCATATTCAATAAGCCAATCAGCATTTCACTTGGCATTGGCAAGTGGCTATTGTGTGTATGTATTTATATATTAACTAATTTGTAATGAGTAGGATTATAATGTAAATGTAAATCGGTCAATGTTAGCTTTCTTTCCAAACTGGAGCATGCTATTTATTTCATCACACATCAGACATATACGTTATGACACATTGTAATATTACAGGAATGCTGCGGTCTGAGGAATTTTTATTCTTATAGAATTCTGTGCATAACTGCAATACACATGGTAGCCATTAAAGTATCTACCAGTACATGCTATTCTCAAAGCTCATTTTAACATCAGTAAGCCCTGGTTTTGTTTTCATCTGTGTTACAAGGGCAATCTGAAATATGCTAAGAAGTTCTTTATTAAAACTGTAATTAAATTCGACAAGAATAATACGGTGAATATCAGAAAATATTTCCAGCAAGTCCTCGTCATAGTGACAGGGTCAGCTTAGCAGAAATAGTATATATTTAGTGTTTGAGGGCCATGTCAGGAGTGGAAGGTGGGAGTCAGAGTGAAAAGCAGTACACACCCAACACTTCTTCTTTTGCTGCCCAAAAATGGAGCCGTTCACATGTGTTTCAGAATATGAGTTCACATCACATTATAATGATACATTCTAACTCTATTCTCATGATACTGATATTTTTGTAAAATGCATGATTTGGAATGAACCTGTGTCTAAATGAGTCATGTTTTGACAGCTTATGAAAAACGCAGCAGGATCCAGAATTCTACTTTTATCACCGAGAAAGCTTAAAGATAATCAGTTGCAGGTGTAGACTGCCATGTGTATGACAAATGTTTAGATAAAATGCATCCCCGATTTTACACATCAGTCCGAGTTATATAAATTTAATTTTAGAATTTTCTTATACAGCGAAAAATTAAATGTATAGAATTTTCTAAAATGTCTAATGCAGCCATGTCCACGTTAGGAGACAAACTAGTAGACTTCACAAATAGCCCAACTTGATTGGGGGACAGAGCACAGGGTTGATACAGCAACACTGGAGCAGTGAGGGTTAAGGGTCTTGATCAAGGAGCCACATTGATAACTTCAGTGGACCTGGGATTTGAACTCACAATTTTCAGATTGATAGTTCAATCACTGAACTAGCATACCCATGTAGTTAATGATACTACTTCTGGACCAAAGCTGATTTGGGTCCATTTTTGTTCTCAGCACAGCAATGTCACTAACGACATAGTGTTGTTTAAATGCACTGCAGTCTTTCTGTTCTTTTTGAAAACTGTATAGAAAAAAATGGTCACTTTATTTGATGCACCCACTTTGTTGGTACAGCTCATTACAGAAACTGTTTTGTTCTATGCACAATTTCTGTTAATGATCTGTTAGGCCTTCATCAGTGGTCAGTGTCTGACCACAGCACACTGCTGACTGGATAGTTTTGGTAAGACATGAATTCTAAATGGCACATCAATGTTTAGGTATGTAAAAACCTCAGCTGGGATGTCTGTTGTACAAACAACAAGACACTTTTTTTCTTGTGTCATATGTTTTATTGTAGTAAGAAAAATACTGTGAAAATGCTGATATACTGACACATTATACCTACAAAAGATTTTCATCCCCTTTTTTAACTGTTAACTTCTTTGAAGCTAGAACAAATTCTACTTTTGTAGGAATTCATTTTTGTAGGGATTTTGAAGTGTGACTGGGATCATTTTTGCCCATTCATTTAAAAAGCATTTGTGAGGTCAGTTACTAATCTTAGACCAAAGGCCTGGCTCACAATCTCCATTCTAGTACATCCCAAAAGTGTTTGATGGGGTTAAGGTCATAGGTCTGCGAAGAGCAGTCAGACTCCTTTACATCAAACTCATAAAACAAACCCACCATGTCTTGGTAAACTTAGCTGGGTGGTTGATTTTATACACCTGTTGCAATAGGACTTAATAAAACAACTGAATTAAAAAATATTAAAGGGGAGTTTTAATTTTTATATGGTATATAGGTTTGTAACTTTTATTATTATTATTTATATGTACAGTATCAGTTAAAAGTTTTTACACAACGCCTTCTTGCTATTTCCTCCACTTACCATATAGATGGACTTTGTAGTTTTACAATTACAGACTGTAGTACATCTGGTTTCTTTTTTCTTTTGTTAGTCCCCTGTTGGTTCTCTGTTCTCTATTAGTTCGGACTTGTAGAGAACAGGTATACATTGGTTGGTGGATTGTTAATTGTCAGTTCTGCTGTGACCCTGATGCGGTGAGGGGGGGTTTAGTGCAGCAGTGCTGCTGTAATTCCATTTAAAACACCTCAGTAACACCTCAGTAATAATACAGGCTCTGTGGTGCTACTACTGGGGTCCTGACCATTAGAGAACAGAGTAAAGGGGAAGAACACAGTATGTACTGTAGTCCACAAACAGATAAACTACACTCTAGAATTGTAGAACTACAAAGTCCATCTTTACAGTAAGTGGAACTGATACAATTGAAAATATGTGGAGCAAAAAGGAGGTGTGTCCAAGCGTTTGACTGGTATTGTACTTCATTCATTCATTCATTCATTCATTATCTCCCGCTTTATCCTCTAGTAGGGTCGCAGTGGGGCTCCCCATGCCCATCCAGGGGAGAACGTTTCGGGTGCTGGGCAGATAGACCCAGGACAGGGTGCCAATCCATCGCTGGGCATACTGTGCTTCATTAATAAAGAAATACTTTCTCTCTTTTTAAGGATGTGATAAAATAGCACTATTTATTGGTGTTTATTTCAAAAACATTCATATTACTATACCATATATGTTGCATTGTCTAAAAGATATTGATAATCTAAATCTAAATGAAGTGTTATTCATAACAGGCAACATTTCCTGTGGCATGTAAAACCAACACTTTAGCTTGAAAAGGCCGGCAGGCAGGGCATGGACTGCACATAACCAGCTTTCCCATGGTTTTAAATGAGCACTGCTTATTTTTAGTGCTGTGCTGTTTTTTAAAAGGCAGCCTTGTTCTCTATTTTTGCTCCCTTCTTTTAGAAAACTACTTGTACCTATTTTCTGTTTCCCCTATTGTTTTTTTTGTAATGTGGCTAATGTGAGCATATTTGCTCGCCTTAAAAAAGTAACAGACTCATGTGACAAGAGCTACAGTAGAGGCTTCAGTATCTGACTCTTTAACTTGTGACTGCATTTCATAAAGAATATTATATAAATGGAATAAAATGTGGATTTTATAAGTGTAATGTTCTTATTGCTAATTAACATATTCCATCTTTGTCACAAATCCATTAAAATAGATTTTAATGGATTTCACTTAAACTTGAGGTATTTAATGTCCAACCAGTAAGTTATGATCACAGAAGTGCAGTGTGTACTTGCATAGCTGTCTTTTGGCAATTAACCAAATCAACTCTATTAACCCCCACTGAAGTAAAAGGACTTGATTTGCAGACTGGCTCTGCACTTTGCTCTATACCTAACACAAGCACCTTGGCTTTACTTCATGCTGAATTGCACAAACTGTCATATTGGTGAAAGTGCAGTGTGGAAAAGACGCTAGTATGCTAGAGTCACCCAGACATTTATTATGCCGCATTTAAATAGGACAGACTGTTCTGCTGAATGGATTTTTGGCATGTAAAGAGAAATAGAATTTACATACTGTCCTAAAGGACAGACATTATATCAGCTTGCTAAGGCTATACCTGTCAACATTCGGCTAAAATGGGGACTGATGGCCTACCCAAAACACCTTTATTGCAATATAACTCCACATTACTGATTTAAAGACACAATGTTGTGAAAGTAAAATGACTGTTTAATTAATTCAAATAAATTGGCAAGACATTTTGACAGCCAACATGATGTCTTGCTCTCGTCTCACAGCAAGAAATCTTCTAAATTATAATTATAAAATCACTAAATTAAATACAATTTTTTAAATGTTTTTGCAAAAACTTTGAGAGTGCTGCCAGATGTGCTAAATTTGCTTCTTATCCCAAAATGTTCTTAATAAAAGTTGTTGTATTAATAGTATATGACATCCCAAAAGGTCAATATCGAGAGAACAAAAATCTTTTCGTGATCCACATGGGAAAAAAAGACATTTCACAAGCACGTCTTGGCCGAGTGCAGGAAAATGAGTTGCAGAAGTCTTGCAAACTATAGAAAGAGGGTGGAGGAAGACTCTCAGCGGCATCATCATTGCACAATACATGACCTCATCCTCACACCTCATCGTAGCCAGCCGTTCTTCTGCGCTTTACCGCAAGGGAAAGACCGATTGCCAGACGTGTCTCAGAGGAACAAAGCTTGAATTCTGGCGTACCCACAAATCCACACTTTGCTTTTGGTACTGGTTGGATTGTACTGTATGTCAAATGCCTCTTTTTAGAATCTCAAAAAAACTTTCCTAATTAAATGAGTTGGGCAATCCTGCAGTATTTTATAACATCGAATATATTCAGACTTGGGTGTCAGCTGCATATGTGTATATAATAATGCAGTTGTGTGTGCATTGTAACGTATATTGAAATCTCTCTATCTATATGCAATCACACACGCAAACACACATATACACACACACACAGTCGGGAATCCATTTTCTCGAATACTCAGTTTATTTACGTTTACAAGCACATAGTTCACTTCTCCCATTCATAAAACCAACAACAGTGACTTAACCATGTCCGTGCTTATATATCCTCCCTAATAAAAAAAAAACTAGTAGTAATACTTAGCTAATTATGTGTTTGTAATTGTGTTTAAGAAGTTATACTAGTGGCATGTTTACTATTCTAGCTACTAAAATCCAGTTACTGAGTTCATGGGATCAATAATCTGACTCCCCCATCACTGACTCCAACAATTGCTGACGTTAAAGCAGACACTGTCTAGTTTGTGGTTGTGACTGAACTGTAGAATCCCTTTTTGAAGGGGTTACAACATATCGTGCAAAGTAGGTCTAGGCTACGGTTTCTTACTCCTCCCCACGCTGGGCTTCTTTTAATCTTATAGGTGCAATATTGGTGTTTTGAGAGCGAATTTGTTTCCCAGGAATTGAGACAGATGAGCAAACGCTGTTGTGGAAACCAGAAATTTGATGATTCATATTACATCAGTGACCACTCAGCCGGCAGGCGGTTGAGGTTTTGCCTGAACCCAAGCTGTTGTGAATTTCCTTAAGTCTCGAGTCGAGGCAGTTCATCCGTTATGTTCATTTCCTGGACGTAGTTCACCTCTTTGATATGTATTCCACTCAGTCCCCCCCACCTCAACCTATCATCCCTTCAGGTTCAGCGGTAGTTTAAGGAACCACAGTAACAGAGTATGAAAATATATTCCTGGCTTATAAATATTACATGCTTAACCCCAGTTGCCGTGGCTAACCCTTTTTCCTGCTTGTTCTGTTGAATGTTGGTTGTCTTGCGTTGGATTTTACATGGGATTTTGTGATTTCAGTTGTAGTTGGTCTTGGCTGATGACATCATGGAATCCAGGGGTCCTGACACTCCATAAATGCACACTTAACTAGGGGCAGACTCCTCTCTTGTTCAGTTCTGGGTTGCACTTCTGTATATGGTGCTGCTATTGGTCTGGTCAGACTCCCTCACTGACTAATGGTACAGCTATGTCACCTTGTCTAAATATTTATCCAGGCTGTTTATCGATGCTCCTACACACTGCGCCCAGCCTATGTCTGTCTGCCTTTCACTAACCATCTGGCAACACAATCTGATTCACTGCGTGCTATGTTTAGAGCCATCGTCTGCACAGCGAGTGTACTGTTTAATTATTTTTTACTAGACCTCATCATGGGGTATACGAGACCTTAAATTAAATTTGAATATTAACCAGTGGTAAGAATAATTTAGCACTTATTTTTCCACTTTTATCACATTCTGTTGCAAGGCTTCGTTTCATTTGCTGTCACGCTGCTTCTTTCAGTTTAAGTATGCTATTTTACAAATGATGCTCAGCTCTGTGGTCAAACTTTGCAAGACCTTAATGATATCAGTGTAGTAAAAAGAGGTTTTTCTTCAGAAGTTATGAATGTTCAGATTAGACCCTATTTTCCCTACAGGCCAGTCTTCAATCTTAGATTTAAAAAGGTGCTACAAACATGTCACTGATTTTGGTCTATGTGACATGACAGTTGCTGCAAATTTGTCAGCTTCACGTTCATGATGCCCTATATCCCATATATGCTGTACTGATTGAGATACGGTGAGTGTAGAGTCCAGTTAATCGACTATTATAAATACAACTCACTGTCCAGCTCAGGTAAGAGGTTTGTGAAAACATTGTGCCGTTGAATTGCAAATTACCTCAACAAATGATATAGTGACACAGGTGTTGTGTATTCCCTTTTAGTCTAGGTCTTTGAAAAACACACAACTGTCCCAACAGAGCACTCTGTTTTGAAATGACCTTTATACTTTCTTCTGAAAGCTAATGAGTTGGAGCAGGGTTGGCATTGGGAATGGCCTGCAGGCTTTTTTCCACACTGTGCCACTTCGTTGACTGTATTTTTCTTTCTCTTTCCCTCTGTTTTTCAGGCGCCTGGCAATGACATCCCACTAAAACATGTAGAGACTACGGTAAGCACTTTTAGTGTGTTGTTTTTGTGTGATCATTACTGTCAAATTGACAGCTTTCATTGATATTTAACGTTTTTGCGAAGTTTTCATTACGGTTAATATTACTGGTTAAGAATAAATATTTAAGTTTGACTCTGTTGCTATGTTGCCTATGTGTTTTAAACCTCCCTCACTTAAACCTCAATGCAGAACCGAGCCCCAAATTAATGGTTACATTAGCTAAACTTGGCCTCACAACGATCATGATGGACTTAGCTTTGGTTAGAGTTGGCCACTGCGAACACCTCATGGTTTTAAGGCAAGGAGAGGAAAAAACTTCCAGTGTTAACCATGAACATGGCACCAACAACCCTCCCTGCAACGTATGCAGAATCACGATGCCTGTAGACAACAATCCAGATTAAATATATCAAATTGACTGTCATTGGTGTGCAACAATCACCACACCAGGAAAAAGAGAATCACGAGTCAGCTAGCCCAGACTTGACCAATATGAAACATTTTACAAGTGCTCAAGAAACAATTTAAAAAGTCATGTGTTATTAGAATAAATGACTTGTGTGTTGGATACTCTTACCCTGCCAATTGGCCACTGTTGGGAATGATGTCCTTAGTCTTGAGTTGGTGGAATAGTATGAAATAATTGATTGCCAAAGTTATTTATATTTTTAAAAATAATTTTAAAGCATAATGTAACAAATTATTTAAAAAAAGCAACATTAAATGTGCTAAAAGCATTTTTTAAGCTTTATATTTTTTTTCTAAATTAGTAGTAATTAGTCAGTAAAATTTGATGTTCCTGAAGAGAGGTGTTAATGTATTTTCATTTAGAAATTCAGCAAAACATGAAATTTGACCAGATGCACACAAACATTAGTTTAAAACTATATGTACTTTACATTATGCAATGTTACTGAAGTAATAAAATTTATAACAAAATGTTTACTTAAAAAAAAAAAATTCCATCTCATTGTTACATTTGGATAAATTCAAGCATGTGACCACATAATTTTTTACAATTGCAACTTTGTGGAAACACTGGTGAAGGCCTTTTATTCTTTTAACATGACTGTACCCCAATGCACAAACATCCATGAAAGTATGGCTGGTGTGGATGAACCTGATTGGCCCACAGGGCGCCTATTGAGATTAACTTCAATGGAGATTATGAGCCAGGCCCTCTGATTCAGCATCAGTGTCTGGTCTCACATTTGCCGGACTGGTTAAAAGGGTTATTAACTGTCTACATACGGACTGGTTACTGGTTATTAACTGTCTACATACACGAAATCATGTATAAAGCCTTCCGGTGTAACCTGTTGTAACTGCAAAAAGGGCATCAATTTAAAATGACACCGTAAATTTTTTAGTAGTTGCAATGCATAACAATCCTATAGGACAATTCTTTGATTGTGATGCCATTTCTTGCGAATGGTGTTAATGTTAATTTACCCAGAATTGTTTGCTTGGGTCCTGAAGAGTTAGTATGTCAAATGTCCTGGTAATTAAAGCAATGGTGTGGACACACACACACACACACACACACACACACACACACACACACACACAGACTTTTACCCTGTTATAGATAGTAGCTTTAACTTTAGCCTAGAAACGTAATATAAAGCAAACAAATATATTAAGCCTTATGATTTTCTTAGCCTTTCTTTTTGAACATATTTTTTCTTATTGTTGCCAAAACACTGATAAGACTTGCTTATTTTTATATTACATTACATTTCGCCATGTCGTGCATATTTACACAATTAACATTCTAATCATAAAGACCAGCCAATGGTACTGACAAGCTTGAAACAGTAGTACTCTTATAATGAACCTAAAAATCACCATTAATTGGTATCAGTCTTTACGAGTCACCTTATTTACGCCTGGCCTATTGTTCGAAGAAGTTTATGTAATTCTAAGCCAAATATCAAACATCTAATGCTTTTGTAAGGCAGACTTTCAACCACTATAAATAAGCCATTTAGGTGCCTGGAGCCTCTTATGACTCTTTTTATCATCAGGCTTATTGATGCACTTTGCATGAGTTTAGGAAAGGGACATGAAGTAAAAACTCTTCTTAGTTTTCATTCGTACAGTCTGCACACAGTCGTTTAAGTTTACTCTTTGCCATCTGTGTTTTATTTGCAGTGTGTGAGTATATGTGATGTTGGGTGTTTTTGTGGGAAATAATAGTCACTCACTATGTGCGAGTAGCTTTACTTCTCTCTTTTTCAAATCTACATGCATGAAAAACACCGCAGGATATTATTCCTTCTAAATGACAAATGTGCTTGGTGGGTCTTGGTTTGTGGTCAGTTTTAAAAGGAAATGTCAAATTACAATTTGGGCATTATAGCTAGGGGCATGAAAGGAAGCCCATGTTTATTATTTTGCAATAATAAGTGTAAATAAATCAAATCTACAACTATGAAGCCTTTAAAAATCAGGATTAGTATTTTGTAATTACTTTGAGCGGAAATGTGTTATCTGTGAACAGAAGTCATTCAGATGCTGTGTATGTTAAACTGTGGAATGTGTGCATTTCCTGTGTCCTTTGGTAATCTTATAAGGAGAAATTCTATCCTGCTGTTTATCCTGTGGGTCTAATAAAACGAAATAACCTTACTCTAACCTCTTGTAATGTTTTGAACCCTTAAGGTGACCCTCACGTGAATACATGTAGAGGTTTTCTTTAACACCAAGGGAAGAGAAAAAAAAGGTTTCAATAATTAAAATAATCATTATCTATTGCGGGCGGCACGGTGGCTTAGTGGTTAGCATGTTCGCCTCTCAGCGCAAGGGTTTCCCGGTTCGAATCCTCATCTGGGTGGAGTTTCCTTGTTCTCCCCGTGTCTGTGTGGGTTTCCTCCGGGTTCTCCGGTTTCCTCCCACAGTCCAAAAACATGGATCAAGTCAATTAAGTTCTCCAAAATTGCCCCATATAGAGTGTGTCTGTGTAAATGAGTGTGTGCTCAGCAATAGATTGGCGCCCTGTCCTGGGTGTCGTTCTCCCCTGGATGGGCATAGGGAACCCCCCGCCACCCTAGTATAGTATAAAGCAAAAGATAATGGATGAATGAATTATCTATTGCCTATTAATCTGGTGTGGCTTAAAATGAGCTTCCAAAAAAGCTGATGAGGGAGTGAAGTGGAGTTTACTGAACATAAAACAGTTAAAACGTAACAAACACATTCACACCGATGTCAGACGTGACTTGAAACGATGAGGCGATCATAAATAGTCAAAAGAAAAACATGTGATGGGCAAACACAAGAAATATCAGTTAACAAGGACTAATGACTAATTACCACAAAAAATACAGATCGCAAGCAAAAACTACCACATGGTCCCAAAATAGGAACGCAGATACACCCAGGACAGGGCACCAATTTATCACTGTGCACATACTCACTCACACACTACATAGGGGCAATATAGAGCAGAGAAAACACCTTGAATCCAAGTATTTGGACTGTATAAGGAAACTGTAGAACCTGGAGCTTGTCTAATTATCCCAAATAATAGAGACCGCACAAGAAAAAGTACCACACAGTCCCAAACCTAGTACCATTATTTAAATCAATTGCTCATCTCATCTTATTATCTTCCACATAATTCTCTACTAGGGTCACGGGGGTTCCTTATATCCATCCAGGGAAGAACATTATGGACGCTGAGCAGATAGACCCAGTTTTTTTGTGCAATTCAGTTTCTAGAGTTATTCACCATACTATATAAAGAAAATATACAAAGAAAAAATGATAAAGATCAAATTTAACAGTGTCATAAAGCACAAACTTAGAGGTTTGGAAAAGAAGAGCACAGAAACATGTTTTAATCTGTAGACCAGGGTCTGCCAGTCAAAAACAGTGATAAAAAAAATTAACAATGATTAAATTCAAATAGAGCCACACTATATATTTTTAGCTTGTCAGTTGTTCAATTGTTTCTGCTAATATGTCACATCTTATTGCCTGTTTTCACTTTTGACTTTATTACTTTGTTCTTCTACAGTTACACACTGTCAGTCATCTTTTGTTATTCCTCCTTGCTTTAGTGATCCACACACCAAAAGAGCAGGCTATTTTTGGATGGTGTATGATATTCAGCACTGCAGTGACACTGGCATGGTGGTGGTGTGTTAGTGTGTGGTGCGCTGGGCTGAGTGAATCGGATGCAGCAGTGCTGCTGGAAGTTCATCTCAGTGATACTGCTGACTCATACATTATGCAGAAATGACAACCACCAACTGTGCAATTAAGTCTTTGATTTTACATCCTCGTAATGGAGCAATAAATAAATGTGTCTTATAGAACGTACAAGGAGTGGACCAGTGTTTAACTTCCAAGGCAATGTGTCCAATCCAATTATAAATTTACATCAAAAACTAACACACCAGCACCACAGTGTGTGCCAGCGCAGCGCAGCGAATCACCCACCACCCAAAAAATACCTGCTCTGTGGTGGTCTTGATTATTAGAGAACAGGGTAAAGAGAACTAATAGAGGATGCATAGAGACAGATTGACTACAGTCTGCAAATGTAGAACTCCAAAACTCTAAAACAAAAAATGTATAATGAAAGATGAAACTAGGATTTGTACCTTACCTGAAAAAGTGTTCAGCGAGTGTATACTATCTATAGGTTTTATATTTAAAAAATCCAGATATTTATTTTCCAGTATGTGGAATTAGTGTCAAATCTTGAATTGCATACTTTTCTCAGTCACATCTCTGGAAGCAGACCAGATTGGTAGGATTTCACCAATCATTTCCAAAAAAGACATGTCAGTGGTTTAACCCTGCTTCACACACACTGCCTTTTTCCAATATTTCTTTTGTTATCATATTCCAGAGCCAAATACTTACAAAAAAACCCCTATGCTTTGCTGGATGCTGTGATGAATAGAAATATCTTAAGCTCGTCATTTATCATATTTCACTATTCCATGCATGGAAGCAGTCTCCTAACCAGTAATGAAGCTGGACTGCATAAGGGTATTACATATGGGTGATATTAAGAGATATCTAGATTTAATAGTGCCTGCATATGGGGTGTTCTGCCAGATTTAGACTGAATATCCCTCTAGGCGTTCTGACTCAGGATAGCTTGTCATTTTATGCTTGGATTTATAAGAACTTGTGATTATATTATTGCATCGCATGACCTTCTTTACCATGGCCAATCCGTGGTTTGAGGTCTGTTTTTATGACTCATAGCTGTAAAGTTTTCTCTGATTATATTAACCAGAGGAAAAGAATCACAAGTAGAAAGGATCACGTGACAGAAGTGACGTGGGTTGATGTGCTTGAGCTTTTTCTTTTTATATTTCTCTCTGATCTTGCGAACAGTTAGAGCACATTTCATAAAAGTTGGCACTCAGTGTAGTGTACAGAACGATTGCTCACAATATCTTAATCAATGTCCGCTTCTGTTTACTTGATCGAAAAGACAATGCTGCTCTTTGAAACTGAAGTCACATCGTAGTCCATTTGTAGATTTAGTTTAAAAAAAAAAACTTGGAGGATTTTTTTAAGATACAGGGTGGAGGAAGTTCTGCAGTCAGCTGCTTTAAGCCTGACCCACGCGAACCGAACCAACCTCGCATGGGTAGCAACTAAAATACACATCACACGAAAGAAGGAGGAGACAGAGAGGTAGGGACAAATGGGAGGGGTCAGAGGGAGAGATACCACACGAGCCAGAGAGAGCGAAGGCTGGAAAGGCGGGAGGTCGTGAACAAGAGACTGAAAGGGAAAGAGCTACGGAAGGAGCAAAAACAAGTGAAAGAGTCAGGGGGTGTAGAAGAAAGAAGGAAAGAATACAGGCTGTGGTCTACTGTAACTATTGGCTAAGCATGTGGCATCCTGTCAGAGGCAGAGGCCCAAAATAGTCTTTTTTTTTCATACTGGAACGTTAAAGCTGGCTGCAGGAGAGGAGAATGGAGAACGACCGAACGCGCTCTTTCTCCACCGTGAACCCCAATGGTTCCATACGGCGGCGCCTGTCGTCTCTACGCAGTGCTTGGCGCTGGAGCACTGGCTACCTGTTCAGGGTAGGACCACGCTGCCTTACCTTCTCTTCCCCGTGTCGTTGTGGATCTTTGGAGCTCTTTGTTTTAACTTTTTGGCGCTCTTATTCTCAACCCCCCAGTTTGGTCTTCAGTACTTAATTTGTCAGGCAGGCTCGTAAGCAACGCATGCAGCTGGTTTTGATCAGGATCGCCTGGGACCCCTCCACAACCCCCACCCACTTTCGACTGCTCTTCTGGGGCTTGTAATTGTGGGCTGATTAAGGGAAGGCTGGTCGTTTTCTGAGACTAGCACAGTATGGCTCAGGGTGTGCAGGCCTCCAATCCAAGCATGAGAAAACATTTTTGTGTTTGTTTTGTTGGAAAAGGAAATGCTGTTGGGGTTGAAGGGTGGGCTGGGTTTTGATGTAATTGATTTTAATGCCACACCATAGTGTTAAGTGATTCTCTTGCTGGATAATGATGTGTTTTGCTAAACTGTATGCTTCTTATTTTAGTATATACAGTTCAGCCACAACATTTAAACCATTGACAGTTTGTACTGCTGTGGCTTGTTGATGTAGTTATGCCTCCTGTTGATTCTTGGATGTCTAACAAACTGTCACTAGCAATGTGATAATTGTCTATTTAATTATGCTAATCACGTTTCAAAAATGGGCATCATGCTGGCTTAGTGTTTAGCATGTCCGCCTCTCAGCACTGGGAATCCAGGTTTGAATCTCAATCTTGGTGGAGTTTCCATGTTCTTCCCGTGTCCACATGGGTTTTCTCCAGGTTCTCTGATTTTCTCCCACAGTTCAAAAACATGGATCCAAGGTGAATTGGCTGCTTTAAATTGCTGTGTTTGGCTCCCTGAAACATTCAAGCAAACAAATCAATAATTTGTCAAAATTAATAAAATATGTTTAAGACCTAAGGAGCACATCTATAGATTGAAATATATTAATTAAAAATATACCATATTTGGCACTATTTATTTTAATTATTATAGGAAAGAAAATGTAATTATGGATATATTTCAAATTGATACATCTGTTTGGAGCTTAGGCGGGACAGTGGCTTAGTGGTTAGCACGTTCTCCTCTCAGCGCTAGGGATTCCCGCTTCGAATCCCCATCTGGGTGGAGTTTCCATGTTCTCCCCATGCCCGTGTGGGTTTCCTCCGGGTTCTCCGGTTTCCTTCCACAGTCCAAAATACATGGGTCAAGTCAATTGAGTTCTCCAAATTGCCCCATATAGAGTGTGTTTGTGTGTGTTTCTGTGTGAGTGAGTGTGTGCCCAGCGATAGATTGGCGCCCTGTCCTGGGTGTATCTGCCCAGTGCCCGAAACGTTCTCCCCTGGATGGGCATATGGAACCCCCCCCCGACCCTAATATAGGATAAAGCGGAAGATAATGGATGGATGTTTGGAGCTTAATGATCTAAAAGACTTTAATTATCGTTTATGGCAAATAATTTTTTTATTAATTATTATTATTCTTTAATATATTACATTTATCAGCTTGAAAAGAGCTTAAACATGAAACACAGTATGTTTTTATTAAGTCATTCTACTTCTCATGGCGTTTCGCTATCTTAATCGCGGCCTTCTATTATTGGAGTCATATCCAGCCAGTGGACTTTCAAGAATAGTCTAAAGTGCTGTATATAATTATACTGTTGAATTCTTGGTTTTCTTTGTAAGCATTGTTCCCATTTGGTCATACCCTACCATATTATTTGAAGGCTGAATGGAGGCCACTCTTCTTTCAAAGTTACTCCCCCTTTGAGTCACAGTGAGTGCTTTTCCACTTTTCTTATTTTAGACAGCTTGTGAGACACCTCCAATCCACACCACTAACTCTTTCCTCCTGGTTGGGCTTCCTCAGGCCTGTCATTCCCATTCTGCTGATGAGTGTGCTGGTATTATAAGCAAAATCTATGTGAAACCTTTGGGACGGAACTGCACTCCATGGGTTAGGCTCTCTATAATCTACTACAGCAAGTTTATATATGGGTCAATGTGATGCTAAGAGCTTTAAGAGGAAAACAGAGAATGCAAGAACATGTGTCATTTGTGGGTACTAATGACAGGAGCAGTAATGGCAGCCAGCTCGAATGGTGAAGTTAATCGGGACTCTGGCTGATGGGATGAAGAAGGGGTTGAAAGATGATTTATGGCCATACAACACTCAGCTACACTATATATGTAACGTATGGGCAGTTTGGACATACCTTTAATGCTACAACAGGACAAGCACATAATACTGGTCTCCGTCTACCAATAAATTTAATACAATCCTGAACTGGGAGATTCAGAACTACTAGGAATGTGGAAAAATCATAAAATGTGTCTTATTGGTCTGTTGCTAAATTTAAACCAAACACAGCAGGTTGATATTCAAGCCTAATTTTAATTCTTAACAGCACTCTGAGTTCAAGTTCATCCCTATAAACCTTAATGTGTAATTGGTTTGAGGTAAATACATTCCACTGGAATAATCTGTGAAGCTTTTTTGGATAAATATTTTTTGTACTGTTAATATTTGAACGAGCATTTGGTAGAGCATGGTCGTCTGGTCATCTTTCAAACTTCATTACTCAATAACATAATGATGAGAAATTACCACAACAAGCTTCAAAAAGAATTTTGTCCCTCGCCAACTATTTTCCTTCCCTTTTTTCTCATTGTGCCTGAGAAGTTTGCTTTTCCTTTCAGGGCTCGACTAAATCCTCCAAGAGTATGGAGTCACGCCGGAGACCATCCAGGTAGGAGCTGTTCAGCTGTCCTCCCATGTCCATCAGTTTGATTAGGACCATATGCCTGTTAAGGCTAGCTATTCATAGCAGCAATTAGATGAAAGCTGATCACATAATTGTGCATGCTTTGCATGTTGATGACGTAGTAAGGATTACACTAACGATGCCTAACCCATTCAGCTATACATTTAAGTCTAAGCCAGTTGGAATTGTAAGCTAACTTGATGCTTTAAAACACAGACTTGATGGAACAGAAACCATATTTTGGGGCATAAAAACATTTACCCGATATAACCATATTAGGCTACACTAGACTTTTTGGCAAGTGTCAGGAAGCTGGACTGCAAATGACATTCCACTCTGCAAATTACGGGCACATGAGAACTTATTTTAAAATATCAGAAATTGACAGTACAGCAGAATGGTAGTTTTTAAGGATCATCCTCATTTTCACTAGGTTTCTTCCATCTAAAGAAAAAAAACATAACGTCAATGTCTACCTAAAACTGTTGCTAGCTGTGGGATGATGCCCAGATGAAGCCCAGTAATTGACTGACCTCTTTGTAAGTAGTGCCTGTGCTATTTGGCTAAGTTTATAATTCCCAGTAGCTGAGCCAGGATGATGCAGACTGAATGAATGAATGAATGTATTTAGTGTATTTATACCTCATACCTTATAGTTTCACACTTTTTAAGTTGCTTATAGCCAGGTATTTGTACGCTGTATATAAACAACACAAAAATTTGACCTTGCTGCCAAGATGAACTTGGCTGCTTTGCGAATATCTTCCATCAAGAAAGAATAAAAGAGATACTATGATCTTTATATTCCCTCTTTAAGGATCATCTTTCTTCGTTAGCTCTCACTGCGGTATGGCAGAGCCCCACATAACCTCAATGCACAAACCATATTGCAGACCGTGTGAATCTACACTGGCAGCATAAAATTCACGGTGCACTGAGAGCATCCAAATTAAAAATGAAAGCCGATCTTTATACTTTTTTTGGCTTACTGGAGCTTTCGGAAGCTCTGTAGGAGTTGGAGAGCATTATAGCTTGAGAGATAATTGTATTGTATGTAGCAGTTTGCAATTTTTTTTTTTTACAAAGTGTTACTGCACCACTTTAACCAGTGGTTTAATGTAGTAGGCAACGTGCCAGAAGGTCAATAGTTTAAACACTGCCAATCTGCCAACTATGAACCCTATCTGCTCTGCATAATAATTCAAAATTTTCAATCGACTGAAACCATGTTTACTTTGAATACATACACAATGAAAAATTCCAAAACAAATCTAAGACTTTTAAAATTACTTGAGGAAATGTAATTTAACTTTATGGCTGCAATCATGTAAAAGGAATGACAACAATAAGAGGATGCCCTTGGCCACTGCAAATATGCCAAATGGGCTGTTATGTTTGGGCTTTTGTAACTTCAAAAACCCCACATAACTTTCTAGGGTACATGGCATCAAAAAATAAATACCAGATTGGATAAAAAAATCTAAAAAATGACAACACCAAATGGTTCATCTAAAGCTTACGAGGCTTTTGTCATTTCAGTACCCTGATTACATAATTAAAAATTCATATGAATGAATGTTGGGCCCTGAATGAATGGGATGAATTCTGTATGTAAGTGGAATGGAGTCAAATTCCCTGCTCTGTATTCTTCAACTTTTAAACATTTTATAGGGGAAGAGTGTGCTGCTTTATTGGCAAAGGAAGGTTGTACAAAGTATTAAATGCAGGCATGCCACTAATTGTTGCCCATGTGGTTTTGTTAAAATAATTATTTCTTATTTACAGTTTTTATTTGTTAACCTGCATTTTTCTATTACATTCCGTGTGAGATTACACTAATACACCAAACAGGACATTTCTGCCAATGTACTCATGTTTACCAGGAGTGCCAATAATCATGATGAGTTCTGCAAATATCTGAAATATTAAAAGTCGGTGACAGTATAGTTTTTTAGTTTGGTTAAAAAAAAAAATTGAAACCAGTTGGAGGAAGCACCCTCTGCGTTTTGGAATGGAAATGTTATCTAGGTACAAATTCACGTCATTAGGTCAATATGATTTATTAAACACTTTTAGGAAGTGACATCGTGATAAGGCAAATTGACAAAAGTTCAAGTTTAATTCCTAAGTTGAGCACAAATATAGCAAGACAATGTTTTTCAACCTTTATTCATGAATCTTTTATCAGTTTATACATGCAGTGCATTAGCCTATCTCACGTTTAATAGGGTGTAAAAGAAACACCCAGTTTATTGATTTCAGTTATTAGAGCATGGCAACTTAGTTGCTAAAATGGGCTCTGGACCAAAGCCCTCATTAAGTGGAAATACTCATAAGTTGCTTTGGCTAAATCATAGCCAGAAAGACGCAATGTAACTTATTCATCATTGCTTCTTCTGGTTCTGTATCGTTGACAGAAAACTGAATCATCCCATAATGTATTCTTTAGCACACAGGACTTTCAGGCAATCAGGAATCTGTGTTAAATAATTAATATGTACAACTAATTTATGGAAACGGCGGCACAGTGGCTTAGTGGTTTACACGTTCGCCTCTCAGCGCTAGGGATTCCCGGTTCAAATCCCAATCTGGGTAGAGTTTCCATGTTCTCACCGTGTCCGCGTGGGTTTCCTCCGGGTTCTCCGGTTTCCTCCCACAGTCCAAAAACATGTCCAAATTGCCTCATATACACAGTCCAAATTGCCTCATATAGAGTGTGTATGTGTGAGTGAGTGTGTGCCCAGCGATTGATTGGCACCCTGTCCCGGGTGTCTCTGCCCACTCTCCCCTGGATGGGCATGGGGAACCCCCCCGCGACCCTAATATAGGATAAAGCGGAAGATAATGGATGGATGGATAATCCATGGTAACCTCTAGTACATACATTTGCATTTCTCAGAAGCTTTTATCAAAATCAACTTACAAGTGAGATTGCCACAAGTAAATACATTTAGCTGAATCAGCCAAACTGCACTATATCAGTCCTGATTATTTGGACTGTATGTTTTAATGCCTTAGTATCCACACTGCTATTGTGAAAATGCTGTAAGTAGTAAGAATTGGCACCACTATAAGTTCGAAGCAACAGACGGCAGTCACAGTGAGCTAGCTGGATTGTATTGCTGGAAAACAGTGTGAGTAAAGATAGAGCAATTTGGAAATTGTCCTGAAGGTAAACGCCAAGACCTTGTACTAAATGCAGGAAACTACTGAAAGCCAATCGGGAGAGATGATTGGTGAAGTTATATGGACTCGTTTGGGTTGATTGAATACCTGGCATGCTAGATAGGCTTGATTGTAAAAGACCAGCAAGTAATGCATTGGTCATTAAGTACATTCAGGCACTCATTTACTTCCCACATAATGCTACTGAGCCTTAAACCATTTGAAATAATTCCACAACATGATTCTTCAAAATCCAAATATAACCATTTTTGGCCAGACAGTGGGTCTGAGTGGGGAGGACGAACAGAGGACATCATTTCAGTGGGGTAGTGGTGGATTTGTGGTTCATTTACGTGACCTGGAGGTTTAAAGCCAAATCACTTCCAATTTACCACTGTTGGGACCCCAAGCACGGTTCTATATCCTGATTTTGGATCATATGATGTAATGACCTCTTTAAGTGACTCTGAATAGGAGTGCCTCTAAATACCTATAAATAAATGGATAGTGGATTTAAAAAATAATGGTACAAAAAGCTCATATATTTTTATTATGGGTGAGTTTTGTGCATACATTTGAATTTAATGTATATTACCCAACAACTTTATTGAATATAAGCACCGAAGATGCTCAAGCATGAATCACATCTGTGGTATTTATTGCTGGATATGGATTATTTTATCCATATCAGAACTAATGAGATAGGCCTTGTGCATTTGTTTTAGCTCCGTCAGTGAAAGCGATTGGCTTGATAGAAACAATAAGACATGAATTTAGTGTTTGTTTGCATTTCTGCAGTCATTGCTCATTGCACATATCTGTCATCCCGTTCTTTCCACACTCTTCAATGGGCCAAACTCCTCAAGCTAGAGGGAGGGTGTTTATTTCCCTTAGAAATGCATATTTCTCTACAAAACCTGCAGTGCATAGGTGAAGTTTATTATAAAAATTCTTCTTCTTAAGAACATTCATGCTTTGTGCACATGCTTGTTTAAAACAGCCTTAATTTGATCAAGTCTGAAATGCAATTGGCCTTGGAGAGATATACACAGCTAATTGGTGCCGGTAGACGAACCAAGGCTATCAAGAAAGCTCCTGATGAGAAGCAGATTTTCCCGGGCCTGGTATTTCTCCGGGAGGACGCCAAAAATTTCTCTGTGATCTGTGCTTAATGTGTAGAAGCAGTAGAACATTTCGCCGTGCCAAAGTTAAGATAGATCACGAAACATGCCCCTATTCCCACAGATCAAAACGGCTGTGGGTTTGTACCCCGGCCATACTCCTGATGTATTTGCATCAGTTTGCATAACGGGAACGTGGTTAGCGATTGGGGGTAAGATTTTGCGGCTTTCTTCGACCGAGTTCATTCCTTAGAAGTGACCAAATTGTTTTGCTTGGTCTGCTCAGCCACACACGAGGAATGTGGCACGTTTTCATATCTCGCATGTTTATCTGCACCATCAGTTGAGAGCCAGTGGGAATCTCATTTAATGCTTTTAACCCAAACTGAACACTAGCTGTGCTTTTAATGTAAAGGTTTATAATCAATGACTCAATCAGGTTTATAATCAATGACTCAATTTTGTATTACTATTTAAAGCAAACTGAATGAGAATGTCTGTTCTGGTAACATTGCATTCATAGCAACAGATGAGAAAATACATTTTTAAATTTAAAAGTTTAACAAACAGGGTTCTAAGTTGGACACAAGAAACAAATGACAAAATCACTTAAATTTAGATTTGTCCATAAATGGTCATGTAACGTTGAGTCATGCAGTGCACGCTTATCTTTCTGAGTATTAATCTGACATTTTTTCTTGTTGTTATTCTTTTCCTCCTCTGTTGACCTTTCGCTGTCACTCTATGTGTTTTTTTCCTATCATTCCTCTTATTTTGTGGCTTTTCATCCAGCAGAAGTGTAAGTCTAATCCAGTCAATGGAGGAGAACTATGAGGTGGACCTCGTGTACATCACTGAGAGGATAATCTCTGTGTCCTTCCCTGGCACTGTGGAGGAAGAGAGTTACAGCACCAACCTTAAAGAGGTGGCCAGCATGCTTCGCTCCAAACACGGGGACAACTACCTGGTGAGAAATCCTGCTTCACTCCCATGACTGCTGCTGAAGAGTGCTCCATTAAAGTCCTAATGGGTTTTTTTTTTTATGTTTTTTAGCTCTTCAACCTGAGTGAGAAACGATATGACATCTCCAGACTGCATAGCAAAGTAAGTCTCCAGTACAGCATTTCACCACAACCATCATTTGCTCTTATTATTACCATATTTGGTTTGGGTGTAACCAGTGCTGCTTGCATGATCAGAGTAAATAAATACTTCAACTGTGAAGTTACATGATTTCTGAAAGCAGTATTTCCACATTGAGCAGCAAACCCAGAAATACTGCATTAGCAGTGTTTTGAAAAAAAAAATATATATCTTCACTATCTAAAAAAGTGAAGGAGTGAAATGCTTATTTTCTTATGAGTCATCAAAATACTAGACAATCATGGGTGCCTGGGAGTTGATGTATACAGAATAGGGTGGGAGTGTTTTCCTCTGCGCCAGGTGCTCCATATTTGCAGTTGATTATTCCTGATGGGTTGTGAATTTTCACCTTTGCAACACATTCTCATCCAGAGTAGAACGTTTCGGGCACTGGGCAGATACAACCAGGACAGGGCACCAATCTATTGCTGGGCACACTCACTCACACAGACACAAGTACACCCTATATAGGGCAATTTATAATCTTCAGTTTACCTTGAATCCATGTTTTTGGACTGTTGAAGGAAACTGGTGAACCCAGAAAAAACCCACGTGTACCCAGGGAGAACATGGAAATTAAGAAAACAGATTAGGATCCAAACCTGGATACTCAGTGCTAAGTGGTGAATGTGCTAATCACTACGCCAGCGTGTCGCCCTCTTCTGTGGTTTTAACACATATTTATGTTTTCTTTGCATTCATTTATCAATACTTGGAAAACGAATATATAATTTTATCCATCCATTATCTTCCGCTTTATCCTCTACTAGGGTCGCGGGGGGGTTCCCGATGCCCATCCAGGAGAGAATGTTTCGGGCGCTGGGCAGTTACACCCAGGACAGGGCGCCAATCTAACGCTGGGAACACACTTACTTACACAGACACACACACAAACACACTCTATTTGGAGTACTTTGAAGAATTCAATTGACTTGATCCATGTTTTTGGACTGTGGGAGGAAACCGGAGAACCCGGAGGAAACCCATGCGGACATGGGGAGAACATGGAAACTCCACCCAGATGCTTAGAGGCGAACGTGCTAACCACTAAACTAAAACATTTATAAAAATGTTATTTTATTTTTATTTTCTTTATTTATTATATATTTATGTTTACATTTTTATTATACGCTGCTATATACAATTTTATTTTATTTTATTTTATTTTTTTCTAACATAATATTTAAAAAAATATATATCCTACAACTTAGGGTAAACTGGGTCAATGAAATGGAATTTTGTAAAACTTGTACCACATGTTACCTAAATAAAAATAAAGTCTCCTTGAATCCTTGAATCCTTAACCAAACCTGTAGATAAAGTTCTGTATGTTTATGGCACACTTTGTCTTTACCTGTGTTCAGGTGCTAGAATTCGGCTGGCCGGACCATCATGCTCCAGCATTGGATAAGATCTGCAGCATATGCAAAGCCATGGACACCTGGATGAATACAGACAGCCATAATGTAGTGGTTTTGCACAACAAGGTTAGAGCCTATTAAAGCATCTCGCTCTCTAAACCTAGTGTGAAGCAGCAATTAAAAGCCTCATGTTTCCTTGCCCCCGAGTGGATGTTAACAGGATGCTGTCTTGTCAGTAGATGGCGTTCTCATGCTTCTCTCCTCCTCTTTGCACCATGCTGGTTTGTCAGACTACCAGGCATTGGGGAGAAAGTTTAAGCAGATGCAGCTGCTGTCCGGCGGCCTGCCATTCCTCTTACTGTTTGTAGTGCATTTGAGAAGTCTTCTGAGGGACTGGATGAAAGGGAAATAATCCTGGTGCTCTCCACAGTTTGGGAAACCTTCCATTGAACTTTTGGGAATGAACTGAGCTGAGAGCTGAGTAAAAATTCTCAAATATCGTTCATCACCAATAAATAATACTGTATGTCGATGACAAAATATTGGGCATAAGCTATAAAAATTTCCTCGTTGTTTTATTTATTTTTTATTTTACATGAAATGGTAACTGTGTTGACGTCATCGTTGCTAGTAATGAAGAGATGAGTGAAGAGCGTTCAGGCTTTATCTCACAATGCTGGTGCACTTTTTCCTTCCTGCCGCTGTGAAAACTGTCACTGTGGTCATCACTCTCGGCATGTCCACTCAGTAGGAACGGTTCTTAACATTGAACCAGGTTCCGTGTGAGGCAGATTTGGAATTGGTACCAAGCTGGGTATGGTTCTTAAACAAAACCACACTCGCATTTTTAACAGGAAGCAATAAAGCTTGTGTTGCCATGGCAAACCTTGTTGCTCGGTACGGTTATGGAAACTTGATGACTAACCAGTGGAACTATGCAGTAAGTGAGAAGCCTGTAGCAGCCTACATGCTTGCAGAATATAAGTTCCCACGTAATTACACCATAAATCCGTGCACAGAACCACAAATCCATTCTGATCTGTAAAATCCCAATTTTTACAGGTTGGCGAGATGAAAATTTGTCTTGCAAGTGTGCTCAATGAATGATTGCATGAAACTGGATTCTTTAGACATTTAATTTCATGGATTAATTGGTGTTATCCTTTAATCTCTCCTTTATTGTCTGTCTCTGTTTGCAGGGTAATCGGGGGAGAACAGGGGTAGTCGTGTCTGCATACATGCATTACAGCAACATTTCAGCAAGGTGCGTCCACCACATTGTGTTTACTAAATGAGAAAGAACTTTTCCAGATAAACATTTAGTTTAACTACAAAGACACAACGGCCAATGAACTACCAAAAACAACCAGCCAAACGTATGATTACATATGATTTTGAATGCCAGATTATCATACATTCATTATACTACACTCTCAATCCCTAACTTTGGTCAGCTTGTTGTGAAGAACAAGATCACGAGCTAGGCAAATGCACATACTGCCTAATTCAGCAGGCTCAGTATTCCTTACTAGCCCGGGTGTCGCAATACAAGTGTCCTATCATACAGAAATATGGATTTTTTTTTATTGGATTTCCAATGCTGCTACCAGCATCTTTGACAAACGGGTTGGTACACATTCACAGTGACACCAACCAAATAAGAGCGTCTGTGAGCTCTTCAATATAGGAAGACCGCCAAAGCTTTACTCCAAATTAGTGTCTCCAATGTTTGGGGAAAAAAGCAGTTGGCTGACTTGATGTGCCTTGGAGGATGCACTTGTATATACTTGCCCTGCTGGTTAATACTGCCATGCGATAGAAAAGAAGGAACCTAATGAGTGAGAATGGGACACATCCAAATTAAAAAATATTTATTTTAATAAGATAAGCTGTGGGCTTTAGGGTGGCTTAGTGGTGAGCACGTTCTCATCTCAGCGCTGGGGATCCAGGTTTGAATCCCAATCTGGGTGGAGTTTCCATTTTCTCTCAATGTCCACATGAGTTTCTTCTGAGTTCCCCAGTTTCCTCCCACAGTCCAAAAACATGGATTCAAAGTAAATTGAATGGATGGATTGGATGGGGATGGGGAACCCCTGTGTCCCTGGATTAAGCTAATGAATGAATGAAAAGAAGCTGTGAGTTTATGCATCACCAATCTCTCAGATTGACTGCTGCAGTGCATTGCTTGCTCTATTGCTGATCCAGAAGTCTGTGGCTTGGCTGATGTTCAACCACCCCAAGCCAGCATACGTACCTCCACCACTTATTTCTTGTACGTGCCTTAAATAAATAAATAAATAAATAAATAGGGTTGCAGAAATTTACAGAGAAGTTTTAACACCCAGAGAAATTTATATATAAGATGTCTTTATATAAGCTGCCCACTGCTTCAGTCACATGTTCTTCACACATGTTCTTCACTCACAGTGTGTGTGTTTCACTGAACGGATGGGTTAAATTTGGAGGACAAATTTCTCTGTGTGTTAACACTTCTCTGTAATTATATAAAAATATCATTTATATATTATATATATATATATATATACATTTATATAAACCAAATTACTATCAACCTAAGCCTTACCCTGCAGTGGGTGCTACTGATTTACATTAGCCTGACGTAGATTTCCTTTTCGGACTGCTTTTTTCTGTTTAGAATTATTATTTTTTTTACTATAGAACTAATATTTTAAACATATATTAGCACATATGTGATTAGGACCAGCATTGAGCAAGGGTAAAAGAAAAACAGGTCAATCAAGACCTGGATTGATGAGTAGAAATCCTGTGACCTGCAGAGGTCCCTGACCTCCACCCCAATATGATCACCTTTGGGAATAATTGGAATGTTTATTGTGAGCCAAGATTGTCATCCAACAACAGTGCTTGACCATACAAACACATTACTGCACATGAATGTTAACATACTGGGTTTATTGTGTAGTGTCTACATAGTTTTAGCCATATTTCCCTTTATCCTATTGTTTATTAATTCACACCCATTTTTTCTGTATTTGCAATATTTACATGTAAATATAAAATTCATAACACATCCTGTACACTGTAGCAGTGAGACTAACAAAATACAGAAGATGAATAAAATGCTTTGAATGCAACAGGTTAGAAACATGTTTCTTTTGGCTTGCAGTGCGGACCAGGCTTTGGACAGATTTGCCATGAAGAGGTTTTATGAAGATAAAGCACTTCCTGTGGGACAGCCTTCCCAGAAAAGGTCAGTTTTACCTCATTTCCTGCATGCCCCCTACATACCACAAGTTTGACCCATGTTGTTGTGAATAGTCTTGCTGCAGTTGTACAGATGTTTTAACTCATTTATTGACATTATTTCCGTGGTATTATTCAGAATGTAACATGATTTTGCATAGATTTTTGTAGATAAAGTTAAATTAAACATGACTAAAAAGCAGATATAAGGTGCGTATACATTATCAGTCAAAAGTTTGGACGCACCACCTTCTTGCTCCATTGTCTATTTTTTTAATTTATCATATGTATGGAGTTTGTAGTTTTACAATTACAGTCTGTAGTACATTTGTTTACTTTATTAGTCCAATGTTGGTTCTCTGTTCTCTATTAGTCATGACAATCATAGAACAGGTATAATTTGGGTGGTGGATTATTTGTTGTCAGGTCTGCAGTTTCATTTAAACACCTCAGTGAAGCAACTGGGATAGGAATAAAGCACCAACCAAATAATACATGCTCTGTGGTGCTACTATTGAAGTCCTGACCTTTAAAGAACAGAGTAAAGAGGATTAACACTGTATATACTGTAGTCCCCAAACTAATGGACTACAATCTGGAATGTTAGAACTACAAAGTCCATTTTTACAGTAAGTGGAAATGATAACATGGACAAAATTGGAGCAAGAAGTAGGTGCGTCCTCCGTTTTATTTAAATAATGTTTTCAACCCATCTAAAAATGTTAAAAATGTGTTTAGTAAATGCTCCTCATACCAACCTAAACCGTCCTTCCAGAAATGTTTTGTTTTTGTTGAGCAGACAAATTTTAAATCTAGTATCCCGGTGCTGTGATTTCCTGACAAGCCTATAGTTAGCCACAAATGGTTCACTAGTCTCAGTTATTATGGGAGGCATGTGTAATGCTAACGGGCCAAATGGCAAAATCTCAAATACGCACACGCTTCTCTGAGGCTCTATTATACTGCATGTCATTTTACAATAAACAACCTCGCAGACATGTACACATATAACCTGTGGTTAAAAACAGAAAGGTTGTGAGTTCAAGTTCCAGACTGCTAGACGATCACTAAATTTTTTACCCTTTGACCCAAGTTATCCGTACCCTTTTAAATATGTCTCCCTTAAATAATTGAACAAATAAAACAAGGTTTGGCGTTAGAAGATTTAGCGAGCAAGTTGATAAAAAAAAAATCAAAGCTGTTGGTGAAGTCCATTCTAAATGGAGCTATACTGTGGTTCGGCCTGAGAAAGACCTGCCAGAGTCCCTCAGAATGTGCTACCCTTCCCTCCCTTGAGAGGCCTGCAATCTAAGTAGGGAAAAGCCTCTTCCTGTTTATAGAAGAAAAATGCCCATGGTGTTTTTTCAGGAACCTTTTAGAAACATATTTGTTAACTCTTTCAGACTCGAGTAAATATAGATCAAATAAAATCCCTCTAATAAGCCTTCAATCAAATAGTCTAATCTACATTTTTTGATAACGTTTGTTCATACTGTATGACATAAAGCTGTACTGATGTACAAAGTGTTCAAAAGAATGAAGCTACAAGCTTGCATTGTACTCACAGAATCTGCACTGTAACTGCCATCTGTAATTTACACAGAGTTTGATGTTTAAGATTGGAGCTTAATGTAGTAAAGGTTCAGTAGAAACACATCTTTATTTCTTCTTTTTTGTAATGAATGTTTCTTTATGGATTTAATGCTACACAAACTTGTTAAACTGTGTGTTATATATTTACAATATGATGCAAAATGTCTATCTGCCCATTTATCCATCACATTTCAAATCAAAATCAGAACTACTTTAATAATCCCAGAGGGAAATTTGGGTTACTACAGTCATACCATTTACAAGTATTATAAATACACTAAAAATGAAGGGTAAATTAATAAAATAATAAGCACTGCTTTAAAACAGAAGAAAATGTGATATAACAAAAATTCTCACTTATAGCAAAAATAAAGTGAAAGTGGTGCTAATAGAAAAATAGAATATATTATTTAGTAATTTAGATGATTCCACATCTAATTTATTGCACACAATTATATAAAAATTAAATAAATTGTTGTTGTTATTGGGGCTGCATGGTGGTTTAGTGGTCAGCATGTTCGCCTCTCAGCGCTGGGGATTCCCGGTTTGAATCACAATCTGGGTGGAGTTTCCATGTTCTCCCCCGTGTCTGTGTGTGTTTTCTCCGGGTTCTCCGGTTTCCTCCCACAGTCCAAAAATATGGCTTTAAGGTTAATCGAATTCTTCAAATTAGTCCATATAGAGTGTTTTTGTGTGTGTGTCTGTGTGAGTGAGTATGTGCCCAGCGATAGATTGGCGCCCTGTCCTGGGTGTATCTGCCCAGCAGAAAAGTTCTCCCCGGATGGGCATGGGGAACCTCCTGCGACCCTAGTAGAGGATAAAAGTGGAAGATATTGGATTGATGGGTTGTTGCTATTGCACATGTGAATCATATGATTTACTATTGTTTACTGTACAGATGAACCCTAGTATCAAACATGGAGAGAGGAATTCTAATTCTGGGGAATATCAACCTGTAATTGGTCCTGTAGTTTGTGGCCTTTTCTTTCTTTAGTACATTTGTAAATATTTGCCAATTTTAGTCAATTTGTGAGTCTGTACACTAATACTGAATAAAAGACCTGGCTATCATTCTATGTTCTACTTCTTCCCCAAAGTGTTAGTTACCTCCAAATGAAACTCATTCATCAGTGTCATAAAGAACTTTATGCAAAGCATCTCTTTCATTCTGTATAGAAAAACATTTTCCCATAACTTAAAACTAAAAACATTAAATTATTTAAAGGTTCTCATTATTAAGACTGACTGTGTGTTCACAGATATTTGGCTATGTAGGGGATATGTTTGCATATTCAGTTTGTATGTACTGTTTTGTTTCGGTGTTTATTCTGTTTGTTTGTATGCTTGATCCAGATACGTGCAGTACTTCAGCGGCTTGCTTTCTGGCCACATTAAGATCAACAACAAGCCTCTGTTCCTGCATCATGTCATCATGCATGGCATCCCGAACTTTGAGTCTAAAGGAGGTAAGCTCACTTTGTCCTTATGCATGATTGGTTGGCTGAAAATTTGTTAGACCACACGGGAGAAGAGATAAACGTCAGTTTACGCAAAAGTGATGCTTTTGCCAAGGCATTGAACGGCTCATTTTAATTCCAAAACTGTGACCATTGATGTGGTAAGATGAAGAAAACAAGGCTGTGAAACACCACGAGACTAGCAGGAGATTTGTAGGCATGCTTGTGGATCTCTAACTCTCTTTCTCTATTTAAACTAATGCCTGGTTTTCTCTCTTTCTTTTTTCTTGTTATTTTCAGGCTGCCGCCCTTTCCTCAAGATATACCAAGCCATGCAGCCAGTCTACACATCTGGGATCTAGTAAGAACCGGACTTTGTTTTTAATGCCTTCACTCACTTCCCCTGCCCTGACATCCTGGCTAGCCTCCAAACACACCAATCACAAGATGTTCTGTGCTCCTCAGCCACTCCTCCAACTTTCTAAATGAACTAATGGTCTTATACACATGCACAGACGGGGTTGTATGCACACCTCCCACATATCCTGTGTTTCCAGTAGGCAGCCCTTTAATATGAGCGATTGTCTACACAGTAAGGCGATACACATTAATATAGTAAGTACACAGAGCTGTGTGTGAACCACTAGAGTCAGAATGTAAAGGGAAACCAGAACTTAACTTCAGGTAAAAGGCTGGCATGTTGGACTGTAGGGCTGCAACCGCAAAAATGATTTCCTTTTAAAGGTGCATTTCCAGTTTAGAATTCCTCTGATATGTATAATCGTCTGTAATTGTAAATTATGTTACTCATAAGCTTAAAATGAGCCGTAGCTGCATGGGTCTAAATTATTAGCAGTGGGACAATTTGGCCGCAATAAAAAGAGAAATTTACAATCACTGCGGAACTAAACTATATCGTACATACTTCTGCATAAACATTTATTTCCTAATAATGATATGAAGTTGTCTGATCAGCATTAGAAATTAAACTTTCATGCAGTAGTATGTACAATATAGTTAAGTTCAGCACTGATTGTAAATTTCTCTGATCAAATTGACCACTGCTAATAACCCGTCCGGCAACAATAGAAATACGGCAGCAAAACATATAGATATTTGGCCGCAATACTGATCAGAGAAGTATACATTCACTGCTGAACTGCATATTACTGCATAAAAATGTATTTTTAATAATAATATGAATGTGTTTGTCTGTGTCTGTCCTGTGATGAAACTTTGACCTGTTCGGGGTATTTAGCTACCTTTAATTGAATGCTCTATGGTATATGCTGTAAATCTTTCCTCACACCAATAAGGATAATTAAGTCATTTTATTAAAGGACATAATGAAGAAAAGTGTAATTCTGACACCAGACAGTAAATGTGTGCATCATCAAAACCTGTATTGTTAAACATTAGAATTTCAAGTCTGTCTAGACATTTAAGTTTATTACAAAACTTTTTTTTTTATTTCTGTGTTTAATCATTCATATCTTTTATTCCATTTGTGAGAAGTAGTGTACAGTTGAACTAATTTGCTAAAATGGCCATTATTGATTAATGAATAATTGCTGTTTTGGGTAACTGTATTAATAATAATTGATACAAGGGCACTGTATCAATCCTGTGTTCTGACTGCAACTGTAAAGTTGGAATATTTGTAAGCTAAATGACCTAATGTACTGCAATGTAATGATATATGAATTAATTAATTAATTTAGTTTACTTAACTTTTCTTATTTATCTTATTTACATTCACAGTAATGTACAAGGTGACAGTCAGACGAGCATCTGCATTACTATAGAGCCTGGCTTGCTTCTCAAAGGAGACATTTTGGTAAGTGCTTGTGTAAAGTGTAGTATCAAAACATATGCTCTGGAGTTGTGACATTGCATACACTTCATTCTCACGCACTTGATCACAGTGCGACATTCAGACTACTACTTTTACACATCCAAACCATCAATTTCATGCCCCTTATATTTAAAAACTTTTTAAAATACTGCAGAACCCATTTCAGTTTCAATTTCACTTTTAATTTCAGATTATGTGTGATCGCTTACGACATAGAATATCACATGTTCATTATTGTACACTGGGCCTGCGTCTGATTTGCTTCTACATCTACATATATGCTTCATTAAATAGGCTTAATTAGCACGTGTTGTACTTGCAGAACAACTACCTTAGAAAACCTCAAATATTTTTGCACTTCTTTTCCTGACAAGTTTAAAAAACATCTCTGTAGACAAATCAAACAAATAGCTTTCCAGCATCTAGTCTGTGGATGTCTGTTTACGTCTGTGTGAGTTCAGCTGTGGTATTGAAGAAATTACACTCCTACATAATTAATAAGGTTTTGAATCCATTTCAGAACTGAAACCAGAAACAATCAATGTTTTGCTAGAAATAAAAGCAAAACCAGAAACTTATTTTGACACATAAATTGGAAGCCATTGCATCATAACAAATCGCAATTTGTGCAACTAATAACTTATAAGCCAATAATTTAATTAAAAAAAACATACCCATTTGGTAGTTATTTGATTATTAGTTATTGATGTTTTCAGAAGAATAAAATAAATAATTCAAAAGGCCATTTCAAAAAGAACAAACCTAGTTGTGGTATCTTAAATCACTGAAAGCCACAAAATGTTTGGCTTTTTTTTTCCATTTTTACTTCATCTGTTATATTTATTTTTGCCCCTGTTTCTATGAGAAGGAAATGTCTGTTTTGTATCCATCACCATGCAAAATAGTCTTTAATTGCGGCTATCTAGGCAATTGGATACAGTTTTTTTAGTGGCCAGGTTAGGACATTTTATTCCCTCATTTTGGTTTTGGACTACATATTCAGTCTCATGTACTTTTAGACATTCATAGCTTACATTCTTTCTTCATAAAAAAATACTAACAAGGTACTGGCAGTGACTACCCAAAAGCCTTTAAATAATCTAATCAGATATGGTTATAGGGGCCTGAATGTGATGAATTGTGCTTATATAGGAGCGCAGGCATAGGTTGATATTCCATAATGAAGGAGACAGCTGCTGTTCTGGCTTGAGCTTGTCCTGTGCACATGATTTCTGTAAGTCACTAAGCTGGTTATGCCTTTACAGTACCTGTCAGCCCGGGGCCCCTGTTATATGTTGAAAGAAGTATGTGCCAGCCCACAAATTGCATTTCCTGAACAGCTTACAGTACTTAAAGTATCCAATGTGAGTTAATGTGAAGTAATGAAGCTTGGTATTTTTAGTATATATATGACCAATGCTGTGTATGAAGTGAAAGAGAGGCAAAGGTGAGCCATAGGAGAAAGTGAGTTGTTCTAAAATCTGTTGACAGACTTTTTTTTAATGCTTTAATGTGTTTCTACACTAAGACTCCTTCTACAGTCATTGCACACTGGTCCTCTGTATACATGATGTTAAAGTTTTACCTGGGCTGTCTGGCTTTCTCTGCAGCTCAAGTGTTATCACAAACGCTTCCGCAGTACATCCAGAGATGTCATTTTCCGGGTGCAGTTTCACACTTGTGCTGTCCATGACCTAGGACTTGTCTTTGGAAAAGATGAGTTGGATGAGACTTTTAAAGGTAAATAGCTTCACTTTCTTATGTATTTAAATAAGGTGTTTACACTAAGAAATAATTACACACTGAGTGAAGTGAGCACAAGTGCCCAGCGGTATACAGCGCTTGTATATGGCGACCCAAGAGCAATTGGTGTTAGGTGCCTTGTTCAAGGGCACTTCAGCCATAGTACCTATGGTTTGGTGGGACCGGAAATTTAACCAGAGACCTTCAGGTCGCAAAGTTTCCTTAACCACAAGCCTACAGCTGCTCTAAAAACTGTGTTTGTCTTCGACAAGGTGATCTTTTGGATGTATGAAATGAATGTGAAATGTACTGTAGATCTGTTTTGATTTAAATTATGGACATGGTGATGTTAGTTTTAATATGTAAAGAAAACATTTGGGGTCCCAATTGGGGTTAAGACAATTACTGGAGTCATTCAAGGATTCATTTTGTGAAAAGCAGGAAAACACAGATCACCAGTCCCTCACAGGAAAGCCACACAAACAGACTCACACAGACATAAATTTAGCCAGGATTTGTTATTTCCAGTTTATCTGACCTACATGTTTTGGACTGTGGGAGGAATTTAGAGCCATGCGGAGGAAATCTGGGGGAGAACATGCAAATTACACAAAAAGGACCATGGTGATTATTGAACTCAGAGCCTCTTGATTGTGATTGTGATGACCCTGTTACTAAAGTTGTCCTTATTTTAGCTGTCCTTATTTATCTATTCTATCAAGATAATGGTTTTGTAGTACATGCATACCAAATACAGTATAATGTAAAGATTTTCTTTCTTCTACGAGCAGATGACCGATTTCCTGAATATGGAAAAGTGGAGTTTGTCTTCTCATTTGGCCCAGAAAAAATCCAAGGTTTGGATTAGCTTCATTTAGTTTTGTTAGCTGTTAGGATTATAAATACTCTAATGGAATTAAGCCCACATCTTATACACCTTAAACTTCACTTGTATTGCTTTTCTTTTCTACAGGTATGGGTCACCTAGAGAATGGGCCTAGTGTGTCTGTTGACTACAATACCCAAGATCCTCTTATTCGCTGGGACTCCTATGAAAACTTTAATCAGCGCTTTGAGGATTCTATGGAGGGTAAGCACTGTCAATATGTCTGTTAACGCAAACTGTAATATGAAATGTTATTTATTTATTATTCTTGGGTTATTAGCTTAATTTTGTATTTATTTACTAGATAGGTACAGGTAGAGTTTTTTTGTAAATTATGTAATTGGGTTTTTGAGATGCCTGTTTGGGTTGCTGGCCACAAGATCTCCATCTCTCACAGATCTGTTTGCATACATTATGAGAAACGTACATGGTCTTCTGTTTGTTTAATGGAGACTTAAATACATAAATGTATTTTCCAACATTTTAGGACAGGGTTTCTCTTAAACATTAGCATGTAACAATGTTTGGTAGTGACATAAAGCCAGTGGAGCTTAACAGAATATATTAATATATGCCTTTGCATAAATGCTATCTTCAGATACTGTATATGCAGATTACCTTTGTTGTGTTTCTTCACCTTTTATTGCTAACAGTCCGAGTGGTCTTTTTCATCATTGACTCATAGAATATGAGGTCTGATTTTATCCATAAACAAATGAAATGTGAACATATACGACCACAGAACACATTTACATCATCTGTCAGTCCATCTCAGATGGCACAAAGAACTAATATTCATTTTGAAAAAGCAAAAGAAAATATAGTCTATATATCCAAACATCATCTTTAAACTGCTGGTATTTAAACTGTTGGTCTATAAACTCTTAAGAAGGTTGACACAAATTGCTGAACCATAACCCATCCTTTCTGTAAAATACTTTGCTGTTTTTTAATTTTATACTTATATCTTAATGGCCTGTTGCCAGTTGTGGAATCTTCTATTACAGTGTTACTAGAACCATTTCAATAGTTATGTGCTAATTTTCTGAATATGTTGCCGGCATAGGTTTTTAAATGTGTTTCACTTGCAACTTTTGCCTTGGAATTACAAGAGGTGCGACCCCAGTTTGAACAAATCATACTTTAAACAATAGTGACAGTTTATTGTTCAGTAGGAACATGCATGTTCTCAAACATCACTGTAATAAGAGTTATGACTCTGAATACAGAAGGTACATTCTCCCCATGACAACCCATATGCAGTTTGTAAGTTTTATAGTTTTGAAAAAAACATCAAAAGCACATGTACGGTCTTGAGCATAATAAAAGGATTGTGTGTAACTAAAGAAAATATGTTTTACTTTTTCTCAAAAACTGTTGAATATGAATTATTTTCTGATCATTCAGCATTAAATCCTTAAAAGGTAAAAGCAATAACTTGGGCTTCTGCCTGCAATCAAGTAGATTGAATAAACAGCTTTATGAGCTGTGCAGTACAGTGTGCTGCCAATAAGCACAACTGATCAAATTAAATTAAAACTTGTTGGCAGTGCCTTCCTCATAACTATATTCAAGCATCAACAAAGCTTTCATAAGCTCAAAGACTCAGCGGTATTTAAAATACAATACAAGGAATCTGGACCCATTTATTTGATGTTTTATGAGGTATCATTTTAACTGATAATATGATAAAGATTTGATTTTATTTATATTATCCCTTAACACTAACTCTGTATGACTTGTGAAAATGGAGACTTTGTTTTTTGTAGATTAATATCTGGAACAATGGGCTTTTACTGACAGTTACTAAGAAAATGAACAGATTTACAACACACAGCTGCATATGCACAGATCATGTAAGAATTCAAAAGCAGTTTATGAACCGGTTGGTTTAAACACATGCATGTGTCTGCTTATGAAAACTCTAGGTTCAAGTAACTTACCCATTTTTTCAATGATAGAGGAACTGTGCACACTGTAGTTTATATACTAGGATATATACTTTATTGAGGTGTAATCTATGGATACTTATGATCACAAGGAGACTATATTAAAACTCAAACTTCATCCTCATAACACTGATAACATTTCATGCTAGTTTTAGTTTTAGTTTTAGTATTAGTTGCCTTACATACATTTTATTTACAATAAGAGTACATAACAGTACATTTGATTTTTAAAAAAAAGCTTTACAAAGACTCAGGATTACGTTTTAAGAAAGGTATGGAAACAAGTATGCAATTTAGTAAAAAGATTTGCAAATGAGATGGGATGTTGGTTTAGTTGTTAGCACGTCCACCTCTCAGCACTGGGGATCTTGGTTCAAATCCCAATCTGTGTGGAATTTCCATGTTTGTGTACTGTGGGAGGAAACCGGAGAACCCGGAGGAAACCCACACGGACATGGGGAGAACATGGAAACTCCACCCGGATGGGAATTCGAACCGGGAATCCCTAGCACTGAGAGGCGAACGTGCTAACCACTAAGCCACCGTGCCACTGTGTGTCAATTCATTTACAAAAATGATCATGGGGACTGATGACATATATAAATGAATGAATGTGGCTTTGAAACAAAATGCTATTCTTTAAATTCATCAGGACAGTCATTGTAACATTGGGATGAAGCAAGCAAAGCATTTCAATGCAAAATTACCAAACCTTATAAAATAAAATTAAGTGAATGCAGCAGTAAATAATGAAACCTAAATAATAAAATGTTTATGTTGTCAGCAATCGAAATAAAATTGAATGAAATCAAAAATAAAAACCTTTATAGCTCTTCAAGAAGCAGCAATGTTTATTTAATTAAGCAATCAGTCCCTGCCAGCCTGCCTCTGTCTCCCTCTAGAGGCTGGAAGGCGGTTGACACTTGGAAACAATACAGACAAACTACAGCATATAGTGGTATTGGTGCAATTGTATTGGAATAGTGTCATGAATGCAAGTAATTTTAAATATTATTGTACAGATACTGGATTTTGGATATCATTGCATCTCTAATATTTATGTTTTTAAGGCTGAGTGACCATTTTGGAAGTTTCTAGCTTCATTGCATTATTATTAACATACTAATACGTGATTTAACTGCTCCACTAGTATGTTAAGTATTTAGCTAATCAACAGCCCATTGCTAAGTTAAAGCAGAAAAACATACAAAGTGCAGGGGAGTTGGACTCTACAACCAGAATTAAGAAACGTCGCCCAAAGTTGCATTGCCTTTTCATTTTGTAAACACTATATCCAATTTAAACCACCAGATGCGATTCAGAGAATAAAAGCATGCATTACAAATCATAAACAGATTCTAGTCTGGTCATATGGATATAATTTGGTTCATGGTGTGTCGCGTTTACTGAATGACATTTGACCGCAACACGTCTGGCCACCCAGTCCTGACTCTTTTCTCATCTCTGTTGGTCAGCAGCCCCTACGCACCACATTCCAATCTTTGACCGAGATATTTCTTATTCATTGCCATGCCAGATTTGCCATGGTCAGATTTGACCATTGATGTCTGTTTTTAGGCCGTTTTTTTATTATATTTTGAGGTATTTTTTTCAAAACAACCTTTCATATGTAATATTTTATTTATAAAGGTATATCTGTATTCAGTGCTGCTCTTCATATCAGATTAGTTCAAGGCTTTGGTCCTTTTAGACCACACATTCCTTCACTTCTGCTCTCACTCCACGTCATTTGAGATGTCTAGCCATAAAGCATCCCTCCCCGCTAAACAGTTACTGCTTTAAATAGGTCAGGCAGAAATAGTGGATCTTTTAGTTGCAGCCTCCAAACCAGCGGTCTGCCGATTGGGCTCGCTGGTTGGCTGAAACTGTTGGTCAAGAGGCCAAATAGCCCAGTTTTTACCACCCACAACCCCAGTGGGAATATGGCAGCAAGCCAGCTGGAGAGGAACACGAAGGAGCATTCTGCATCACGCACACCACACTGATGTAGAACAGAGTGTGTAGAATTCTGATTATTGTTATAAACTAACTGGGACAAACAGTCCCATTGAGACCTAGAAGACTGAATTTCGAGTAAGATCATCATCATGCTATTGTGCTCATACCCATGACCTTTCTTTGCCAACACTAAAAGAGACTGCTGCTTGCAAATGTTTGAGTTTTTTATTTGTTGATTATTATATTGAACTATGAACAGTTTATTCTGACAGAAGTGAAAAATGTTATATTTAAATTGGAATGGATTAATTTTAATTATTTAATGTGCTAAAGCTTATCAGTGCTTTTTCAGGTTGTTTAATTACAGCAGTTATGACATTAAAAAAGTTTCTTTTTGTTTTTGTCTTTATTGAGGGTTATATTGTTTTTAAAAATGATACTGTGTTTGTTATATTTTTTATGCACACTTAATAAAATTTTAGATTTAGAAGCAAAATGAACAAATATTTAGTTGTAGTGTCAGTAAAAGTTGATCAAGGCTACACTTATGATGTGCCTTATGACTTACTTTTACAATTATGATGTGCCATAGGGTTAATTATTGAATCCTGAAGTAATTATGTTTACAGTTTCCAAGCAAAAAATATCAAAAGTACCTCATATGCTACCATGCAAAAATCCTTTTCTAAGAGTTTGGAGTAACTCAAGTGGATCTGTCTACATTTGAGAGCTTTAATTTAGTAATGGATAAAATTATAAAGCTGTATTTAAATAAAATGTAGATAAAATGCACATACTTTCCCAAAATAGATGTTCGAAGCAGATCATGACTGGATATATATTCTAATATTTCATATAAAATAAGAAATACAGCTAAATGTACATTTATAAAAAGAAATAGATATTAGGCAAATACATTATCTTTACTGATATGTTAATAAAAGGGTTAAAACACCTTATCTGACCCCTGCCCTGACCTCAGGCTCTCTGTTCATTGAGTTAAAGGGCCCAGACACGTAAGTGTCAGAAAAGCATGTGAGGTCTGACACGTTACTTTGCTAAGTGTGCCCTGTGACCTTGAGCTGAGGCAAATTAATGACATTTTCAGTCTTGTGCAAACAAACACGTTTTGTTGATTCTCCAAGGTTTAATAAGTTAATACTTTTTTAAAGAGAGCATATTAGCTTTATAAACATATAAAACATTAAAATGTTGAACTGAGAAAAAAAATATTAAAAGCTACTGCCTATTGAATATATAGAAATGTTAATTTCAGAAAACTTACTTTTTATTCAGAAAATAAAAACTTGGCGCTTGACCAGAGGTGTGTGAACATTTGGTTATACATTGCATGCATTTTGCATCTTTGGAAGGTTTAAAATCGTTACAAAACACATCAGACAATATGGTTGAAAAACAAATGTGGTATTCCTCTACCCAAAATCTCATGGACTTTTTTTAAATACCACAAGGGACTTGTTTACTATGTCTCTAGGTTCCATTGCCGAGAAATTTCTCAAATAGTTGGGTGAGAAATGTTTGATGTTAGGGAGATGGGACAGGACAGGCAATGACATAGTGGCAATGTGGGAGCCACGGGTAACTCCTCCAGCCTCTCGAAATACCAAAGCCCTTTCTGTTGTTTGTTATTTAAGGAGAGGGACACAGCCTCGACACAGCTAGCTCAGTGTTCAACAGCATTTATCGATTGAACAAGGCAATCAACTTCAAATTGGTTTAAAACAATTTTAAAGGGTTTTATTGGAGTGGATTTCTGTCTGCAGGTATGCATTGGCATTTTAGCTGATATTAATGTTTTTATTTTTTTATTGTAGAAGTTGGTTTTACTAGTTGTGACAAATAACTTTGTTAACTGATTTTAAAGTAATGGGACAAAAAAACTATAAAAACAGTGTAAACCATAAAGCAATGCAACATAGTGGATGCTGGCTGCTGTAAAATTCTAAATAAGAAGATTCTTTATTTATTCTTTATTTAGAATTAAAGAAGATTCATTAATTCTCATAAAGTTATGAGAATAAAGTTTTCAAACAAATGCAGGCAAAGCTGAATCGACTTCACTATGTGGTTTTTATGTTTTGCGTAATAATTATATTGGCATTATTCATCATTTGCAACTTCTCATAACAGAGCAAAGCTGTTTGATTTATTCCCTTACAAATTCATGCATTGATTAATTATAACTACTTAATCTCTAAACAGTTCACTAAGGATTTTTTAGGACTTCATGTAATGGATGCCTTATAGCTTTGCGGCGGAGTACAAAAAGCCACATTTCACTACAATTATTATTAAGCTTTTGCAGGCAAAACTGATCTGATGGTATTAGATTGAATGTGGTTAACACATCCATAAATGTAGCACCTATCAATTTTGAAAACTCGATTTAGTGCCACAGTGTTTGTGTTGCGTGATGGAATCTATCTGCACTTTACAGAAAACTTTCATGCTGGGTTTGTGTGGTTAGGCATGTGAAAGAACACATCCTTCATAAATATATTTAAAGTTGGATGCAGTTAACCCATCATATTGCAGCCAGTGTGAGACTTTAATCATAGTGTGTATAGTTTACTCTTCAGACTTTGATTAATTACTGCAATCTCCAAAAGAGCGTGCCAGGCCAGCTTAATAATGGTAGTGTTTAACAGGCCTTCCCACAAAGACACAGGCCTGTCAGCATGGTGCCAAATTTTTAGTGTCCACACCTGTTAACACATGACACTGGAGATACATGCATTTTCCGGCAGCGGCCCTAACCCAGCACTGTTTGTTGATGCATGTGAAATGTGTGTGGTCTGCCTGACTTTTATAGTGACTTTTATTTTGCAGACATGAGAGTGGCAATTGCCACCAATTTGTACGGCATGCTAAAGGCTTTTCCTCACATGTGGCTTCTCAATGAAAGACTCTTGTCTGACGGGCATGAAAGAGTTTGCGTATCAGCTGGAGCCATTTGCTTTTCCCACACAATTTGACTTTTCAGACCTCCATGATTTACTGTATTGTTTTTAAATTTTACACCGTAATCCCTCTGCCCCACCCCTACACACAAGATTTGCTCTGTAAAATGTGCAGTACTGTGTACAAATGAGTAATCAGAGTAATATAAAATGTGACCGAAAAGGCTCTAGCAAATGTGACATTCTGAATTAAAACTATTGAAATTCTATTTACATAATTATCATCTCAATTATTACATTTTGATGGTTTCATCATTTCCCATGTGACCATTGTCCCATGAGTATAAAATCAAGGACCTTGCCGAAAATAACTGCCTTCACCTAAAACATGCTTGTGCAAAACAGTTTGTGAAAGAGCCTTTTCTGTTCTACTACTAAAGGACCGTTAGGTCCTTTTGATGTGGAAAAACTTTACTGGCCTGAACAGAGCCCTGACCTCAAAGCCAAAGAACACCTTTACGATGGACTGAAGATCATAGGACAGGCACGTTTGTGCAACATCAGTGTCTGACCTTACAAATGTTATTTTAAATTAATGGGAATATTCAACCTTTTTGTTAATTGACAGGATTCTGGTTCCAAATTTTCGAACACAGTTAATAAAAAAACATCTGCAACAGGATTACCGCAATCAGGAATCAGCTCGCTGTTTATATTAATAAATAATTTATTATGATTTAACATAATTTATTGTATATCAAGCATTAATACAAATATGAAGCGGTCAGACGTGTGCATTAGTGTCAATAATGTCACGGCTGGACAAACGGCTGAGCCAATCATATTTACTACCCATTTTTTTAAGTATTATATAGCATATTAATAAATCATATCCCTGATGAATTTTGTAGCAGTGGTGTAATTGTAGATTTAATTATCCATTTTCTTTAGTATTCTTTAGTATTTACACTGCAGCATCAGTTTATCATGCAGCTTGATTTTGAGGCATGTCAGTATGTCTTCAATATTGTGATGACGTGATTCATCTGTGTGCTTTGTGTGTCATTTGGTCATTTCATTTGGTCATTTATTGGACGCTTTTATCCAAAGCGACTTACAAGGTGAGCACAGGGTTCATCACAATGAGGGTTAAGGGTCTTGCTCAAGGACCCACATTGGTAACTTCAGTGGACCTGGGATTTGAACCCCCAACCTTCAGATTGATAACCCAACGCCCTGACCACTGAGCTACCACTCCCACATGTGCAATAAACCATTTGGTGAGTACCTTGCCATCCGTACCCTTTAAGAGCCTGGAGTGGTCTGACTTTGGCGGATTGCTTTTCAAATGGCACAATTATGCCTGCATTAATATTTACATGTTGTATTTCATGTTGTTTAATCCTATTTTGCCTGATGTGGAGCAAAAAATAAACTCTTTTTTAAATACAGCATACTTAAATAAAGGCCTTTTTTCCTTCTCTTGCTGGGAGAACCATCAAGGGCCTAATGCTCGGTTTGACATTTACTTTTTTGGACTCAGGCCATTGTTCCAGCTGCTGGCATTATTTTCTTTTAATCTGTTGTACTTTATGATGGGAACTTTAGACATGGATGGGAAACACCAGAGGATAGCCATGTAATTTAGACATCAGCTCTGGACAGCATCTGTTCTCTTAATAATACACAATTGTCTCTTATTTATTTTATTTTTTTTCAGGCCATCATGCATACCACACCATAGTTCATGTACTGACCTGTGAGATATTTCAATGCTGTTAAATTTTTTGAGTTTATGACTCTGGCTATGGATTTTCTCCCATTAATTCTGATAAAGTAGGCCACAGGAGATTTGTTAACCAATCACTACAATTCAAACCAGAAACCCATTAATGTCAGAGTTGTCGTTTAGTTTTGTTTTGATAGCGCAGAGCACAGGCCTCAGCTCTTGAATTTAAAACCAAGAGAGATTTTGATATTTATTTTGCCTTCATTTTTGTAATGTATTGAATTTAATTGAAATGCATCCACAGGGCCAGCAATTGCCTCATCATATAAACATTCCATAGAGCAGTAATGTATAGGATTTGGTTTGGAGCAGTGTGTTGGTGGAATTTAACTTAAATTTAATCAAACACAACTCTAAATAGCTGCTGCTTTTTGGTGTGTTTAGTTAAAACATGCTTCAAAGCCTTATTCTTTATTGATTTTGCTCATTTCAGCTTATTGGGTTGAAATAATGGAAAATGCAAGTGTTTAATGCAATTTTGTTTTATTAACAAATGAAACCATGTGCTTTAAAGCAGTGGAAATCCTTTTAGTAATTTAGTAATTTAACAAATTGTCTGTAAAATATATGGGTTCATGTGGTTTTAACTATTCTATAGAGATGTTTTCAGCAGTCAGCACATTTCTTATTTTTCCCCACTAGCTTTATTAACTATTGTTATTAAGAGCAGTTTTTAATATCTGCCAACACTATTTGTATCACACACATTGGCACATTGGCTATGTTTCTAACCACATGTAATTGTACTCATAGCTCGTCCCGGGTGTGGCGTTGGGCTAGCAATATAATTCTGTGGGTCTTTAAGCAAGGCCTGTGACTATTTGTAGGTTGCTGCATAAAAAAATAAAAAAAAAACGTTTGTAAATGTTTATAATATTGTGTAATATAATGTCAAGGTAATACTAACACGGTGTTTCTCTCTCTGAATCCATGAGGTTCAATGTTTAGTATTTTATTTGCTCTCTGCACATCTAGTCCATCTAATCAGCTTATTATCAGTCATATACTAAGCTAAAGTGAATGTATTGTAGTACGAAAAAACTCAAGAGTACAGTTCACTTACATTGGGTACTTGAATTGAGATTGTACATCACTGCACTTACAAAAGCTTTTAAAGTAACCTGATCTAAAACAGACACAGAGTATGTGTCTCTTTAATCTAGACTGATTTGAAAACGAAGAAAATAGTAATAATTAAAAAAAAAAGTCAGTGAAGCAACAATGAAGCAAACAAACAAAGTAACGCAATTATGTTCCATGTGTACTGATATATACTCATTTTATATAATCATTGGTTTGTGAAAGTTTAAATGAGATGCTAACTTTTTTTATCTAAAATCTGTTTATAACTTTTTTACTCACCTAAAGTTATTGGAATTGCAGAAGTATTCGAACTATAGAAGTATTCAACATATAGTATGCCCTGTCATTTTGTGCTTTTTAAACCTGCAGTATTCCCAGTGATCCATCTCAGATTTGCTGAAGTAGCCACATTCAGCACATTACACAACAGAAATATTTGACCTTCATGTGCCACAAGGGATCATTGTTTTCATCCAGGCAATCTCCAGCACGTTTATAGCACACTGTAAGTGATTAAGGCTCAAAACATCTTTAATGCATATTTAATGTGCTATACTTAAGAGCTGCAATTACTACAACTGGAGCCAATAAAAAAGAACTTTATACTATGTGCAACACTTTGTCATCATCTGTAGTGCTAAGTGAGCCAGCGCAGATTTTAAAATCATGTTAGGACATAAATCCACTGTCCTGTGCCGATTACGTTTTTGGTATTTACTCCACTGTTTTGAGAGTTTTTGTAAATGTTTACTTTGCAAGTCAGTGGCATTGAAGTGCACTTGAAATACACGTGAACAAACATGCATCAGCATTCCTTATTGTCTACTTTGTGTTCTAAAAGCGTATTATGACTGATATACTATGACAGCTTAGTTGCTTATCTTCAGATAAAATTAAAAAAAAACTGTTTCCTGCCCTCAGCCTCCTAATTTTCCAAATCACTTCATCTTAATGTTGCATAGATCTTGACCAACATAATTATTCACTCTGATTATGAAGTACAGATGGCTGCATCAAATTGATTTGTGACTTATATGTCTTAATTGTGGGTGCATTTCCACTGTGTGCAACATCCTGTGGTAGCTGGCTATTCAGCATTTGTATGGGAAATTACTGACTGAATACAAAATGCCCTTTGTGGTTTTAAACTCTGAACCAGGTTTTAAGTGGATGACCACATTGTGTGTGTTGCTTCCTTTCTCCATACTTTTTCATGTGTAACTTCTAAACTCTTTATTTAGAAAACTGTCATATTCCAACATTTATTGATTTTTAGTCAGTAAAATCTTGTATAGGCAATAACATAAAGTTATATTAGGTCGCTTGGATATTTTTATTAATTCAAAGTAACTAAAAGGTATCAAAACTTGATGGTTTGATAACACAGCACCTCTGGAGCAGTGAGGGTTAAAGGTCTTGCTCAAGGACCCACATTGGTAACTTCAATGGCCTAGGATTTAATCCCCCAACCTTCACACTGACAGCTCAACACCATAGCCACTGAGCTTACACATGCTTTTATTTCTAAATAGGCAAACTCTCCTACTGTACAAACACACAGTTTTGGAAAGATTAGAAGACTAAAGAAGTAAAAGCTATTTTAACTGCAAAGTCTGGACCAGTATTAAATAGGATTTCATAGAAGTCCTGCAATTGACATAAACATAATGTTTGACACATACTTTTGCAATGACCAGTTTGTGGACTTACTACACTGTGCAGCACGTCTGTGTGTCTTTATGTTTCCTCTCCTAAAAGTATGGGGTGGCAGGACCCCTTGCCTGCATGTCTGGCTTTCATGCGGAAACTAAATGCATTTATCTCAAGGGACCTGCTGGCATTCCTTACATCTTACCAATGCTGTAAATAATTGCCACATATCACAAAGCGCACTGTTGGGTTTCCTTACTGTCACAAAATCTGAGCTCTCCTGTAGTTACTGTTCGGTTTATGGTCTAATGATTTAAAGCAGATTTAATTTAATTTAAATAAAGAAACTATACATCATAAATTATACCTATTGTTAATGCATGGAATTAATTTTAACATTGAGTTTATTTTAAGAAATGTTTAAAAAGTAATGCATTCCATCAAGCTTCATAAGGAAAAGGATAATTTTTAGTGGACTGATTGAATTTGGCTGGGAGCCAGCATCAGGACCTTGTGAGCTTTTGTATTTAAGATCAAGGGTGCCTTAATGGTTCAGCTATTGACTTGCCATCAGCGAACATCGATAAAATAATGTGGAAAGTAAATACTGTGTTCCTGCTGGCATACTGCTTCCCTGTTATAAGGTTTTAGTCAGGAACAAACAATATAAATCTCTCCTTTTCTGCACACACAGACACACATTTGTTTTTATGCTTTATAGAGACTTCCATTCACTCTATAGAGACTTACCTAAAGCTTAAATACAACTACTCTAACAATAAACTATTAACTACCCATAACTATAACAATGCCACATGATGAAAACTGTATGATTGACATTGTGTCATCTATTACATGAGCTCCCCACATTGTGAGTGTCGAAACAGGTTTTGGTTCCCATGATGTTATATATACCTGTACAACCCACTCCCCATTACACAAACACCAGACAAACATGTCATGTACTTACTTCATGAGGATTGACTTTTCCCCCCCCACAGGAAAGGAATGTCTCACTATGTCAGCAGCTAAATGAATTTTGGTCCCCTCATAGTCATATTAACCTAAACCATACACTCACACACAAACACATGGCTATAGAGCTCCCCCGCTGTGCTCGTAAATCATTGTTATGACCAAAGTTAGGTTTCTTATCCAGTGTTCAGTATAAGACACCACTTTTCCAATCCTAAACCAACACTAAGCTTAATGACATAGAACTCCCCTGAACATCATAACTTGCAAGCTGAAGTTTCATTCTCTATAAAGCGTTAATCAGTCTGCCCCTAAGCAAACACATGACACCATACTTCACCGTTATCCCAGTAATCCCATGTTGTGAACATCCACCTAAGCTAGGTAGTGTTTCTCAACCACTGAGACTGCTGCAGGCAAGCTTCCGGCTTAGTTCCATAATCCATAAAGACATATGGTAATTATTTAGTTTTACTTTGTTTTGGAACTAAATTGAATGAGGTTATGTTAAAGACGGCAATTGATACACTGCAACATTCGGTCAAAATGCCTTTTATGTTCTGCCAAGTTAATGGTCAGCCTACTGTTTGAATAGTGACAGTGGTCTGGTCTGTGTCGCTCCTTTAATCTGATAGCATATACACAAAGACATTGGAAAGGACTCCTGTTTTCTTTTAGTCATCGTGATTATGCAATTTTTCCCTTTCATTCTCTCACTCACTAAGAACTGGGTTTTTGATTGACCACTCCTGTTCATGTTTATGGCTAAACGGGAGGAACATTTTCATGGCGTGTAGGCCAAATGGGCCTGTAAAAAGCCAACTGGCTCTAAAGCAGATCCTGTGCAAGAACAGTGAAATCTGGACTTGCAAAGCTAGTTTTAGATTTTTCTTGTCAATAGATTGGTCAATAGATATGTTCACGATTGCTACCAATAAGCTTCCTACCCTGCTACTGTCTGGGTCTGGGTCTGAGTCACTGCCTTTTTGGGTAATTTAATTTAGCCTTGTGAGTCTACACATGACTATGTGTCCACGTCTGGTATAAAGTGTCACATAATACAGGAGTGGTGGTGAATGAGTGTGAGAGGAAAGTGACAAAGTGACAAATGGGTTTAGAAAGGCCCTGTGATGTGACTGAGTTGAACATTATTTGTTGCACTGGGAGAGGATAAAATCCCACCCATCTTGGCTAAAATGAATCATAATGAGTGAAAGGGAGAGACAGGCAGGTCTTTGTAGAGTGTCTCCTCCGGTGGGTGTCAGAAACAGACCAGTGGCCATAGGAGGAGGAGTATGAGGGGTGAGCCAAGCCAACTCCCCATGCACAACTCACTAATACTGAGCTAGTAGACCATCAGATGAGCAGAACACGGCAACTCCTAAAGTCTTCTAAAAATAAGATTGAAGCCATCAACCTCAAACAACACAGCAGGTAGGGAACGTTTGTTCATAATTTGCTCCTCAGTCCGTACCTGCAATTTTAAATGTTACATTTGGTTATTAAGAAACGGGACGATGTCGATGACGCATGCAAAAACGATGCTGCTTTACAGACGTGTGTAAGCAGGTGATAAAAACACATACTGAAATAGAAGACAGTTCTTTTTCAAGAGAGAGGTGTGTCTCCCTTCAGCCATAAAACGCTGGCTGTCATCTGAGGATTCTGTGAGCTAAGAATCACATCAGACCTTCATCACATGACACTGTGGAGTCATTTGGATGTTTTTAGGTATAAATAAAACATGAGACCAAATGTTCTCATCTTTGCTAACAAAGTGTTCCTGTTTTTAGACTTTAATTTAAATGTTAAAATGTATTTGATTATAAATGAGTGGAGAGATTTGTAGATCTGTCTGTACAATGCTGAAAAGTCGTTGAGAAATTTTTTGGCTTTTCCAGAGAAAAAAGACACAGCCCAAATGGGTGAAAAGGAAATGGCTCAATTTTTCCAGGTCCGCTTATTAAAAGGGGAGCACTGGCTTTAGGCCTGTGCTAATTAATATAAAGTTGGACAGTGAAATTTGTCCTGCAGCTTTAAAACACCAATAAAAAAGTCATATTGGTATAAAAGCTGGGCTTAAATACCAAGTTATGATTCTCTTATGGAAAAATTCAATGGCATTTAAAATTATTGATGCAGCAATAGTAGCATGACAGCATGTGCAGTAAATAATGTTTGTATCTCTAGAGGCCAAATTTAAAGGAACCTTTTGATTATACTGCTGTGTTTTGGTTTGTTGCCCTAATGATGTAGATTTCCTTTAAAGCTCTAGGTCTATCAATAAATAGACTGGCTATTCTGAACCGCCTCACAGTCTGAGTAAGGAGAGACAGGGGTGCAAAATATTGTAGTCTTGTCTAAAGCCATTTGTCCACTGAGATTGAGGAATTTTTTTATTATTGTTGTGGAAAGGTGTGCCGCTACCTGTCCCGCCCAACATTTAGAACCTTCAAAGCTACGGCACTCACAAATTTCCTTTGTGTACGTGCAAAATGTATATTTGCTCACTTTATTCTCACATTATCAGGTAGTTTTTCCTTTCAGTGTTGCTTTGGCTTGCACTTAAATTATATATATATATATATATATATATATATATATATATATATATATATATATATATTCATTCATTCATTCATTATCTTCTACTTTATCCTATATTAGGGTCACGGGGGGTTCCCCATGCCCATCCAGGGGAGAACGTTTCGGGCGCTGGGCAGATACACCAGGCACAATCTATCGCTGCGCACTCACGCACACAAACACACTCTATGGGGCAATTTGGAGAACTCAATTGACTTGATCCATGTTTTTGGACTGTGCCCATCTAGGGGAGAACGTTTTGGGCGCTGGGCAGATAGACCCAGGACAGGGCGCCAATCTATCGCTGGGCACACACTCACTCACACAGACACACTCTATATGGGGCAATTTGGAGAACTCAATTGACTTGATCCATGTTTTTGGACTGTGGGAGGAAGCCGGAGAACCCGGAGGAAACCCACGTGGACATGGGGAGAACAGGGAAACTCCACCCAGATGGGGATTCGAACCGGGAATCCCTAGTGCTGAGAGGCGAAAGTGCTAACCACTAAGCCACCGTGCCGCCCTTGTGTGTAAAAGTTATATAATACATTTTGTTTGCTATCCGGCTCAATTCTTCTAGAAACAGAAGTTACTTTCTTTGTGCTGAACATATTTGTTACTAGCCTCCGTTTCGACCTGACTTTGCATAGGCTTGTAATTAATGCAGATTATGTCTTAGTAAATTTATGCATAATTGGTCCCTTCTTGTTTTTTTGTTTGGAAAATAATACTTTATTGAACTGAAAGAAAAAAATAAAACAACAAACAAAACACAAACTTGCACACATCCCCTAAATATAAGTTTCCCCTGCGCACAATAACACTAACACTCTTGGCCACCAATCACTGGTGTTGCTGCTCAAACCATGCAGAGGTGTTGAGACATCTTAAGCTGCTTCTTGGTGATTGTACACAGAAATCTCTGCAAGGTCCTAAAGAGTAAGTATGTCAAAAGTGCTAATAATATAGGTGTGGATTTGTTTAAGGAATGCCTACACACAGGCAACGACTTTTAGCTTAATTTAAAAGACCAGGTGTGTTATTATTTTGAGTTGTTACTTACAAGTTATGTATCAGTATTTATGAAAATCCTCCTAAAAGCTCTACAAAGAAGCTGCAGTAAGTGTTTTTATAATAGGCCATAAGAACATGCTCCATACAATTTACTCCTACCAGCATATACAACGTCAATGGCACTGTTATCTCAGCGTCATCGTCTTGTAGTCAACCACAATTAGTATGTAAAACCAAAATTAATGACATAGTCATTGGTGTTCATACAGATTTCCCTTACTGGTAAAGAGGCAAAAAATATATTACATGCAACAAACCTTATGTGATTGAAATGTAGTCTACATTTACCTTCATTCTATAGTTTCATAACACACTCCAACTCTGCTCTTGTGATGATTGTTGCTTGGCAATTCTACCTCACTGAGGTGCTAATTCTGACTGTTGCGTTCACCACTGCACCACTGATCGTGGAACATCCATCCATCCATTATCTTCCGCTTTATCCTATGGTAGGGTCGCGGGGGGGTTCCCCATGCCCATCCACGTTTCGGGCGCTGGGCAAATACACCTAGTACAGGGCGCCAATCTATCGCTGGGCACACACTCACTCACACAGACACACTCTATATGGGGCAATTTGGACAACTCAATTGACTTGATCCATGTTTTTGGACTGTGGGAGGAAACCGGAGGAACCCATGCGGGACTGTGGGAGGAAACCCGGAGGAAACCCATGCGGACACGGGGAGAACATGGAAACTCCACCCAGATGAGGATTCGAACTGGGAATCCCTAGCGCTGAGAGGTCAACATGCTAAGCACTAAACCTATATATATATATATATATATATATATATATATATATATATATATATATATATATATATATATATATATATGTCGCTTTGGATAAAAGCATCTGCTAAATGACTAAATGCAAATGTAATTTAAATGTATAGTCATCTGCTTTAAAGACAAAAGCAACTTCCCTGCTCCTCTACTACTGACAGTATTAATCACGAAGAAAGCTGATACTGCAGAATAAACAGTGCCTCAGCAATTTGCGAAGATCAGAGTCACAACAAAATCTGCTGTGTAGAAGCTTGTTCATAAAACAAAACCTTTATTGTCAGAACTACAGACACATTGACTTCCAGCTACCCAAGAGTGTGTGTGTGTGCGTGCAAGGGGGAGTATGATGTAGGCAGTGATGCATTGATTCCAAGTAAGCTGGAAAAAGATTTGTGTGAGAATAACTTTCCATAGATGAGTCAGAGCACCGAGTGAAGGTTGTTGGTCACTAAGAAAGTTACGTAGGTCCACTTGTGCACAAACATGTGCATGCTTGTGTGTAACTGTTTATATAATTTCAGGATTTTTAAATTCATGATGTAAGACTAGAATTCAATAGGCTTGATTCTTATGATTTGCAGGTAGGCTTAATATCCATCCATCCATCCATTATCTTCCACTTTATCCTCTATTAGGGTCGCGGTGGGGTTCCCCATGCCCATCCAGGGGAGAACGTTTCGGGCGCTGGGCAAATACACCTAGGACAGGGCGCCAATCTATCACTGGGCACACACTCATTCACGCAAACACACTCTATATGGGGCAATTTGGAGATCTCAATTGACTGATCCATGTTTTTGGACTGTGGGAGGAAACCGGAGAATCCGGAGGAAACCCACACAGACATGGGGAGAACATGGAAACTCCACCCAGATGGGGATTCGAACCGGGAATCCCTAGTGCTGAGAGGCCAACAGTGCCGCCCTGCTTAATATACATATAGGGTTATTATTCTTATTAAAGACTGAAGTCCATCTGTTTCTCAACATATTTTGTTAGTCTGCTTTAGTATGTTCTCTGATGATCAGGACTCCCAAAGAGGAGGTATTAGTGTGGTGGATGATCCTCAGCACTGCAGTGATACTGACATGGTGATGGTGTGTTAGTGTGTGTTGTGCTGGTTACAAGTGCATCAGACACAGCAGTGGTGCTGAAAAGAGAACACTACTCCAATCAATACATACAGGTGTCTGATCCACTCGTACCATTATCCACCACCCTAATGACACCTGCTCTGTCCATGGTGCTGATCATCAGAGAACAGAGTAAAGGAGACTAACAAAGTATGTAGAGAAGCAGATGGACTACAGAATGGAATTGTAGAACTACAAAGTGTCAATACTCATGGATGGCCGTATTATCAATAGAAGAAAAAAACAGACAGTAAGTATAGAACTCGCGTCTATCTAATAAAATGGCCGGAGAGCGTAATTGTAATTTAAAATCTTTATTTTGTCACTATAGCTAAAGTCAAAATAAGCCATTTTAAATTATGCATGTAGTTAAATGTGACTGTTTTTTAATGCAGAGTGCGTAATGGGACCTTAACATTTCATTTCTTTATTACTACTATTACTTTACAAATTTTAACACTGATTTTCTGTTTTTTCCAGACGACGTCATTCACACACAAGGCCCCCTGGACGGTAGTCTCTATGCTAAAGTGCGCAAAAAGGAGTCATTGGATGCTACGGCTAATGGACTACCTGTGGCAGTAGAGCAAGTTGTTGAAACCACTCCAGCTCCTGTGGACACTGCTTTGTCTGTCAGCAGTGACTCTGGGAACTCGACTGCCTCAATTAAGACAGATCGCACAGATGAACCTGGCCAGCAGGCAGTGCCAGTGATCCAGCAACCCACGCAGACTATCAGCCCTGAAGAGAAGCAGGAGCTGGAGCAGCTGCTTAGTGGCCTAGAGGCACCCATGCACCGGTCTGGGGCACCTGGGGGAGGTGGTGGAGGAGGAGGAGGAGTTCTACATCTGGTGCCAGCGCAGGTCCATGTTAACGGCCACGGCAACAGCATTGAGAGAGAGACGGATATCCTAGACGATGACCTGCCAATCAGCCAGGAAGGTAATAGTGTGGACAGTCTGGGTACATTGTCCTCATTTGAGGGACGCGCCACACCAGCGGACCTGTATGATCAACCCGAGACAGTCATTAATGGGCAAGATGTGCCATATCTGGAGAGAAGTGGACATGGAAAAGAGTCTGAACCCGTGTCTGTTCTTTATGGTTCCTCCTCCTCGGGTCCGGAGATCCTTGGGACCTCAGGGCTGCATTCCAGTGACTATGCCAACCACAATGGTGGGATCTGTCGCTCACAGTCATTTGGAGCAACACCCAGTTCAGAGCAGAAGCTTATGCCCAAGGCTCCAGCAAGAACTACCAGCAGCAGAGACGCTGTGCAGCGAGGTCTAAATGTGTGGCAACAGTATGGTGTCCCTGAAGAACCAGTGATGGATGGTGTGCACTTCAGCCCATCGATTCAGAGTCACAGCCTACCCGAGTTCCCGAATGCTGTCTCAAAGAATGAGATCGAGCAGTCCATCGAGACTTTGAACTTACTCATGATGGACTTGGATCCAGCTGTTATGCAAGTTCCCAAATCCTACAGTGCCCCATCTGGTGAGGGAACAGTGATTACCACCCAACCATCCTTCTCGAAGACACAGGCCCGGCCATCCTATCAGGCAGATTCCACCATACACTCAGCAAAGGAATACCCCCAGCTGCAGCAACACACTTCTCCTATCCAAAAGGCTCCATCTTCACAACAGTCCCATCCTTCAGAACCATCAAGGCTCAGTCCTCAGAGGTCCACAGGTCTGTGTCAGCCCCTTGGCACAGAGTCCAATGGTCTGATCAGCTACTCTGGATACCCCTCTAGCGGTCTTCAGTTAAAGCCTCTCAACACATATCCGTCCAGCACGTCCTCTCAGTCACCTGAACCAGCAGAGCCAGGCTTACACAGTGACCCTTGCATTAGCTACACTTCTCCGGCCTCCCTACAACACAGAGAGGCTGAACCACAGGATGCAAACTATAATCTGGGGGGATTGGTGGCACATCGTGTAGCAGGTAACCTACCGCAGATTTCATTTACATTAACATTTACATGCATTTCGTCATTTAGCAGACACTTTTATTCAAAGCAACTTCCAAATGAGAGAACAACACACGTCAGTTATTAAGGAAAAAATAGCTGCACTGTAGAATTATCAAACCTGATCATTATCTAAGATCCTTTATTTTTCCCACGATGTGGGACATTTACAATCCAGCCTCCACAATCTGATTCAGCCTTTGTTTTTAAATCAACTGTTTGTAGAAGAGATGTGTTTTGAGTTGTTTCTTGAAGATGCTAAGTGACAGCTTTATGGACAGAGTTGAGAAGATCGTTCTACCATTTAGCAGTGCTGAACAATACGGAGAGAGAATTAGCACCACCGTGAGGTTGAATCACCAGGTGACATTCATCATTGGGGCAAAGTGAAGTATTCATTATTTAGATAATGCAGCTTCTAGCTGCGCTACAGTTTGGGAGTTAATTATTTTAATCTAGTACTTAATGTAGCAGGATTGTGAAATATAAGCGAATGGAATATGAGGCAAATCAGAGACCACAGTTGCTTCTTGTTGTAGCCTTCCAATGCATTTTATATAACTAGGCTTTGACGACACACCCATTCATGTCTCCAGTTTTTGTGCGTTGGTCGTTGACGCGCTTAGGGAGATCACAAAGAGAGCATTGTGTAAAGGCTTGCTGGCTACCAGTCTCAGATCAGGCCTTGTTTTTGCACTGTTGGCGCATATTATTGCTTTGTCACAGCAATGCTCTTGTACAAGACATCAAAAGCGGTAATTAAAAACATTGCAGTGACCTTAATGCTTAGAATTTTATAGCAGTAAATTGGGAAATTGTGTTTATAGTTTGCATCAAATATAAAATTTTATAAAGATTTTATAATTGTGCACTAAATTCAACCACTTGTCGGTTACTGAGGAACGGTTCAGAAAAATATTTTGCCTGTAGGTACAGAGATGCCCTCTAGTGGTGCTGAAGGTGGACTGCCAAAATACAGACTTAATATAGTGTATTTTATGAATAGGTCAAAGTAAAGGAAATAAAAATGAATGTAGTTTGTATTAAAACAATTGTTTACACAATTTATCCAAAAATGGCTATGTGCACATACAAACATACACACATTCATACGTACATATATACATTCTCTACATGTATACTGTGCACATTATTTATTTATTTGAACATTACATGTACTAATGCTTATTTCCCTTTTTTTTAATAACCCTTTACATGGATTCCTCATCATCCCCCCACTTCATTCCTATCCCTCCTTCCACCTTCCTTTGACACCATCTGCATCTCTTCTTTGTGCCCGTGCTCTCCCACTGTAGAGTACACGGCTCGTATCTGCCAACTCGGAGGCAAAACAGCCGTTTCTGAACCTGACAAAAATCATCGCACTTTCTCCTTTCCTGGTTGGTTTCTTCCCACTTTTTTATTTTTGTTATCCAATATGGAATAACATTTTCATAGTATTCTTTCTCTTTCTTACTGACATTTTGTAGTTGTCCCTGCTTTTGTTTTTTTAATTCTATTTTGCCTCATATTAGTTTCCCTGTGTTTCTGATCTGTCTTTGTTTCTTACCTTTTAGAGCTTCCCTCTCATGCATACCAACATTTTATACGCTGTCTGCCTCTTCTTTTCTCTCTAACCTCTAAGATTAACTCTCTTTCTAAACAATAAGAACCTGCAGTGTGTTTTTCTCCGCTTCCCATTAACATGAACATTTCAACCTGTGTACCACTTGGACTGTATTATCCAGTGATCCCCCAAAAATGCATTCACACTACTGGCCAAGACAGTTTTTGCATGAACAAAACAAAGTGCAGAGACAAAGACCACTTTGTTTCCAACTACCAAGTGCAAGTCATAAGATACATCTTGCCAAAACCTAGGAAACAATACAGTGGCATGGAGACACAGGCCTTATTCAAGGCCTCTCCTCCGTGTCTGCTTTAGCATTTAAAGGGATAACAAAGCTTAATAAAGCCTGTGGGATCCCTGAGCTATTGCATGGCTGTTATCTCTCATTGGGGAATTAATGGGTATGACTGTGTTTTGTGTTCAGAAAGGTAACTTACAGTAGCCAAATGTCAGCTTCCGTTCTTTGCCTTCAATGTCTTCCATCTCAGATCCACCCAAAAGTGATTGCACAAAAGCCTGAAATAGACCATGCCTCAGACCTCTCAGACATATCCTCAGATAACCTTTTTCTGGAGAAGAATGGGGATAGAAAATAAACAAATGAAAACAGGAAGAAATCTTTTCCTCCCTGTGTATTCAGACAGAGGAAAAGGATGGGGGATACACTGCAAATCACAACTGTATCAGCTTGAATTCATTAAGCCTGTACAGTTGCTAAGGAAACCGCATGCCATGTTTGACATGCACAGCTGTGGTCATTTCAACCGTCTTGCTCATAGAATGTGTCCCTTGCACACATTTTCAGGACAAGGTCCAGAGAAACTCATTCGCAGCATCCACACCCATGTCAGTAAATTCAAGGTCTTTGTGTTATGGCAACATGATTAGACACAAGTGTAAGTGGACTGTAGGTGGATAGGCCATGAGTCCTATAAGAAGAGTCTAGCCTGCAGGGATTTTACCAGCTTATTTAAATATTCTGAACTCCGGTCAAGGCAGTTCTGCAGTTTCCTTAGTTCCATCAACCCTCAGCAAATAATGGGTTTGACAATTAGCTGATTCAGCTAAATAGCAGATTCAGGAGGGTCTGCTACCAATCTACCGCCATGCGCTGATAGCTTAAAGATTTTGGCAGCCTTCTAAACCATGTAATTGCTCAATGGTCTCCATGCTGCAGGCCTGAACTGTCCACAAGGCTTATGTCTGGATAAATCGATAAATATTTTGCTCAGACTGTTGCTTGGTTTCGGAAACACATGGGTGTGTTTGTGCACACCCCCATCTGGCTATGACTGGAGTCTTACATTCGTGGAACCAGGGACTTTTGAGTATGCAGCTGATTCATAGCCAGCTTTACTGGACTCATGCGGAGCCCCATGTGATCTTAGAAACAGACTGCTGATATGAACTCTCCCTAGATTTGAAACTGTATATATTGTAATATTTAATGCATTGTGGTGTCTATTTATAGACACAGAGTATAACAGAGTAAAAGTGCTGAAGTGCTAAGTATAATCCTTGTGAAATTTTTGAAACATAAACTGACTATACATTTTGAATTGAGATTTGATGGATCATAAAGCACATAATGCTTATTTTCCTTCTTACCATACATTTATTAGCAAAAATCCTTATATCCATGATACTCAAATATCATGCATTTTGTTGTCTGTTTTGCGGATGTGCAGATAACATTTACTACTAATATAAAACCTACTAAATTTCATGTTTTTATATATATTTTTTACTGTAATATACAACTGTTTTGTATGCTCTGGCAGGAGTACAGTCTCAGGAGGTTTTAGCTGAAGGCTCAGCACCAGGGCGACGGCGGGCTGTCAGTGAAGGCCAGTCCCAGGATGAGAGTCCCACCCGAGTCCGCTCCCCTATTCGCTGCATTTCACCAGAATTGGCCAATACCATTGCCTTAAACCCAGGGGGGCGGCCCAAAGAGGTAGATTCTGAATCTTTTAGGCATTCAATAATGTGCGAGGAATTGTAATCCTCTGTTTATATGTGAATGTGTGTTTTCTTGTTTTTTACATTTCTAGGGACAAATGCACAGTTACCGGGAAGCCTTTGAAGAGACTGATGGGGGTCCAGTAAGCCCTTCGGCATCTGTGGGCGGTGAGGTCTTCCCCCAAACCCCTGCATTCCCCGTTTCGCCACAAACCCCTTACTTCAATCTGTGTAAGTTTTCCATCTGGAGGAGAAGGGTGCCATAGAACATGGTACATAATATATACTACACAGTACATAGCACAAATAATTAAGTAAACATTTCATGATAAAGTATTTTTATCTACAATTATAATAAAATTTCATAAAGAACAGTATTATTTATAACTAAAATTTCTTGTAGCGGCACATGCACGGTGTGTGTGACATCCAAAGAGGGAAGAGTCAAGGAGAGACTTAAATTTAAATTATTGTGAAATAAATTTTAACGTTTAAAATGATGTTAGATCTACCAGAAATAATGTTCTTGTCAGTGTGGGTTGTTTCCTTTAGGATATCATCTTTAGTCATCTTTTTCTCCTACATTTATTCATGGTAGGCCAATACTGACACAAAATGTCTATAAGCCAAACTCATGGCTCATCAAGTAAATGACCTGTTATACAATGCTGTAGTCTGTATTAGACTGGACACATTACAAAAAGGGCCAAGCAGCAGGTGTGAAGTGTTGTGCTTTGTCTGTGATACTCACATGAAGTGGCCTAATTAATAGTGAGCTCTATATGTGGTGTTGGCTCATAGACATTCCCAAAAGCTTGCATATGAAAGACAACTTGCTCTCTCTTGTTCCCCGGTGAATGTCAAAGAAAATATTCTGTTGATCCCACTAGAGGAACCAAAGCAGCTGAGGTTTTATTAAATATTACCTCATCCTAATTCAGCAGCCAAACTGTCTATATGACTTTTAAAATAAATACCTGATTTATAAGAAAATAAAAGACCAGGTCCTCATGTTTGAAATAGTTTTTTTTTTTTATCTACTTGCACTCTCAATCTGTTTTATTGTCATTGGCTCATTTCACATATCTACTCATTAGAAACTTCTATTTGAAATCTCTCTCTCTCTCGCTGTCTCTTTTCTCTCTCTCTGTCTGTTTCTATAAACTATTCTTGTGAATAGTATTTCAGGGTCTGGATTTCATTTAGGCTGAGCAGCTCAAAAAATGTATAAATAATTGAAATAATATTTTGGCTCTTGATTAGTTAGGGAATAATACATATGTTGTATTTGAGCATTTTCCAAACCTTAATATTATATAATAAAATAGATAGCATTTCCGACGTTTTCATGCAGCTATCTCTATATTAGTGGGGAGCATGAGACAGCCTTGTCTGATTTCCTGGTCAGTGGAATAAAGCTTTCATGCTCTGAAAACATTTCGAAAGCAGCAGCTTCACTTTGGCCCCCTTCTCCTGCAGCAAATTGGAGGACTGAGAAGTCTTCCCCTACCCCACTGCCTCTCCTTCCCCTTTCCCTCCCCTTTCATATTTAGACTGCCAAACAAAGAATTGTATTGGATTCTTTGGTAAGTGGAGAATGTGCACGAACTTTCCCACATCCCAGTGTGTTAGATGTGCCTCAGAATGCACCTGTTCAGATGCAATCACGCACAGCTTTAACAGGCATGCATGCAGAGAGCAGCCCTCATAAAACCCAAAACACAAGCACCACCACCATGTTTTTTTCACATGAGTGCTGCTCTCCTTTTTGCTGTCATTAGATTACATTTTTTGTCTTAATAGTCCAGCAACCCTGTGCACTGCTGTGTTTTTGAGTCTTCACCTTCATCACTACCTCAGTTATAAGTGTTCCCCCAGTTAAGTGTTGTCAAATGTGTTCATTAAGCCTTGTTTGTCTGCATGGGATTCTGTTGGCGCCTAATCCGACAGACTGTTTCATCCAGAGAATACATTCTTTGAATGAAACACTTGCATGGCCTAGCCAATAAGCATGGGGCATATTTACAGTTCTCAATGAAAAACCTCCCCATTTTCCATTTTCTTGTCTAACAGCCCAGATCTGTGTGTTCTACATTTTTTGTATACTTGACTATTTAAAAATGGACAATACAATGAGTAGGTCAGCTGGAGAACAGTCTCTAAGCTGCTTCTGTTGTTGACAGCCTTTTTGGTAAGAGTACATGCAGATCTGCACTGTTAAAGTAAATGTCTCCACCTGTAACTAGCCCTAATCAAAATATTCTGTTTTATGATATCCACAGGCCGCTCTCCACCCGGTTTGGCCAAAACACCACTGTCTTTCCTGGGCTTGAAGCCGCATAACCCTTCTGAGATACTTCTCAACCAGACCGGTTCAGGTAATCAGATGCCATTCTTAATGTCACATCATTAACCTCTGTAATAAAAATTAAAGAGAAATTTGCATTTACCTTTCTTCAGTCAGACTCACATTTCATGAATGCAGCGCTCTACACAATGCTGAATGTTGTATCTGTTTTTGTAAACATATACTATGTTTTGAATTAGCTGATTACATGGATTCCTATAAGGTAGTCTTATGCCAGTTTATAACATGGCTAATATGAAAATGTTATTGCTTTAAAGTCTCATATAAAAGATGTTTGAATTTATTAGATATATTTTTATAAATTTAATACTCTGTACATTGAAGTCAAAAGAGCCACATTTTTATCTCTAAAACTTTAATGTCTAACTAAAAACACCTATGCACACACACACACACACAGGCAGGGGGGTTCCCCATGCCCATCCAGGGGAGAACGTTTCGGGCGCTGGGCAGATTCACGCCAATCTATCACTGGGCACACTCACTCACACAAACACACTTTAGAAGAAGTGACCATGACACAGTTTGGCATATGAACAGATAAATCTTTTTTTGATTAAAGCAACACAAATGGACTCGAACACACTGGAACTCACTTTTACCCACTTTTGCCCACTTTTACCCCCAAAATGGCGGATGCACGCACACACACACACACACACACACACATATATATATATTCATTCATTCATTCATTATCTTCCGCTTTATCCTATATTAGGGTTGCGGGGGGGGTTCCCCATGCCCATCCAGGGGAGAACGTTTCGGGTGCTGGGCAGCTACACCCAGGACAGGGCGCCAATCTATCGCTGGGCACACACTCACACACACAGACACCACACAAACACACTCTACATGTGGCAATTTGGAGAACTCAATTGACGTGATCCATGTTTTTGGACTGTGGGAGTAAACCGGAGAACCCGGAGGAAACCCACGCGGACACGGGGAGAACATGGAAACTACACCCAGATGGGGATTCGAACCAGGAATCCCTAGTGCTGAGAGGCGAACGTGCTAACCACTAAGCCACCGTGCCGCCCCTATATATATATTACCATGCATGGCAATATATATGGCCATGCATTTTCTCTTGTTCAAAAATCCAAAAGTCGAAAAGGAAGGTATGACGTAGTTGGGTAGTTGTGGAAGAATTTGATTACTGTGCAGTAGTGATGTTTTAGTAAGTGCTTTTTTTCAGACTTTTTTTTCTTTGCTTTAATGATGTACTCAGAATAATCCATCAGCCAAAAATGTACTACATAAATCTTAGACTGTGGACTGCTGTCTCCAACTTTACATCTAAAAGTTGGAGCAGTAATGTAGATGCGACTAAAAGCAGCACAGATAGTGGACAGTGTTTAAACATGAAGCTACACTGCATTCACTGATCCACTCACATTAGTTCAACACCCAATCACCACAACAGTGATGAAGTCATCCAGCACCCTGATAATACCACCTCTGTGGTAGACCTGTGAAGTGTAAAGGCAACAAAGTACACTGAGAAACAGACACACTACAGTCACTAATTGCACAAGAAGTGCATGCATATAGTAAATGGAACTGATAAAATTAACAATAAGTATTGAGAACGTGTTATTCTTCTGTTCATCTGCTTCTTAGAACGAAGTACATGCAACTCAATGTCTTTATACATTACTAATGGATAAAGTGTTTAATAAGTGCATACTCAGAACTGTAAAATATAAAATAAAAAACCACAATCTCTGCACAGTGAACTTTGTAATAACTCTTTTCACAAGTAGTTTGCCCTGGGCCACTTTTGAGGTGTTTTATGTTGATGTTCACCGTTAATTCACCGAAGCAACTCAGAGGATGTCAGTTACGTAAAGTTATAAGGTGACCTGTGAAATATGAGTTTAGGAGTTCCCCATAGATTTCACTAGAGCAAGAGATGTTTGACTTGGCCGGCTGATTCATGAAATTCTGCCTACTCCAATCTTCCTTTACTATTCTGACACATTTTATGTTTGAAAACAGTCTTGAGGAAATCTAACTTCGTCAGCTGAAGCTGACATTTATTTACCGAACAGATTAAGTTAGAAATACTAATTTCATAAACACAGGATATTTGCTCACCCTCTAACATCTTCCATCCTATCATTTATTATTGCCTTCTGCTTTCATGTGACCCTTTTCTCTGTATTTCTCCTCTTTTTTGCTCCTTGGCAATGCTCTGTGTTGTGTCTTACAGAGGGTGAAGAAGAAAAAGGTAAATTTGACCTCTCTTTAATCAGCTCTTACTAATGCAGTGAACGTCAGTCTCATGGTGACGCATACATAATTAGTTGTTCCATTTGCTTGTAGTTGAATGTCAATGCTTGCTCGTAATCTTCACACATTTCGCGTATTTAAATATTTGTTGGGCTTTGTTCTCACTGTGCATTAGTTCTAGAGGGTTATGACTCGTGACCTCACTAGAAGGTGCAAATATCCTGTGTATATGTGTGCTTACAGAACCGAGGAGCTACGTGGCGTCGATTGCTCGGTCAGCATCAGTAAGTGGAGGACAACCTTCTTCTCCAGTGTCTCCGACTTTTGATGGTGGAAGTTTGGCCAGAGGAGCCTCTGTATCGCACCCATTAAACCCACCCTTGTCCTCCAGCAGCCCTGTGCAAGTCCCTGAGGGGTATGAGAACATTTTGAGAGATTTTGTTATTACATACTAACTCCCCTTAGAGTGAATTCTTTCAAAAGCAGTATGATAAAATGACACTATCCTTGGTGTATCCTGGGTGTAAGTGCCCAAAACATCAATTGTGTTCTATAATATGGCCACTAGATGGCATTTTGTAATTGTTCAAGAAACCGGTGTCTCGTTACTCAGCAATCAATGTTCACTTTAAAAACTGGACTAGATTACGTCGTAGAAGACCAGTTTATTAACCATTCAGTTTTCGCATTTATGAATGAAACATTGTTTTATTATAGTATGTTTGTATTTTATAAAGCAATAATGCACTCAAAGTTGTGCATTATTGTGAATAAATCACAGGAAAAATGTGTAACTCTCGTGCCTTTCTGCTCTAGTTATTAATTGTATGTTTGACTGAGCTTTAACCAAAAGTTTTCTGATTTATGATTTATTATTTTTATTTATTTTACTTTCACAGAGAACATCCCATGACTGATAGTGGAGTGGGTTTGAGTACTCCATCCCATGGAGTTGGAGATTCTGGTTTCCGTTCTCCACCTTTTCAAAATCTGTCACAGTCTCCAACTCAAATGTACCCTTCCTACGTGACCCCTGGCAACATTTCAGGCAGCTACATGACCCCTGTGCCTTATTCTTCTCCCTCACAGCATATCCATCCAAGTATTATGGGAGGTCAATCAATGCCTTTTAGTCCTGATGCACAGCACCACCCAATATCTAATGAGACACCATCTAATTCTACCCTCCAGCAAAGACTAGCAAACCTTGATGGTCCTCCCCTTGCCCAGCAACCATATCCTTCAAATGGCTATCAGACTTTGACATCCAGCAGCCCTGTTCTTCCAAGGCATGGCATGGTATCACAAGCAACACAGAGTAGTCCGATGCTGAACAGACAGGTGCCTGTTACTCAGGGTACACAAAGCAGCCCTATACTAAACAGGCAGGGTTTCCAAAGTGGGTACCAGCCATGTGTTACCCAGTCAGCTGTCCAGCCCAATCAAAGCAGCCCAGTAATGAGCAGACAGATACCTGTTAACCAGGGCACCCAAGGCAGCCCCACTTTTAACAGACAAGGCCACCAGAGTCCCTCTTTCGGCTATCCAACAACCCAGTCAGCCATCCACTCTAACCAGATGAGTCCAGTGTTAAGCAGACAGGTGTCCCTTAACCACCCTGGCCAGGGAAGCCCAGTCTTGTCACGTCACCACTCTGTCAGCCAGGTATCGCATGGAAGTCCTAGCCTGGACCGTCACCCCATGCATAGTGGGTACACGACGCCAGATGAGAGGCATGGTGCCCTGTCACGGCAGAGCAGTTCTTCAGGTTATCACCCCCCCTCCACACCATCCTTCCCAGTCTCGCCTGCCTCTTTTACGGATAGCTTTAGACAACCACAGCTTCCAGAAAAGAGACGCATGTCAAGCGGCGAGAGGCCCAACGGTGCCCTCTCTTATAACACACTCAATGGAAAGGTTTCATCTCCCATTTCCAGTGGAGGGAGCACTCCAAGTGTGCACTTCTTCCATACACTTCCAGATTTCTCCAAACTTAGCATGTGTGGTAAGTTTATGGGTATAATATTTAATAAAAAAAATGGATCTGAATATTTAGGATTCAATATAAAATGACATATGAGTGTTGCATGTTACATAGTCTCCCCTGAATGATTTAGTTTTTATGTTAAGATTTAATTAACATGTGATTTAGTTAGTATATTAAGGATGCAACGTGCCATATGAAAAAGGTAGTAAACTTATTGCAGACACTAGAACTGTAAAATTTGAATGTAAACATTCAGCCTCAGTGTCCTCTTTAGCTGTGTCCATGAAAATCTAATTAAACAACAACTTTTGTTTTGTAATAAAGTGATCTATTCTAACATGATTTCATTGTGTCTAGATGGAAGTCCAGAGACCAGATTGAATGTAAAGTTTGTCCAAGATACTTCCAAATTCTGGTATAAACCAGACATTTCCAGAGAGCAAGGTAAGGTTTGATCTTTGTAAGATTTCACTTATGGCTGGGTGAAGATTGTTTTTTAGTCTGTGGGCCATTTCCTATTATTAAAAAACAACATAATTTTTTAAAGAAAGAAAACTGAACAATTTTTAGCGTAAAATCCGTATCCCACTTGTGCAGCATGGTGGTGGTAGTATCATGGTTTATTCTTGATTTGCTGCACCTATAAAGTACATCTTACAATCTTGCAGTTTTGGATAGAATTCTGAATCATACTAACCAATTAAAATGCAGCCTTTCAGGACATCTAAATATGTTTTTACAGTGTTCAGACAAGATATTAGTGCATTATATGGATTTTATATCATATTACTTGTAATCTTGTAGTTGTGTGTGAATTTAATTTCTATTACATTGCATGGTACTCTGTATTTATGTTAATTTATAGTTTTGGTATTTTAATAATATATTTGCAGTATTTTGGCTAGTTTTATTGGTTTAAAGAGGTACTAAACAGTAGAAGATTATTCAGGAGCAGAGTTAGTTGCTCTTGGTTAAAAAGCCTACATGAGACATCTGTTATCTGTTTATGAAAAGATGGTGATAGATGAACTGTTAATGCTTCTCTTTGTTGTTCTTGATTTTTGTCAGCTATTAATATCCTGAAAGAGAGGGAGCCTGGAGCATTTATCATCCGGGACAGTCACTCATTCAGGGGAGCTTATGGTCTGGCCATGAAGGTGGCCTCTCCACCACCTACAGTTCAGCCGACCAAAAAAGGTATATGACACTATGCCTTCAGGTTGTAGCTTAAACTTTCTGCTGCAACCAGCTTTCAGTTCACTCAGCTGCTTTTTTAGTTTACACAAGGCACATGTTCAAGGCAACAGCGAAATCTTTGCCTCTCATGGTATAAATGATTCTTACATCCATCCATCCATCCATTATCTTCTACTTTATCCTCTATTAGTGTCGCGGGGGGGTCCTCATGCCCATCCAGGGGAGACCCTCTAGGGCGCTGGGCTGACACACAGGGCGCCAATCCATCGCTGGGCACACACACTCACATACTCTATATGGGGCAATTTGGAGAATTCAATTGACTTGATCCATGTTTTTGGACTGTGGGAGGAAACCGGAGAACCCGGAGGAAACCCACACGGGTAAAACATGGAAACTCTGAACCGGAGTCCCTAGAGGCGAACGTGCTAACCACTAAGCCACCGTGCCGACCTGATTCTTACTTAAAAACAAAAAATAAATATTTCACCTCAACATGAGACAACTTACAACATACAAATTCTATGAACACATGAATTTAATGTTTGTTTTTCAGCATAGATGCTCTTAGAATCATGTATGCTTGGTTCTTAGTGAATATGGGAGCAGACCCTCATGGTTAATGTGCAGGGCATGAGACAATCTGGCCCTTTTCTGTAATTATGCTCATACCTTATTAAAAAATGCAAAGGTTTAAATTCCATACTGTGTAAGTAAGCTTTGATTAAAAAAAAAAAAATCCAAAATTTTCCGAAATTGCAGCTGAAATTGAAAACTAAAATATTATTATTACATTTGTACAGTCTCTTATTTGTATAATTTTCCTCTTTAAACTTTTTTTTATTAGTTGTGTTTTTTTCATCTCACAAGTTGTCACTGGTTATGTTGTATTGTTAAATATAAAATGTTGCAGGTGACCTCACCAATGAGTTGGTTCGCCACTTTCTGATTGAGACAAGTCCAAAAGGCGTCAAACTGAAGGGCTGTCCAAACGAACCGTACTTCGGTTAGTATCTTTTACAATCTGTTTTCATCTACACTTCTCGTAAAAGCAGTATATATTTACAGTATAAAGACATTATTTTAATAATTTATGTAAGTAGGGTTCAGAAGCCTTTTGATATATTTTGATTGTTCCACTACATTCTACTTAACAACCACTGGCTGAGCCACAAGCATTTATTTTATGACTGGCTAAGAAAGCAAAAGAATAAGTCCAGTGTTATCCCAGACTGACTGTAAAATGATTGCTGTATCGGAATGCTTTATTTTTTGCCTTTTGTGTTCTCAGAGTTCTCAGACAAGCTAACCACTCTGCCATTTTGCCAGAAAGAAAATAAATATTTCTTTCAATGGTTAATAGCTTATATTCTTATCTGTAATGCTATTATTAGGAAATGTATTTCTTTCTAAATGAACTAAGCCACTATATATAAAACAATCAAATAATATTTTCTGTTTATTGGCTTGTATGTTGTTATGTACCCAAAGGTATGTTGATTATTTTATTAAAATGTCTTCAAAGAAAATCAGGTCTATAAAAAGTATGAGACAGACCTGATCCCCAATACATATTCAGACAAAGGGCTTGACACAATTGTATTTTTAATGACTATCACTTGCTATGTGAAATTACATTTTAGAATCATGTACCAGTTCTTTAAGAGGAACAAGATGCCCTGTTCCAAAAACACATCCAAACATAAGGAGTGGGGTGATAATCTACTTAAAAATAATAGCAATTATATTTAGTTAAGAAAAACTTACTATAACTCATACATAAGGGTATCCTAATGCACAGTTCAATAATGTTTAAGCCAGTAAGGCTACCTACAAATAACTGATGTTTGGGTCAAGTCTACACTAGGGGCATTTTGGATGTATATTATCTTTGCATTTTGTTGTAAAGCTTCTTATCTAATGTTATATTATCTTGAGCAGTAGATAATGGTGAGGTCCACATCCATCAGCTATACACTGATGTCTTTCAGTCATTTAGCAGACGTGTAATTTCAGATTGTTACTGAAAAAGCCCTTCGGGATAGTGCCGTCACTGAGTAATTGCACTTCTTTACTGACATTGAGTTGACAGTTCAAATGATGTACTGCATAGCAGAGATTCAATTTATGACATGACTTGGGACAGTGTCAAAGAAGGCATGTCTGTCTCTGATTTCCATTCTCATAAATCTTCCCCACATTCTCATCTTCTCACCCTGTGTGTGTTTTTAGGTTGTTTATCTGCGTTGGTGTACCAGCACTCCATTACTCCACTGGCTTTGCCCTGCAAATTGGTCATACCCACAAAAGGTAAGTGATTTGGGTGTCGTTGGCTTTTTTGTGCATTTGTCTGGTTAAGATGACCTCACACTAGCTCATCCATGCCGTCAGAATGATCTATGGCTCTCCAGCTTCGAGCGTGGTGTGTGCAGAGTGATCGCAGCTGGTTTCCTGCTTTTGCCAAGTTTCCCATGCCAGGAAGATGTTTAAAAGGCAGGCGACTAATGTTGTCTGTCCTGGCCTTTTTAAGCAGTGTGCAACAGGGTGTGAGAACTGCATGCTTACTCTCAGCAAGCTGTGAATTCCCTGCAGGAAAGTGAGAACTAATAGCTGACATTTGTCAACAAGTCCTCTGCAGATTTCTTTAATGTGAAGAAATCACCATTAATATTATTAAAAATATTTTTAAAACACACACAGTCAGAGGTAAAAATAAGAGATCAGGTTCATAAATACAGGCAATTCTCTGCTTTTTGGTGTACTTCCCATCATTTACTGCTAACACATACAGTACAGGTTACAGCATAATTTTTAGAAAATCATAATTTACATAAAAAATTTGATTCCAATAAAAACAAAATTTACAAGTAAACAAAATATTTTTTATATCGCTACTTGTGCAAAATCCAGATTATTTGTGTCAGTATGTTAAATTTTGTAAATATTTAGAAGTTTGTTTCCTGTGGGCTTTATCTTATTGTTTGGAAAATCGATTAAACTAGTGGACCAGGGTGAATTGTTGCATCCACTTAATTTTTATTTTAATTTAATTAAGAAGTCTTATGCGGCTTTATTTCTTCTTGATTTCCAGATCACAATGAGGAGATACAGAAACCTGAGGTTGCCACACCAGTCAATCAAGCCGCAGAACTGCTCAAACAGGGTGCAGGTAAACATCAATTTTACTTGTATTTATTACTTCAATGGAAAAAAATTATTAATTATAAACGAAAATTAGCATGACATCAAACCCACATCTGCACAAAGCCTATAATGGATGCCTATTTTAATGGCATCCTGTGTACAGTACAGCTTATGGAATAATGGTGTGGCTTAACAGATCCAGACTCAGAACACAAAAACAGCAGTTAGGTACAGTCTTGCAAACAAATTAATAATTTTTCTGTTAAAATTTAAAGCCTAAAGTCACATTTTCATTTCCTGCCTCCAGGTGGCAGTAATGCATACATGTCTGTGTGAATCAATATAAAAAGACAAAAATTCATAAACACACAAAATAAAACATGCATAGATGACCTTAAATTAATAAGAAGCAGCGACATGAAAATGAGACATAATCATGACAAAACACTACACAAGTGCAAGTTTGAAAGTAATAATAATAATTAATAATATTAATAATAATAATAACAATAATAGTAGTAGTAATAGGAGTGGCAGTATATATACCTAAATTGGATTACAATGCCACAGTGCAGCTGAATAAATTAGCCTTAAATCATGTACATAATATTATAGAATGTAAAGTTGTACAGAAGGTAGTTGTGGTATTATTTAGATCTGTGCTGATTTCCAAACCAACGATGTGACTTAGTTTGTTTTGTTTACTGTCATTCCTGTGAATATAGGGCAGAAGAGTCCTGTTGATTCTTATGGTAAACTTGGTCATGCTTTCTTTTTTGAGCTCATCTGTGTTTTCTACTCTGATGCATTCTGACTGATATTCACTTTTGTCTTGAAATTGTGCATGAAAGAATTTTACAGAACTCCAGGTTCTATATCTGTGTCTCTATCTTAATCCGTCCACCAAAACCTGACTGTAGTTTGCTATAGCCTCTGTTAGGCCACTGTGTTGTTTGGATGCTTCTTCAGAAAGGTCTTGAGAGCATGTTTGAAAATCAGGAAACTGCACGGCATGAACACATTGGTTATATGAACCAAACAAGAAGAATACTGTAAACATACTAACAATTTTCTTTTGTTTGTAAAATATAATCTTACAAATCTCACTTAAATAAAATATATGGAAACTATTTAAAGGTTTGAATTTACCTAATTCTTTAATGAAAATACAACACAACTTGCTTTATAGGGTTATTTAAATACAAATATCTTACGAGTTAAACACATCCCTGTTTTTATTTATCCATATATGTTTTGTTTTCATTTTTATAAACTGATGTTAACAGTTTTATTAACTGACTACAATTACTGATTACAACCAAAATCAGGCTGACAAAACTCAATGTTTAATATGCGGACCAACCTAAGACTCCTAATAGGAGGCAAATTGCCATTATACACTTATCTTTCAGCTGTCAAATTCAAAACAAAACACTAATATCAAAATTTAAATAGTATTTGAAACAATAGATCTAAAATATGTCTGCCCCGTCTGCAAAATATAATGAGTAACCGTTTCATACTCTTAGCTAATAAATTAACTGCAACCCATCAAATTTTAGTACTTTCTGTTGTGCAATGTCCAGGATTTTGATAAGGGTTTAAGAAAGTAGTCCATCCATATATATTTTTATAACTACGATCTTGCTATAACTTTACATTTTACAATGCAGGCCTGTATAAAGTTACACCCTTGGGAGTATAGGGCTTTATCAGCACTAGTGTGTTTAAAACATTATAATATGAAAACTTTCTGTGTCGAGACAAGTAATTCAGCTCAGCATTAAAATCAAAACACTAAAATAGAGACCCTGTATTTTCAAAGTAAATGAGTTTTGAAAGATTTATAGAGGTCTCCATTTAGGGGATTTAAAAAATGCCCTGTTTTTATCCCAGATGTAAAACAGAAACGTTACTGTGTGTGACACTATTGTGATCGCATATGAACCAGAATTATGTGTGGAAAGCAAAAAGTGTATTTTGTCATCAGTCTCAATAATTAAAAGATAGAAATATCTGCAAAGTGTAAAACATGTAAGACATTGGAATAATGAAAATGGTCAAAATAGTAATTCTTGTTGTTGGACAAAATAAGTGTTATCATTTACTTAACACTTCATTTCTAAATGGGTTTTAAATCGAGTTCAGTCCTAACCAAGGACTGAACTCGTTGTGTATTTCTGATTATAACATAATGGAAATGATATGCAATATACATATTTTTTGTCACATATTTACTTCTGTTCATTTTCAGCATGCAACGTCCTCTATATAAACTCAGTTGAGATGGAGTCTTTGACCGGGCCACAGGCCATCGCAAAGGCAATTTCAGAAACCCTAACATCCAGCCCAACTCCTACTGCCACTGTGGTCCATTTTAAGGTGTCATCACAGGGCATCACCTTAACAGACAACCAGAGAAAGTAAGCTCAGATGTAACGAGGAGCTTATGCAGCAGACACACATGTAACCTGCCACATTAAAATTAATAATAAAAGACTTCTTTGTTGAAATGTTGTGTTTATTATTAATTTTAATGTGGTGGGTTAATTGTACCCGAATGTGACATATATTTTTCCTGGTTGTCTACAGGCTTTTCTTCAGACGTCATTACCCCATCAACACAGTCACATTTTGTGACATCGACCCCCAGGAGAGAAAGTATGTATACATATATCTCAAGATTTTCTTGCTTTTCTATATACTATTGTGATTGTATCCACTTAATCAACAATTTATAAAATAGATGTCCACACACAATAAAGGGTGATTTTAAAATATTCTTTATCTCATTCTAGGTGGAATAAACCTGAAGGTGGCACTGCAAAGTAAGTCCTGTTCTTTTGTTAATGCTGTAATTTTTAGGGTAGTGTAATGGAACAGTGGTTAGACCAAAAAGTAACTGAGTTCAGCTCACAGGTAGGACAGACAACCTCCTTCTAGTACGGAGTTTGCAGGTTCTCCTCATGTCTGTGAATTTCCACCTAAACATGCCAGGATCCCGAAATTAGAAAAGGGATATGATATATTTATTTTTCCCCCCACACTATAAATGTTAAGTGTGCAATCTGATGTTGCTTTTTGGCATGAGCTAATTTATATTAGATAATCAGCTACCTGGCTGTTTGCTCTTGTAAAACTTTCTAAGTGCTTCTTTTATGCATGTCTGTACATAATTACAACTTCTTGCTAAGATGTGGATACCCTATGATAGCAAATCATCAAGCATTTATGATCTTTTAGCCAATTAAGTTAGGCGAGTGAAGCATACTAAACTGTTTATTATGATATAAACATTAGCAGTAAAGTTTAAAAATAAGTTTATAAAGCATTTAACAAGTTTCCCCAAAACCCCTTTAGGTTCTGTATTAAAGAATTTGTGCAGTTATGCAATTGCCAGAGGATTAATGTACTAAGACAGCTGAAGCATGAAGAGCAGATTTTGGGCAGATGATTAAAGTTCATGATGTCAGGACAAAAGCCAATTAAAATGGGATGATGTTAGCTGTTTTAAAGGTCAAAGTGAGAGGATCAAGTACAATGTAAATCCAAGATGATCAACCAGTTGGAGGATTGTGTAAAGCATTTGCAGATTGTGTGATTTAATGTTAAGGACATTGCGGAGCATTTAGGGTATTGTTAAAACCAGTAATCCTAATGTTCTCCTTATGCGTCATGCTCATTCAAACAAGATGTGCTGCTATTATTATAGTGCTGCTGATATTATAGTTTTACCAAATAATGTGATTAGTAACTAAATATGTTTACTTATGTAAATTAGATAAAACAAAATAAACAAGTTAGTAATATCTGATCTTATGAAATATACTTGATTAATAAAGCAATAAGGTATGAGAGGGTTTCCATTATTGTAAATAAATCATGGGTAATGTTTTTAGGCAAGACGCAAAGCAGAGTACAGTTACAATCCTTTCCCATGATTTGTTCACAATAATACACAACCTCGAGTGCCTTATTGCTTTAATAAAACATTTACAAACACACTATAATAGAAGGTTTTGTTCATAAATGCTTTTATTAAAAGCAAAAATGCTAATAAACATAGATTAAAATTAACATAGAATAAAAATAGATTCCATGACATAATCTAGTCCGTTTTTTGGTTTCGGTTCAGTGAATACTGACCCAGAGTAAATGGTTTCCAATTTCTGTAACAAACAAACACTGCCATCTAGTGGCCAAATTACAGAACACAGTTAAAAAAAACAAGGAAAAGAACGTATTGTATAATCATGCAACTATCCTTTAATCTGTTGCTAAATTTTTTTTAATGAATTGGTATAGGAACTCACCTTCCACATTAACAATCCACTAAATACACATACTGTAGATGATCTAAAGGAAGTTTAACAAAATCACTTTTATCATATTACACCAAAGTCTTGGGCTAAATGGCTGACCGTTCCGAATCTTTTTTTTTCTCTAAAACACAAAGAGCATAAAATTCTAAATGTTAGCCATAACCATTTAAAAGTTTAAGAACCCAGTAAATCAACACAGCAGCACCTGCTCACTCAGACATAATACTAAGAAACTTTCCACAAGTCTTCACAATCTGCAATTGTTAGACATTTTATTAAACAGCCTGACAACCAACAAAAAGCCTTATAATTACAAAGTATAAATAGCTTGTATGATCTATGTAATCGGGTGGCACGGTGGCTTAGTGGTTAGCACATTCAGCTCTCAGCACTAGGGATTCCTGGTTCGAATCCCCATCTGGGTGGAGTTTCCATGTTCTCCCCGTGTCCGCATGGGTTTCCTCTGGGTTCACCGTTTTCCTCCCACAGTCCAAAAACATGGTCAAGTCAATTGAGTTCTTTTCTAATTCTCTTTTGTCTAATGTATAAATGTCCTGACGCATTTGACACGAAGATTGAAAGAGCGGCATTTTCTTTTTTAAATACAAACGTTATGGTGGCACAGAGCTTATGTTAGGTTAGAGCTTATGCCTCACAGCAAGCATGTCCTGTTTGATACCTGGGTGGGGTGAACCCAAGTCCTTTAAGTGTAAGTCTTTATGTTCTTTTCGTGTGTGGGTTTCCCCCACATTACAATAGTCATCTCAATAAGTAGATTAGAGATACTTAACCATTGGGTGTGTATGTTTTAGTGCACTTTTGGTGCTGGTTGCAAGCCTGGAAAAATAGAAGAGATGTGTCAGGAAGGACATCATGTGTGAAAAGTCAGCCAAATCAAATAGGCTGCTCTTTCCTCTGTCATGACCCCTAATAAGAAGAGTTTAAAGAAAAAGATGATTTTGTTATAAAACGTAATGTGCTACTTCCACAGACATTTTAAACTATTTAAATAGTTTATTACAAAAGCTTTTTAGGCAACTGACTATTACACTATTAAAGTGCAATTCACAGACATCTTTCCTTTTTTCCATTTCAGGTTTTTTGGTTTTGTGGCCAGAAAGCAGGGGAGCACAACAGACAATGTCAGTCACTTGTTTGCTGAGATGGACCCTGACCAACCAGCCACCGCTATTGTCAGTTTTGTCTCCAAAGTGATGATCGGCTCCCAAAAGCGATAAGCTGTGGCAGGATTGTGTTATGTCCATTTAAAGAGTTGTTGTTTCCTGCTTTTTTATTCTGATGTATTCAGCTTTTGCTTTCTGTCTCTCTGTTTGCTTTGTGGGCGAGTACTGATCCAGGTGTTGAAGTGCACCAGTGTGTTGAGAGTTTTTGTAAATGTGTATGTAAAACAGAACGTGTGTTTTGAAGGCCTAGGGAATTGAGATGAGATGAGAACAGAGGAAGTGCAGTGAAGAGGAGCAGTTATGTGGCAAAGAAGTAGAGAGAGGTGATTTTCATCTCTTTGCAGGCTTTACTTTACATAAGAGGAACTAATGTCAGTGAGTCATTTTTTTAGGAAAAAAAGAAACGAATGTTAAAAAAGTGGGATGTTGAAAAGACTGATATACTGATGAAATGCAGTTGAGCCAAAGATTAGGCAGGTTTCTTAATACTTAGAATTTATTCTTCACTAAATAAGACTACCTTTACAAAGATATTGCATTTTGTGAAAAGGAGAGGTGTAATTGTTTTTGTTTTTTTATACTGTGGCCATTAGAAAACCTGGTAATATTAACAACTGCAATGGTTAACAGGAACAGCAGATTTTATTATGTTATTACGAGGCCACAAATAAACTCCGGCCACATAAAGCCAGTGGTTAAAATGGGATAATGAGTTTTTAACATTAGTATAACATGCCTATGAAATGGTATCTCATCCATTTGTATATATTAACAGTCTCACTATGGGATATCATATCCACAACATAAAAAAAACATAGACAATATCACCTCTCCTGTTCTGTAAATTTCTATTTATACATATGAATATATCATTAATCTTTTATTTTCTGGTTGAATGTGCATGTGTTCAAATATTTTCTGACCTTGCTGACACTGAAATCTGTTACTAAGTAAAGACTTCAGATTTCTGATTTATTCATGCAATAGGTCTCCAAAAATGTTATAGGCTTGTTTCTATACGTTTCCCATTGATCCGTGTGTTATTTTAACAGAAATATAAGATCACAATAACAATCCAGTCACAGCAAACTAATATTAGTGTTATCTTCAAAAAAGACTGAAAACCTGGAGTTCTGCTTCACATCCTCTCTCTTGCTCTCTATAGCTCCACTCTCGCTGCTCTTACTAATCTTATGGCTGTCCAGCCAAAGACTTCTGTTCTCTTCATCGTGTCATACCCCAGTTTTTCAAATCTTCTAACTCTAATAGCTGACCTGCTTTCCACTGTTATACTGTATTTAGGACAGGTCCAGGCCTTCAGCATTAAGTACCTTGTGCATACTGTATTTGCTGGCCACCACACACAGACATCTTACCCCAAAGTAAGCTAAATATCTATGAAAAAAATGTACTTTTAAAGGTGACAACTAAATATTTATTATTTTGCTACATTGCTCTATATCAATTCATATTCCTGCCTATATTGTATAGTCTTCATAAGATTACAAAAGACTATTTTGGCTAAGATTTCAAAATCGAGAGGTTTTGAAAAGTATCTAGTTATGTATAATGTAAAGTGTATGTATTTGAAAGCTTGTTGTGTTTTGGGTATTTTTTCACTGCTATGTTTCATTTGTTTTAGGCTTTATGTTGGAGCTGACACTGTTTTTTATGTAAAGGCGAGAAGTATACGCACGTTTTGCTAAAAGCAAAGTCGCTAAGTGTTTAACTGCTTTAGACACAGAATGTGGAAAGTGTTGATGACCACATGCAGCGCTTACTTGATCTGCTAAAAACGTTGTCCCATTAAAATGATTCATGTCTTATTCCGTAATAAAACCGAGTAAATGAAAATATAGGTCATTTCCATTCGGTCAAACCAGGTTCTCCCTTATTAGGGAAAATCCATAGTGCCATCATGAGGTGTATTTTGGTGTTGCATTGGCCCAGGTGTGATTTACATCAAGGTTTCGTAGTGTTGGGGAAATTTACTGCAGTGTTTTAACTGTAATTTGGAGAAAAAAAAATGTCTTAGGTAAGACGGGTGTGTTTTTCATGTTTTATCACAAAACCTTATTTACTTTACCATAGGGCTGTTTAAAGATAAGAAAAGCAAATAGCAAAAGTCACATTTCTGAGTGTAAATATTTTTTTGCCAAAGATTTTATTTCTCTTTTGTATGATTTTTTGTTTTGAGTATTGACCATTGCTCCTGAGTTGACCGATGTGCTAAAGTGCAGAAGATTCCACTCATTGCAGAGAACGGCTTTGGAATGAACGTGCATATGACTGTTGAAGCCAGCGTTCTTTAGCCTTCAAAACTACTCCAATAAGATTTCAAAGCACTTACTTGTCGCAAGCTGTGGGTATAGGAATAAAATGTGTAGTAATTGTCTTTTGGATGTCTATCCTTAGCATTTAAAAGCATATGAATATTGAAGTGCACATTATAAACCTTTCTGCTTCATTATATGCATCATTAAAGCTTTCACTTGACCTGTAGACATACAGCAGCTCACTTACTATTTATTATGTAACTATTAATGCTTCAGTTTAATTGGTTATACCTTTTCAAATCCCTCCCTTCACTTACTTTTGTCTGCAACTCAAAAGCATTGCATTTTTACATGTGCCCAGTTATAGCTCTTGGCCTAGAATGTGTGAATGTTCTACTATTTCTGTACAGAACCATGTGTTACATGCCTTATATTGTATGGCTTTGTTGTTTTTGAAAGAAAAAAAATAAACATATTAAAGAACAATCCAACTCAACTATATTAAAGTACACTGTCTCTTGAAAGCTTTTGCATCGTGCAAGTTCATGTACATATTTTAACAATTACTAACAATGAAAATCTACAGTCATTAACCATAAATTAAATACACAACACATAATAAACTTAAAAGCTGTTACCTACACAGGGGGCTGTGTGTGCCAGTCATTTTCCTTCACCTCAAACTCACACAAACCTTTATGGACATTTATGAAATTCTTAAGAGGTGTTTCCCAATAACAGATAGTAACAGATAGAAGTTTTGCCTCTTTTTTGCGCCACTTTATCATTTTATCAAATCCAGTTCCACGTAATGTAATGTTGGACTTTATAATTCCAGACTAGTCCATCTGTTTGGGAACTATAGTACATTGTATACTGTGTTTGCCTTTTTTACTTTGTTCTAATGGTCAGGACCCTGATAGTATCACATTACAATAAACTACCAAAGTTATACCTGTTCTGTGATGGTCTTGACAAATAGAGAAGAGAGAACCAACAGGGTTCAACAAAAAACAAAAACAGATGAACTACAGTCTGTAATTGTAAAACTACAAACTCCATCTATATGGTAAGTAAAGTAAATAGATATGGAGCAAGAAGCAAAAACAAGCTAAAACCTGGACTCACACATTTACATTGCTGTTGAACGGGCTCAGATCACTTTGAGTCCAGAGAACTCAATGGCATTTTAGACAAAATCTTTATATTCCATTTGCATAACTCAAAATTACATTGACTTTCCACCTGATGGTTTCTCGGGTCTTAGTGGCCATGTGCAATTAGCCTTTGGCTTTTACACAACATTATTTTCACAATATAATGAACTAAATCTAGTGAAATACCTAAATTCATTGCAATCTTGAATCAGGAAAACATGTTTTTGAACTAACTGATCATTCTCTCAGTGGTGAAACATGGCCTCGCCTTTAATTAAAAGAATTGGAGCGTTGAATGGAATCCCCCAGTTTAACTGTTCCTACTTAAACTAGTAATTGTGTAATCTTTCAGATCAATGATATTTTTTCTATTTAGTCAGTTTAATATGACGTTCTAGATTTAAGTGTTTTGGGCATCACATTCTTTGTTTATTAGTTGAATAAAAGTTTAAGTATTTTAAAAATATATATATATTCCAGTTAGTTTGTTAAAACATGTCTAAACATTTCTGACAAACACCCTGTGACTTGTATTAACATTGGAATGAGTGATATAGTAAATCCTGAATTGCTTCATATTGAATGCATCTGAACAAACTATGGGGTGGTCAGTGCACAGATAAAAACAGTACAAAGCTGTTTTTGAATCCGAGGTTGTGTTGTGAATTGTTTTTTATCGAAACTGCATGCATAGTTGCTGTGGGTGCTTTTATGTGAATAGAGATATTTTTGATACCACTGCATATTGTAGACAAAACATACTGTATGTGTATATATGTGGATGGGATCTAAGTTTAACTTAACAATAACATTTTTGTCTCAATGCTCTGGGGCATTTTTTTACTACATTATCACTGTACCCTTTGGTATCGCTGTGCCAGGTTTTTCTGCATTCTAAAATAAATGTGAGCTCATTTAAATGTGACAGGAATCAAAAATAACAATTTAATATTTTGCTCTTTTAAATGTGGAAACTCTTACGTTACTTGGGAAATGTATAACAGTATGTGAAATGTTTTGAGAAGCTCAAAATCTAAGGACATAAGAACAATTTAATAATTCTTCTATCATTAGATAATATTTTTCTATGGCTTACTGTTTTAAAACACATTTTAATTACACTATAAAACAAAGTAAAAGTCAAAGTCTATATTGTATATATCAGCTGCATCCAATTTTAGATATACTGTATATTACCCCAATCTTGCCCCAGCTTGTGATTATGTTTTCTTGCAAACAGTGTAATTTAAGTGTAATCTGTCACTTTTTGATGTGGGTTTTTCTAACTAACTGAGAAAAATGAAAACACCAAACAAAACAACTTCCACATCATGTAAATATAAGTTGTCCCTGTCCACAATAGCAATAACCACTCTTGTTCACTAATCACTGGTGTTGCTGCGCGAACCATGTCGTGATAAGTGATAGTGCTTAGACATCATGAGCTGTTGTTGTGATTGTAAAGGGTATACAAACCTTTGCAGGGTCCCAAAAAGTAATTATATTAAATTTCTTGGTAATCAAAGCAACATTGTGGATTTGTATAAAATATGAATATTTCACAATGCTTACACCATAGTGCTAATAATAAAGCATTTCCTTTCAGACACCAAAGAAAAGGACAAAATCCAAGTTAACATAGCATCACAAAGTAAGGAGGACATACACATTCCCCCATATACTATTGGGTTTTGTCTCATAGTTTTAAGACATATACATAAGATATACCACTATTAAAGTGATCTATTTTGCCTAATGTGCTTTTACACACAGAGGAATTTAGCCTCCAAATTTAACCCATCCGTGCAGTGAAACACACACATGCACACACTAGTAAGGCAAGTACATGTGTCTGGGCTGGTGGGCAGCCGTGTTCATGGCAACTGAGGAGCAATTGGGGTTAGGTGTCTTCAGCCATAGCACATTTGAGTAGACTTTAATCTTTGTGGGAGGTTAGATCCTGAACAGCGCCATGTATCTTGTAATATAGATTCTGGCATCCCCATAATATGCATGTTTCCCAGGTGAAGTTTTTCTTTAGGCTGGCTTATTTGAAACTTCTTCCTCTCTTGACAATGGTATACCATTACTCGACTAATTCCTCTCCTGTTTCCCCCCAAAAAAATCAATGAACAAGAAGGAAAGTGAAGATATTTAGGAAAATATCATTATTTCAATACCATGTGAGAAGGACTAACACAAAGTATACTATCTTATTATCGTATGACAGAAACCCAAAAATCATCACTTTGCTGTAGAAGCTTGTTAGAGCAATATGTATAATGTTTTGGGTCACACAGCTGGGATGAGTGGTGCACACTTAAGTGCTAAAGCATGATTTTGTCACTGACAGGTTCATGTTTCGTACATGTTTGTGCATCAGCAAGAATCACATATTGATCAAAGACTTGCATGATCTGCATGAGATGCTGCACCTGAAACAGAAACAAGATAAAACCTGATAACCTCTTAAATAAAAAAATCATATTAATAACCATGTTAGCATCTCAGTGCTGGGTATCCAGACAGACACTTTTATCCAAAGCTTTGGAGAAAAGCGTATGACTTACAAATGAGAACAACACAAGACAGTAGTTATGAAGAAAACCAGCTACACTGTAGATTTATCAAACCTGATCGTTATCTGATTCTGCAGACCCCTCCTTTATATATATATTTATATATTTATATTTATATATTTTTTTTTTTGTTTGTTTGTTTGTTTTTCCCCTACAACAGGTGTTTGTTAAAAATATGTCTTCACTTGTTTCTTAAAAATGCCAAGTGACTTTGCCTTCCGAACCGAGTTGGGAAGATCGTTCCACCATTTTGCAGTGGTGAACAACACGGAGTGAGAATTAGCTCCTCGGTGAGGTGGAATCACCAGGCGACAATCATCACTGGAGCGAAGTGAACGAGCCAGAGTGTATTTTAAAGATGGAGTGAAGGTAAGACGGGGCAGATCCAGAAATATCCCTGTAGGACAGAGTCAGTGACTTGTACTGAATGGGAGCAGCTACAGGGAGCCAATAGAGAGAAATGAGTAGTGGAGTTCGCTTGGGCTGGTTGAATACAATTCGGGATGCAGAGTTCTGTATTAGCTGTAGAGGCCTGATTGTGGAACCTGGGAGACCGGCAAGCAACGCAATACAATAATCAAGCTGGGATAGGATTAGGGCTTGAACTAACAGCTGAGGACCATGTTCAGTCAAGAAAGGTCTGATCTTCCTGATGGAAAGAAGGAATCTGCAGGAAAGGGCTGTTTTGGTAACATGATCAGAGAATTTAAGGTGGGAGTCAATTGAGAAACCAAGGTTATGGACCGAATTGTTTGGAGAGATAGTGGAGCCGTCAATTTGGAAGGTCAGGTCATGATGGATTGAGAGTTTAGCTGGGATAATGAGAAGCTTTGTTTTTGCTAAATTTAATTTAAGATGATGGGCCTTCATCCAAACAGATATGTCGGTGAGGCAGGCAGATATCCGATTTGAGATCATGGTGTCATCAGGAACAAAGGACAAATGAAGCTGAGTGTCATCAGCATAGTAGCGGTAAGCGAAACCATGTGCCTGAATGACTGTGCTCAGTGATGTCATGTATAATGAAAAGAGGAGATACCAAGTACAGAACCCTGAGGAACCCCAGTGAGAACTTGGTGAGAGTTTTAGATCTCTCTAACTCTCAATTTGATGACACTTTGAAGGTCCTTCTTGTGAGATAGGATCGAAACCATTCAAATGTCGTATCAGAAAAACATAATTCTAATAGAGTGGACAGTAGAATCTAATGATTTACTTTATCAAAAGCTACAGAAAGGTCTAGCAGAATGAGGACAGAGTATTGTGAGTTAGCTTTGGCAGATTTAAGTGAGTCAATCACAGAAAGCAATGCTGTCTTGGTGGAGTGACCACACCTAAAACCAAACTGATTGGGATCAAATAATTTTTTCTGATTAAGAAATATGGAGGCATTTGTAGCTACCAACTGTTCAAGTTTTAGACAGGAAAGGTAAAAGTGATACAGGTCTGTTGCTCTCGACCAAATTTGGGTTGAGCGTTGGCTTTTTGAGCAGAGGTTTAACTATGGCCTGTTTGAAAGAATCAGGAAAAGTACCAGACATGAGGGAGGAGTTGATGTGATAAGTGTTGCTGTGATAGAGGAGGCAATGGATTGAAAAATGTGAGATGTTACAGAATCAAGGGGGCAAGTTGTCGGGTTTCTGGCAAGAAGAATCTACTAGTCCCCAATATCGGATTAAGTAGAATATAATGAAATGAGATAATAATAATAATAATAATAATAATAATAATAATAATAATACTCGGCTGCAAACCGATCCACTGGATCGGTTTGCAGCCGAGTGTGAAGCGGCCGGGATGAGAATCAGCACCTCCAAATCTGAGGCCATGGTTCTCAGCCGGAAAAGGGTAGAGAGTCCTCTCTGGGTCAGGGATCAGATCTTGCCTCAAGTGGAGGAGTTTAAGTATCTCGGGGTCTTGTTCACGAGTGATGGTAAGATGGAGCGTGAGATTGACAGACGGATCAGCGCGGGGTCAGCAGTGATGCGGACCCTATACTGGTCTGTTGTGGTAAAGAAGGAGCTGAGCCACAAGGCAAGGCTCTCGATTTACCAGTCGATCTACGTTCCGACCCTCACCTATGGTCATGAGCTTTGGGTAATGACCGAAAGAACAAGATCGCGAATACAAGCGGCCGAAATGGGTTTTCTCCGCAGGGTGGCAGGGCTCTCCCTTAGAGATAGGGTGAGAAGCTCGGTCATCCGGGAGAGACTCGGAGTGGAGCCGCTACTCCTCCGCATCGAAAGGAGCCAGTTGAGGTGGTTCGGGCATCTGGTAAGGATGCCTCCTGGGCGCCTTCCTAGGGAGGTGTTCCAGGCAAGTCCAGCTGGAAGGAGGCCCCGGGGAAGACCCAGGACACGCTGGAGGGATTATATCTCTCAGCTGGTCTGGGAACGCCTCGGGGTTCCCCCAGTCGAGCTGGTGGAGGTGGCTGGGGCGAGGGAGGTCTGGGTCTCCCTACTTCGGTTGCTGCCCCCGCGACCCGAACCCCGGACAAGCGGAAGATATGGATAATATGGATAATAATAATAATAATAATAATAATAATAAGCAACAACACTTCCAAGCAGATTTTGCTATTTTCTATTTTCATGTAGGATTACCACAAGGAAATAATAAGTTTCCATAGAATTGTTTAAAGCATATCGTCTTTAAAAAATACCATATCTGATGCACTATTATGTTTATTACCTACATGAATATAAAGACTGCAGAAAAACAAATACGCACCTTCTAAAGATGCCCACTGGGTGTCAGTGTTTACCTTTCAGACCGTTAGAGTAATTTTAATGCGTCAGTAAAGATCTGAAATTGACGGCGTGCCAACATGCAAAAGTTAGTTTGAGTTCCAACAAACATCTAGTTTTATCACACTATTTGAGAGATAAGAACTTAAAACAATTTTATACGTGCTTTGTTGATGTAAACCTCTCTTTGCTGAATGCTCTGATTTGTGACTCAAAAAGCTGTCCGCCTTCAATACCCAAACAATGGCGTCGGTCTAGTCCCACAGTTTACATACACTGTATCACTCCAGGAAAATAACCCTGTTTTACTTTATGGATGATGGAAAAGTACAACATGGCTAGTAGTGTTTAGTGAGTGTGTGGGATCTTTGGTTCTAAGAGCAACATTTTCCAGGAAATGTCATTGTGACTCAAGGAAATTGCAATTTGCTTTCATCAGGGGTTCCAATTGATAGGTCTGGCAACCTGACCAGTGAGGACAGAAACCTTTCATTCAGGATGGCCTGCTGTACCATGGGAGAAAACCTGAAAAATAATATTGATGTGGTTACTGAGAGGAGTAAAGCTGTTTGTTTGCTTGCCTAAGCCTCTTGTCATTGTATCACACACATTAAGGCTTAGATAGATTTCCAAAATACAGGACTTACAACAAAATAATCTACTATAGAGGACACTAGGTATCTTTTTCATTGGTTTAGACATGGACATGTTTTTTTTACTTTAAAAATAACAAAACAAGGATGCAGTTATTAACAAGTGATTAGCCAGCACAGATAATATATAACATCTATGGTAGTTAAAGCCACATGTACTTGTGTTGACTGATTAAATAGGATCATTAGCATATCTATGTGGTTAGCTTTAATGACTGTAGGGATTTTTACATCAACTTGCATTCCATGTGCATTTATCAGATAGCCCTATCCAAAGCAGTTTACAGAAATCTTTACATCATACAAGTGCATGCATGTAACTAATGGTTATGGAACCTGCTTAATGATTGGCAGTACTGGGACTCGACCCATCAAACCTTTAATCCTTTGGTACAATGCAAGTGCCTTAACTACCATCACTGCATGGGTTTCCATTTCTATCGCCACTTAGTTACATTGATCTGACTCCCTCAATCAACTTATACTCTATAACAATTGATGCAAACTGTTGCAGGTTACTTTGGCCCACATTTTCATAACTTTACAATGGTCCTCAATTTGTCTCTCTTATACTTCCATAAATAAAGGGAGGTCACTTTCTTTGGCATTGCAACATTGTAATGCTGGCCTTGGGTGAAAGCCCTAAAGTTGATGTCAGTTTCCTGGTAAAACACTGTGCAGAATGTGTTTATGGCTGCATGTGAGCAAGAAGTGTCTAGGGATCAACATTTGGCTCGCTCATCTGCTGAAAGCTCTCAGTTTAGAGAGGGGCTGCAGTAGCCTTCAGGCATTTGTTGTAACTCATTGAGAAAGAGCACCATATTTTCTGTATTTCCTTTTTAAACCTTGGCCCAGGTAGCAGTGTTTCCTCCAACCTCAAAAATTTTCCATGTGTCCTTTTGAACAGCGTTCGGAGCATTATGGACCCTCTCCAGGCTTCATATTTAAGGAGGTCTGCCTAAATCTGCTCCCGTCTCAAGGTTTTCTTTAGCATCCAGGTCAAGTACGTGCCCATATAAATAGCCTGCAAACAGAGGTCAAAAGTCACAACCAAGCTGAGCCATTGGAGAGTGTGTGTAGAAACACACAAGAGATCAGGTGTCCTCTGAAGGAAAGACAGAGACACTGGGAACACCTGAGCAATATCTAGGGGTGAGGGGTAGAATCAGCCAGATGAAATAACACACTGACGTTCTAGTTTATCCCTTTAAAGAGAATGGGACCATGTAGTGATTCTCAAGGAACATTAAGTGCTTTTTCAGTTTCCTTAAACAAGCAACTAAGACGGTGATGTTTGCAGAGGTTTCATTCTCAGTAATGTGGAGTAGTGAAGCTTTAGGGTTCTCCAAAACCTCGCTCTGCTGAAATGAGAAGAGTAAGCCTCTTGTGTTAAGCATTAATGCTTTCTGTGCCCCCAACTTGCCAAAACAGATGGCTAAAGGGTCAATTCAGGTCACCATGGGTCAGAGCTGTTTGTGGATGTTGTGACACGGCTGCTGGTTTGCAGCATGCAGGTGGACTGCTGGATTGTGACCTTTGATCCCTTATTTCCCTCCCCCTACTACCAGAGGAATACTTCAGGCCTAGTGATTTAATATGATCAGTGTGGTGTGTGAGCAGGCTTACAAGGCACATTGACTTTCACAGCTTTACATAAAACGTTTTTTTAGACGCCCTACCCACACAACAACTAGAACTCTACAAAGAATTATATTATTTTATTTTTCCCTTATTAATGACTTAACTTTGCATTATATATTTCAACATATAAAATGTTGCATACATTTCGTGTAAATTACTGTTTTATGGTTCTGGTGTGATTTCCACATGGATGTTGTACAATTTAATGTTCCACATCCGTAGTGTTAAGGTAATTAAAGTGATTTGGACTGCCAATGAGTTTGAGATTGGTGTAGTTCATATTTCTTTATCACTTACATTTGTTATATACATAAGTAGAAATGGAATTGATCCAGCTGGGGATTCTGCTTGTAAAAGGACTCCTGGCCTGTCTTGATGCCACATGTGGGTTAAGGTTGAATTCTCTGCCCTAAGGACGGCGGTGTAAACTCCCAGACCTGGTACAGTAAACAAGCCCTAATGCTCATGAAACCACATGAGTCTTATGTCAATCACAGCCATGAGCAGTTTCACAGGTGTTGGATGTCTTTCTGACTGGCAAATTGGACAGCGTTTCTCATCTATAAATCATCCTGATGGCTGGCAGGATCAGCTGTCTCTTTTAGTCAATGATGAATTGAAGGCATCAGATAGTGGACTTTGCATGAATTATTTTGGCCTGCAGTTAAATTTTGCAAGTTAGATTCGACTTAGAAACAAATGCTTAAAGTCAAGTGCACACCTAATACTGGGGACCCATAGGGTTAGAATATACTGTATATATTATTATTTGGAGAAACTTATAAAGTAATGAAACAAAGTGTTTAAAGAGCTTTTAATGAGCATCATTTGCAACAATTAAACACTGGAGAAAAATGTGAGGACATAAGATTTGAGTTTGTTAATGCACTGTAAGAGTTTGATTTAACATGTCTTTCTTATTTAAGAGCATTCATTATAGATCTGTGTGCACCCTATTCTGGAATGCGTTCTTAGTAATTGAGCTGAATGAGGAATTCAATGATTACTGTGCTTATGTAGCATGTGAATCGCCCCCCTCATCTCCCATTTCTCTTCTCTACATTCTTGTTCCCGTTCCTTCATATCCTTCTCCAAATCATTTTCTGTCGCTGTGTCTGTCTCTTTACTCTAACAGAATGCCATTCATCCTGGCTGCACTTATCGCAACTTTCATCGCCACATTCTTTCCGAAGACTCTGATGGCAGTAAAGGAACAGGCCGCCACAGGATTCAATCGAACCGAATTTCTGTGTCTAACTAGGGTTAGCTATTACTCCACATCATCTGTCACAAGCAGTCAATGTAGAGAGTTGGTTCCAAATCTGTTTCCTCAGACCCAGTTTAGCACACTAGAAGCTTCAACTACATACTTACAATTAAAATGAACTAAAAATATATTTTATCTTACAATAAGATAAACTGTTAGAGATGCAAACACTACGAAAACAAATACTCTTCTTTACTTTGCAGTTTTACTATTCGCATTTTTCTTATTTTAAGCTTTTTTAAAACAATTGGAAGATATTTAATCTTGTTAATGAAATTATATCGCTGCTTTTGCTTAACTTAATACTTAAGACCAGAATTACCTGAAGCACACAGAAGTTTAAAATACTTTTTAATTATATTAGTTTAAACTCATCACACAATAAAAAAGAAAATGACCCAAATAAAACAAGGGTTTTATCTTCCAATACATATTTATTTTATTCATACTTATAAACAAAGTTCAATACGGAACATCAAAGTACTTATTACACAGGTTTTCATTATCTGTTCGGCCTGTTATAATTTGGGGTTTTACCTAAAACTTTTGCCCTGACATTCAATTGCACCACATTATATGGTTGTAAATACCACTATGAATTCAGTTGTGATCATTTTATACTTTTATACTAATGTATTTTGGGCAGCACAGTGGCGTACCTTTTAGTGCATCAAACACACATCAATAAAATATCCTATATTCAATTTATAAGTGTGGTGGACAAACTTTTTTTTTGTGTGTGGCGTGTGCATTTCCTCCCTGCGCCTGCTTCGATGTTTTCCTTAGATTCCAGTTTCCTTCCACATTTCAAAAACATGTTGACAAATTGTAGATACTAAATTGCCTTTCCCTATATTTGGATAGATGAGAATCATCATAAATTTAGTACCTATTTTATAAGGGTGCTTCGATTTAAATAGATTCATATAGCACTTTTTACAAAATGGAAATGTCACAACGTAGCTTCACACAAATTTAAATATATAAAATGTATTTAAAAAATCAGTAATAATTCTAAATTCTAAACCCACAGCAGAAGGCTTGTATGTTCTAGGGATTAAAAGATGCACTTTCTGAACAGAGTTCACATATTGGATAATGACCCTAAATGAGCTTATTCTGGGATTTTAGAGCTAGACAACATCATATTTCTTACGTTAATAAGACAACTTTGTAGTATATTCATCCCTTTCTGAGCTCTTTATTTATCAGATTTATGTCAGCTGGATATGTCTGTGTGTTTAGTTGACAGTGAGTTGATATAATTCACTATGCAGTTGGCAGCTTGGCACATTCTTACGAGCCATTCTGCAATTTGGCCTATTAGAGTGCTGATTGGTAGGGTCTGTCTTTGCAATTATAAATAGTAAAATGAGAAGTCTGTTAATGGGTAAGCTCATTGAGTGTGTATTTATTACGTGATGTTTGCTGAATGCTGGGAAATCCAGCTAGCTCAGTTTCATCATGTGTATTCAAAAGTCTCCTGTAATTTCACTACAGCAATTACTGGTAACTTTCAGTCAGCAAACATTAAAATCAGCTGTCTGTTTATGGAAAGTAGATAGAATGTTATCTTTAAATGTTGTTTATTTCATTTTACGTATTAAGATGCTTTTAATTTTGCAGCATTTACCAAAAACAATACACCATGTCACCATAAATGGTGTTTATAAATAATAACTTCTCCATACTGTTATGACCTACATGCCCGGTATCCCTGACAAAACAAAGAGGCAAAAGTATGATCAGGGAGGGGAGGAGGGTGGTGGGCACTTGAGTTGGAGTAGTAATGGTTTATGATTGTGAAGCTCGGATCCTCTTACAAATAGGAAGGGAGTATTTAATATTTGACATAGCGAGGAGAGGAAATGTGGTTATGGTGACAGTGCTAGAATGCACAGCATGCATGCATACATGGGGCCTTCCTGCATGGCTGATGGGCATGACCAGGTGCTCCAGCACCTGCCCCATGTTGCTTCATCAACGCAAACTACCACAAGGGCCCCTGGAAGTGGATACCCTGATCCACAGCTGACCTCTCGGCAAATGTGTGCACCTTGGATGCAGCCACGGCTCTGTCCTGAGTAAGGACATCTGTACGTGCTCTGTTTCAGCTGCCAAGACACGAACTGTGTAAAGGCATTAGCACAAGTCTCAAATCCAAACAGCAGCAAGTTGCTCTCAAAACACTTGTCAATAAAGCTGAAGCTGCTCTAATGCAATAAGCTGAAGCTAAAAGCTGGTCAGAAGTGAATGGTTGTGGTGCAGGCCACTGGATGGCACTACTTATAAAGCTTGTCGGAGATCTTTTGGAAAGTCTTTGTAGGATACGTGTGTGTTTAGGGGTATAAATGTGTATAGAAAAATATGAGGCACATTGAAAACTGGTGCTGTTGCCCAGAGGTCCTTTGGCCTCACCTGCTACCTGACCTAGATTCAGGTCACGTCAACTGCAAGAAAGATTGATGGTGACTGTGTGACCTTATTGCTTTCTCTTTACTCAGTAGCACAGTCAGCTGACTAACAGCAGGTGGTTGAACTCATTTCCCCATGCATAATGCCCAGTGTTGCTAAAAGTTCATGGAATAAACACTAGAAAGAAGCTGGAGATTAAATTAGCCTGTTGCTCATGGGCAGATTTATTTGCTTTAAATAAATTTTATAAAGTGATGAAGTGATTTATTTTGCCTAATGTGCACACACGGAGAAATTCGTCCTCCACATTTAACCCATCTGTGCAGTGAAACATACACATATGTATGCATTGGTGAAGTGAGCACCCATGCCCAGAGCGGTGGGCAGCCTTGAATACGGTGCCCGGGGAGCAATTGCAGTTAGGTGCCTTGCCCAAGGGAACTTCAGGCATGATACATGGTGGGATCAGGAATCGAACCCGGGGACCTTCAGGTCACAAGGCTGGTCCCTTATCCTCAAGCCCATTAATGCCCCATTTTAAACTTGCATTGCATCATTGCCATGTGTATTTCCTTTAGCCTACATCTTAATCATACCTTTTCTTTAGCTTGTTCTTCTTAAACCCAAGTCTATACAACAAAACCACAAACTAACTAAACAGTGCTATTTAAGTCAGCTATGTAATTTTAGATTTGTTTGCCATATATAACTGTCTTGTAATATGCATTGATAATTCATACTAGTATGGCCACTTGGAGTAAATAACAATGACAACATAACTATGCATGTAAATGTGTGGAATATATTAAAGTTCTTATGCTTAACATTTGACACTAGAGACACAAGCAAAACAACCAGATAGATATTGATAAGGGACAGATTGGGAGGACTAGTAGCCTGAAAAAGGACAAACTATGAACCACTGTTACCACAACAACTAAATCCACCCTATTTTGTCTAATTTAAGATATGGAACTTGAGCTATAACTTACAGAACAAGTTTAATGCTGTTTAATACCACACCCTTAGCCTTGGACTGCCAAAGTTTTTCAAGCTTATCACAGTCCACCATCGAAAGTGCCTACAGCAGCCATGCAAGTTTAGGAATTGGCCCTTGCAGCTACAAAGGTAAGTTGTCTGGTCTGATTACTTCAGTTGGCTTCTGAGGTGATTCGGGTCTTAATTACGTTGGCTGACATGATTTCCCCTTTAGTACAGTTTGTGTGAGAATGTATTACTTTAATGTAGCCAGAGAGGTTGTTATGTAGCATGTTCTATATGTTTGTTTTTTATAAAACATTTTACATATTATATTCTGGGCGGCATGGTGACTTAGTGGTCTCAGCGCTGCGGATTCAGATAAAAATCCCAATCTGAGTGGAGTTTCCATGTTCTCCCCGTGTCCGCGTGGGTTTCCTCCGGGTTCTCCGGTTTCCTTCCACTGTCCAAAAACATGGGTTCAAGGTAAGTTGAATGCTCTAAATTGCCCCACATAGTGTATGATTGTGTGTGTCTGAGTGGGTGTGTACCCAGTGATGGATTGGCGCCCTGGCCTGCAGGTATCTGCCCAGTGCCCGAAACGTTCTCTCCCGGATGGGCATGGGGAACTCCTCTGCAACCCTAATATAGGTCTAAGCAAAAGATAATGAATGACCATCATATTCTTTGTATAGAGTGACAGGATTAGTGTATAGAGTGGCAGGCTTAGTGGATAGCATGTTCGCCTCTCAGTGCTGGGGATCCAGGTTCTAATCCAAATCTGGGTGGAGTTTCCATGTTCTCCCCGTGTCCACATGAGTTTTCTACTGGTTCTCCAGTTTCCTCCCACAGTTCAAAAACATGGAATCAAGGTAAATTGTCTGCTCTAAATTGCAGCTGTGTGTGTGGGTGTGTTTGTGTGAGTGAATGTGCCAAGTGATGGATTGGTGCCCTGTCCTGAGTGTATTCGGTCTGCCCCCTAAAACTTTTTAAGCGACCTATCCATTACAGTTTTCATTTTTTTTATTTTGAGTACACACCGGACTATCACATCAAAATCTTCAGCCACTAAAGCACATAATTTAATTTTCCTTAATATTCAGCTTTCTTTTGTTCTGACACGGGAGTCATGTTTAATTATTACATCTCTGAAAACCTAACATTCAAACAACTTTAGGCCACTTATTCACTAGTGTACAAGTGTAGCTACTTCATTGCACCACTAAACACATCTACTTTAATTGGATTAAATATTTTTGTCAAATGTGTATGCTGCACACCCTCATGGAGTGTTATGATCATTTGTGCTCTCTGTTAATTAGTTAATTTAACTCTGTAAAGCTGCTTTGTGACAATGTACTGTTGTAAAAAGTGCTATATAAATAAATTACTTGAACTTAAACTTGAACATTTAGTTAAGCTGTAGTCAATGTAGTCAACATTTAGTTAAGTTTTAGTCAATGGTTTGTAATGCATGCTTTTAAATTCTGCCTGCTACTGAATTACAATATCTTAGATTTCTTTCAAGTGGTCACCAGCTTCACAACTTTAGCTGTCAGGATGCTACATTGATAACCTTGGAACACTTCAGTCATCATTACAGATCAAAGGGCTCGTTCACAAAATTTTAATGATAAAACTTGTGACATACTTTGTTTCTATTGGACTAATTTATTATTAACCCTGACAGGATATTACCATAAAGACCTCTGTGCATTTTTATCTTCACCAAGATCAGAGTAATTATTCACAAAACTGAACTCCATAAATTTGACTAATGTTGAACTGTTGACATACATATAACATTTTACAGTTGTAAATGTCAGGAATAACCATAGCATTATGATAAAAGTTGTCTTTTAGCCAGATCTTTATTTCTGATTTACAGTGAACCAGAAAGCATAAAGATAAATGGATTTCTGACCTTGGTCCAACATAGATGTTAAGTGTTAAGTGTACTCCAAAGAGGAGTAAAACAGCAGTATTTCATGAGTTACAAGTATTCTAAAAAACAGTGAAAAAATGTATTTGAAAATATATATTTTAAAATATTTGAAAAAGAGAACACTTTCAGATACCTGACAATTACTGCGGTTAATCTGGAACCTGCTAATTTTCTTAATTATCTGATAAATCCTATTTAACCGGTAGTATTACTTTCCACATGGGTTTTCTCCAGGTTCTCCCCAGTCTAAAAACATGGATTTAAAATAATTGGCTGCACTAAAATGTCCCTCTCTAGTGTGTGTATATGTGTGTGTCTGTGTGATCGGGTGTAAGATGGACTGGCGCCCTGTGCTGGGTGTATCTGCCCAGTGCCCGAAACTTTCTCTCCTGAAAGGGCACGAGACATCACTCCACGACACTAGTATAGGATGAGCAGTCAAGATAATGAGATGAAAAAATGTTTTTCTTATCAGACTGGGAAAAGACAAATGTGAACCAAGTGAACCCAGTGAAAGGTGGAGGAGGAAGGTGTCATGGCCTGGGGAATGTTTTCGGCAGCAGGAGTTGTTCCTCTTGTACAGCTACATTGCAGAATAATTGCATATGTTTTGTAAAACCTTTTTTACATGTGGTGCCTTCATTGGCCAATAATTTTCATGCACCCCCACCACGCATCAAAACAGCTTAACAAAGTTCTTTAAAACTGAACACACTGAAATAATTCCTAATCTACACCCAGCAACAAACTCTTCAACAAAAAGAGTGAACCAGAATGGCACCAAAGCAGCGTGAGACTAGTGATGTCCTGAAGTCATTCAAAACAACAGCCTGTATAATCCCTACTGATTGTTGACTCATAATCTTTCTCTGCGCTACACTTTCTACTGTTCTTAGGTTTTACTGAACTGTGTTGGTTATTTTGTAAAACACTGTTCAAAAAGCATGGTATTGTCAAAAATCTTTTTTATGTTAAGCAATATAGATAAGATTATTTCTGAAAACAATGGTCATAAATGGTTTTAAATTTTTGAATTGCAATATATACAGTATATTCATGATTTGGCTGTTCCTGTGGGGGTATACATGGTGTATATCTTCACATTAATTTTGGCAGGTTTTTTTCTGGATAGATTTTCTAATGCATTTCTTCCATTAAAACTAGAGCCCTAAACCGATATGTACACCCTTGTGGATTGGACAATCTATTATCTACAATTTTCTTTGCCTCATCGACAGGAGACACCAAAAGCATGAAGAAGACATGCAGACTTGCAGAGAGAGTCAAAAAAGAGATAAAAAATAGTGATTCTTTCTGTATGAACTTGGATGTCCTCCCTGTGCCTGCATGCCCTTTCTTCTGTGTCTCTGATTTACTGCTACATTCCAAAGGCATGAGAGATAGAGGGGGAGAAAGAGTACAGAGAGAAATTAATCAAGCAGTGCCTCAGGGTTCTGCCCTTGGTCCAATTAGACCCTGAAGTGAGGCACCACTTGACTAATTTTTACAGCAGAACACTTAAGTTTACCTTAATTGGTAACAAAGTGCTGTCTGGCAGTAAGGTACAGCCTAAACTGAAAAACCGTGCCTGTAATGCCAAGTGTCACATCATAGGGAAGAAAAGGGAGAACTATGTTTTGGTTTACAGTATCAAAGGCAGAACTAAAGTCTAAAAGGACTGATTGCACAGGGTTGGTGTGTCACGGTGGCTTAGTAGTTAGCACATTTGCATCTCAGCAATGGGGATTCCAGGTTCGAATCCCAATCTGGATGGAGTTCCATGTTCTCCCCATTTTCGCATGGGTTCTCTGGTTTGATCCCACAGTCTAATGGATTCAAGGTAAATTGAATGCTCTAAATTGCCCCATATAAGAGTGTGTTTGTGTCTGTGTGAGTGTGTGCCCAGCGATAGATTGACGCTCTATCCTGGGTGTATCTGCCCAGCGCCGGGCTGTGCGGTGTCCAAATATTTTACTGGAACTGTATGTTATTTAGGGCGGCACGGTGGCTTAGTGGTTAGCACTCTCAGCGCTATGGATTCCCGGTTCGAATCCCCATCTGGATGGAGTTTCCATGTTCTCCCCGTGTCTGCGTGGGTTTCCTCCGGGTTCTCCGGTTTCCTCTCACAGTCCAAAAACATGGATCAAGTCAATTGAATTCTCCAAATTGCCCCATATAGAGTGTGTCTGTGTGATTGAGTGTGTGCCCAGCGATAGATTGGTGCCCTGTCCTGGGTGCAGCTGCTCAGCGCCTGAAACGTTCTCCCCTGGATGGGCATGGGGAACCCCCGCGACCCTAATAGAGGATAAAGCGGAAGATAATGGATGGATGTATGTTATTTACATTGCTAAAGCAGTAAGTGAGTTTTATAAAAACATTCATTTGTTATTAAGGTAGAAAAACACCTGATTCTGACTGTGGGTAGTCCTAGCCTTTATGGTGTGTGTGTTTGTGTGCGGTGTAAATCCAGCCCCAGAAGGCTTGTTCATAACCACTTTATTAATCTTAAATCCATGAACACAATGCGGGCAAAGGAAAACACACAAGTGCTGTGTAATGACACATTTGACCATTTAATAAACATGTCTATTCTCACTTCGCTGGAGACTTGGTGATCTCATACCTTGTTTGGAATGCAACCATCCCTGTTTAGTTGGGGGTTTGTATTCCAAAAGATCCTTTAAGCAAACTTTGTTTGCCTGTTGAGATACATGCACTACTTATTTCGCACATAAACACACAATGTTTATTGGAAAGCTTAACTCTTCAACCGAGTTCTACAAAACAGAATAAACATCGAGGAGAGTAAATGCTAGACCTAAGCCATTGTACAAATAGTAATGCCATCGGAAGTAATGCAAGTTTAATTAATTTGTGCACGTTTTATTCAACATTTGGAGACAATGACATGCCACATTTAACATTTAGTTGCAGTCGTGCCTGTGTTCTGAAGAGTCCAAAATAGTTAGCCATTTCTGTATCATCACATGCATCTTCAGAGAACATTGTTTGTTTGTTTTTTTATAGTAACAAATAGACAGCAGAAGAAGAAAAACCTTTGCAAACACCACCTTTGCTCTGTTTATTTTTATGTATTTTTTATAAGCATAGGTGCAAATTAAATGATTAATTTTTAGCAAATCAAGTATAATTAGTACCAAACATTTCTTGATCTGTAAACCATGTTTATATCTCTGCCATTAGATTACCATAGCATTAAAAAAAAGACATGTGAAAGGGATGTTTTAGGTGTTTCTTGAAAATGCTGAATATCTTCACAGGTCATAATATATACACCATCTTGCTGTTGTCACTGTACTGTGACCACAAGGATGGAACTCCTGACTCCAGTCATTGATCTAGCAATGAGTAATTCAAGTATTTTAGTGCTGGACACTGGATGAGTAACCACAGAGCATCCAGCTGCCTTATGCTGTATACAGCCAGTCTCAGTTTATGACAAAGCACTATGAAAGTCTGTGAAGTATCTGACTATAGCAGATAGGTGGAGAAAAGAGTGCACAGTTACAGATTCACACATCCATATGTTTGAAAAAAGAGGGCAGTAGGTCAACATATCTCATCTGGGGTTTACATGGCTGTAGTGGTAAATGTGGACAGAGATCTCCCTAGCATCTTAGTCTGATTACTGCCAGTCACACAATTCAGTCTTGTAGATATCCTAATGTTTTTTGCAGTAGAGACTGATGTTGCTGAGGTATAATATTGCAAGGGCATGGTGGTATAGGTGGCATACATTTTAAGGTTTTGATTGAAGTACCATCTGAGGCATCACTGGTATCATTTGAATTCCATGCACTGTAGGAGTGGCACGTTTCATAATGTCAATTTATTTTAATTACGATTAGAACAACAATTTAAATAATTATTTTAATAAGCATTTTTCATTTTGGTTTGCCTTCTGTGATGTGTGATGTAATGTGCTTGGAGTTTTCCAGCATGCGATCTAGTGATCACGCTATCGCTATCCAAAAAAAGTAGACAGTAGACTAAGTTATTATTTTATTAAGAGAATGAACATGAAAAAAGGTTTAAAATGCATTTACAATTCAGAGATGCTAGCCCTCTGTCACTGTGCTCAGTGACAGCAAGTTAAGTAGTGATTACATTAAAGGCAAATGTGTTTATAAAAATGCACACCTGGGTTTATTAACTTAAAATGAAAGCAGGCTTATGTATTGCCTGGAGCCGTCCTTTCCTACAATAAAGTAGGCTAAGTTACACAATAAGTCTATAATAGGACAATAATAAGATGTTCTTTTAAAACTATTTTTTGAACACGCTCAGTAATAACCTCACTTTGTTATTCTCTCTCACGCATGTGCACATGCAATTTTGCTTTTTCTCCAGATGAGATAGTTCTACATTTAGCATGTTACTGGATTTTAGGAATTGCAGTGGACACACATTAATTAATGTAAGTGGTACTGTACTGGGTACGCTGTACTGAAATATTCCACTGTCAAAATGAAGACATTTAGTAGGCAGGCATTTCCTTTTGATATTGTTTTACGTTCGGTAAGTAAACTAAGCTAATTCACAGATTTGTAAATGACAATTAATGAAAGCCAAATAATGCATCTTTACAAACGGCTTCTTTTTTTAATTGTCATTGTAAGTGATCATATCGTCAGTTGGATATAGGTATATTTCTAAGCACAGTTACATTGAAGCATATAGACTTAGTTTTTAATGTCCTTTATTGGTACATCAATTGAGCAGCTTTCTGATTCAGAATATGCCATCTATATCTAAAAAATGATTTTTCTTTTTTTTTGTTGTTGTATAAAATCATCTTGTTTTTACTCCAGTTAGACCCAATTAAAAAACGAAAACAGAAAGCAATGTTTATTACAATAACTTGTCAGTCACGTTTTTGTTTTTGGAAAGCTACAGTTACATTAATTAAAAAGCCAGCTTAGTCATGAGTGGAATTTATAATTGCATGATCATGTCAGGGCCACTAATGGAGCAATTTAAAAAGCAGAGTACTGGTGCTCTGTTATTAACACCAGTTTTAAAGGAAGTACTGACATGCAAAAACATTACGTACCATATAGTGTTACAAATGAAATGCAGGCCTGTTGTGTACAGTGATCTTTATCTTTTCTGTAGAATTGCCAAAACATTTAGTTATTTACATTTACATGTAAATATAGTGTGACATTACACTGCTACCCATTCTAATGGGGATGATGTGCTTTAGTCCCCTCATATTCACAAAACACTACCCTGATGCAAGTTTGCAAGATTGCTGTGTTTTTTTTCCCCTTTGTCTGGTGTAACATTGCTAGAGGCTTTTTACCTCTAGATGCGCAAGTCACACTCAGTTGCGCGGTGCTCATGTGATTAATGGCTTAGATGCTTCTGTAATTTGTTACATCTGCAGTTGCATCTGAAGTCACTTGTTTCCAACATTAAGCTGATCTTAAGCTGGACACTGGGACAGTGAATGATCATATGTTGCATTTGTTTGGAGGAGCATGGTAAAATGCAAAAGCACTCCTCCAACATGCATGTTATCATGCTTAGCTTGGTGTCTGATAATTTTGATTAGGGCTAATCCTCTGGCATTGGGAAAAGACATGCATCCGACAATGTTGTGTGGCCAAAAGCAACACTGCAGTCAAACATGCACCCTCCACTAAAAGGAAGAACGGGAAGATAGATGTTCCAAAAAAATAATAATTTGTCCAGTTTCTAAAGCTCTGTGTGGTTTAATATGAGTTTTTACTGCTTTTTGTGTTCCAAAGAAAATAACAGAAATAAACATAAATACCAAAATGTTTGTAAATTAAACAGTGATCTAAGAAGAGGATCACCAATTTTCGCATATTCTTTTAAAAAAAAAATGTAGGAATGCCATTGGTTTTGGCCGTGACCGTAACATGTGTGATTTTGGACTAATTATAAGATTTAAATGTATTTTTCAGATGGGGACAGAAAGGGAAAGGACCAAGGAATTGAATAATGAATCCTCCCTTTTTCGGCCATGTGCATTTAATTGGGTGTGCTCACACTGTAATAATAGGTCATCATTCTTGCAAAAAGCACATCAATTGAACCAGTGATAAGAAAATTCCATGATTAAAGGAAGAAATGAAACAGATTTATGGTGGCTTTGAATGACCACAGTATTAAACTTCTTCTTTCTGCTTTTGCACATACATATGTAAAAAAAGGAATCAAATGGGTAATACTGGTATTATTAGAAGACTCAACATCTCCTTACTTGCCTATTAGTGTGCTGTTAAATTTGTGCTGTTAAATTTGAAAAGATTCATTGTGATGACATCTTTATTACAGCATTGAGCCAAGGCATGACTGCGCTGAAGAAAATCCCTACTGTCTTCTATATTTACTTCCATGTGAATTTATATTGATTATATCCATTAAATATTTAGTGCAGTAATCAGTGCAAATGACAGTTATGTATGCAGTTTGAAAGTTTGCACGAGAAGTAGCATATTTAAGTGTGAAAACTACGGTTACACAAAATGTCACATTAATGATTCACCTCAGGGATCTGCAGTGCAAGCTGTAAATTACGACAGACAAGCCCTTCCCCAAACAAAGGAGTGGTGCTCAGACTATTAAGTAGTGATCTGGGCTCTTCTGCAACGTGTCATATCCAGGAGCAAGAATCGGTTGCCAGCTTTCTTTCAGAGGTTTCAACACAGCACAAGACAAATTGGCCTTGAGTTCAATTCCTTGGCATTTCACTAGCTTTCCCCAGGTCACTCATAACCTATGGTGAGGTGCTATTTGGCTTATAATTCACATTTAAATTTATCACATTTTATGTCTTTGGCAAAATAATGCCATTTATGAACCAATGGATTTTAAAATGATAGAATGCTCTTCCAGTCCTAGGTCAGATTTTTTTTTGCTGGACCTCAGCTTCAAATCATCCCATTGGTGTTCAGCTGGCAGCTTGTGTAAATATTTAACCATTTCTAAATTATAAATTTGCATTTTAGATTTTTTTATATTGTAGTATTTTATTAAATTTAGTTGTAGCCTCTTCAAAGACAGGAATTCAAATGGCCATACATCATTTAACATTGTCTTCCATTAATAACAGTATGGATTATCCTCCCAAATTTATGCTGGTGTATTTCTTTTTTACTTCCAAAATTTAGTTATCTTAAAATATCCTATATTCTGAAATGAATCCAGTAGTCTGACACCAAAAAAAGCAAAAACTTAATCAGAGACAGATACAGCACTGTAAAACCCAATCCTTTCATTTCATTCAGTTTAAAGGGAACAAGCTGATGATCTAACGCATTTGTAAAACTAGAAAGGAATATGATAAAAGAGAGCTAGTTGAGAAAGTACAGAGATATTTTAAATCTACAATGGTTTGCACTACCAAAAAGTAAAGCTTTAACCAAAATGAGACTGGATAAATCTGTTTTTGGACTGGGAGGAAACCGGAGAAAGCCCATGTGGATATTGGAATTGGCCATGTGGAAACTCTTATTTTCAGATTATTTTCAGATTGTAGCAGAAATATTTAAGATTAAGTTGAGTTTATTAATAAGATTTTTTTTAACAAGTGTGCAATGTTCTTAAGGTGTTTTACATGTTTTGAAGCCTGAATCAGAAAGCAAGCCAAAGTAACAGTGGAAAATTGTTGTGGCATGTGCAGTAAACAGTTAAACGTTTGGATGCACCTCCTCCACTTATTGTCTATGTTATCAGTTCCACTTACTGTAAAGATAGACTTTGTAGTTCTATGATTCCAGACTGTAGTTCATCTACACAAAGCAGGTGTTATTTGGTTAGTGCATTGAAAACAAAAGATATGTACTACAGTCTGTAATTGTAAACTAACTATATACTGTTTATAGCGTATATCTATATCTAGCTAGCTATATATATATATATATATATATATATATATATATATATATATATATATATATATATATATATATATATATATATATATATATATATATACACACACAACACAAATCCTCTAAATAAACATGCTATATAACAATTGTACTTTGAATAAAAAGTCCATAATCCTCAATGAAAATTCCTCTTAATACGCAATAGGCCAAATCGTCCTGTGTTTTAGAAGAATAATGTGTCACATTACCAAAGAATTCTACATATTGCCTGTTATTACGTTTTTCAGAGACAGAAAGCACAATATTGTAGTGCTTATTAAAGTCTTTGTACTTCAGGCCCTTTAGCAACTAGGGAACATGCACAGAGATGGTAGATAATGAATTTACTTAAAATTATTTCAACAATGTTATTGAGAATATTATTATTTCTAATTTTAACCAAGTTTTTATACACTTGCACAGTAGAAAGTAGTGAAAACATGAAATAAACCCTGCAATGATGTGCATTACAGTTATTATAATGTAGTGAAATGTGTTTTTTTTCTTGACATGAAGCGAGATGAAGGCTTACAGAGTCATCTACAACGGCAAAGACAAAAGGGTTATAACTTAAAAGGGGAAATTTGAACATATTTAAAACTATTCAAAAAAATTTTTCACAACACCATGCAATTATTTTAATAGTAATAGTAATGTTAATCTACTGTATATTAAGATTAACTATATTCTTAATCTTTATTAAGAATATTTAGTTTTAAATATGTTCAAATTTATAGATTATATAGATTAAGAAAAGAGTTTAGGCTAAGCTAAAGCATGTGTACAAGATGTTTATATATTCTTGTGTATAGAGTGTAGGGGAGTGAATAAAACCTATCCCAGCAATCTTTATCGAAAACTTCCTAGATATGTCACCAGTCCAACCCAGCTCTGAAACAGAAATAAACATATTCATATCTAGATGAAATATAATATTCCATAGTTATTTAAACAGTCTGTAATTGTAAAATTGTAAAAGTCCATCTATATGCTAAGTCAGTAATTCTCAATTCTTTTCTGTTAAGCCCCCCCAGGAAGAAAAAAACATTTTGCGCTCCCCACCCCACACGCACACACACTGACCTCACCCCCCCCCATACATGACAAAATGGGATGAAAAAGTTATTTTTACGCTACTGTGATATAATTTGTCTATAAATTTGTTATAAGTACACCTCTTTTATAACAATGTATCCTTATTAACAATAAAGAAAACAAAAAAGAAAGAAATATAGATCAACTTGGAATAAAGAATCATTTTATTAACGTTGTTTTTTAGTTTGTAACAGAAACGAATGAAATCCTTATTTAAACTAGAAACATTTTTGAACTGACTGGCATTTGATACTGAAAAATAAAATTAAATAAAATCAATAAATAATAATAAATTCAAATTCATCAGCAACATTAATTCAGGAGCACAATATATTAACACTTTAACCTACAAAACAAAAATGAATACAACAATTTGTGCAGATTTTTTTTATATATAACAAAACAAGGAATTCAGAGCTAATGGCTACATTGCACCCGTTTTGCAGTGCACAGCTTTTCTGAAGTAGCTTTCATAAAGCGGGATGATCACGTTTTCAATTAAAAACTCAAGCGGCTTATCAGCGTGATTGGGGTGTAATGTCTTTAAGTGACGCCTTCATTTATTTGGCTTCACGCTGTCTGCTGTCAACATTTTAAGACACAGAAGACACACCGGCCTTTCTTCGTCTCCCACCTTCGTTACAGTGAAGCCAGGCACTACATTCGCTTCATCATATTTCCTCGTTTTAACTTTCGTTGGTCTCATTCTCTTCGTCTCTCTCCGCCTTTCTCTCCACCATCCCTGTTAAATATTTTTCCATGTTGTCTCTTGAGCGTTTGTTCAGTACACTTAAAATCACTTGCTCTGTGATATCTTGTTATGCGCCACCCCAGGCACCGCCCCACTATTTGAGAAGTACTGTGCAAAGTGGAGAAAATAAAAATGGAGCAAGAAGACCATGTGTCCAGGCCTTTCGACTGGTACAATATGTATTGTACACTAGACTGGAAAACCGTTTGGGCCCTACTGACTTTGCAAATAAAGAAACTCTTCTAAAATCGATTTAAAGCATTTTTTTAAGTGGGGGGAGGGGGGTGTAATGCAAAAGACTAGTCTTATGTTTTCCTTGCCGATGTTCCCTTGTGGAAATTACGATAGCTGAGAGACATATGAGAGATGCTCTGATGCTGTAAGTGATAGGGCTGTGCCACCCCGACAAACAGCAGTTGCTTTGTGTGATGTGCCAGGGTCAGAGCACCTTTCCAGAACACCTGAATAGGACATGGCATGTGTGACGGCAAGTCAGCCATTATGAACGTCCACGACACACCAAAGAAAGAGGTGTGTGTATAGTTCAAGCTGTCAGCACGTGTGCAGCTTAAAATATCTGAGAACAGAGGAAACATGAGCCAGTCAATAGCTTATTCCTTAAGGAAATTTTGCACCTACAACCACCTGTAAAATGTTTCAGGGCAAAGGTAAAGACAAAGCTCTACTGTCTCGTTACCTGATATGTACTGTATACTATAAAGACAAAATTATGTGAACCCTGTTTCTGACATTCATGGTTTGGGCTAGACTGCTTAGTAAAAGACTGTGTTAAGACTTCAAATTTCATGCCTGTTTGTTTTGCGGCCTTTTTGTGTTAAGCATGACCTTGCTCCACTAAAAAAAAGGAGTTTCGTAAAAGCATAGTTTTAACAAGTTTAGTTTGGGGGAACTCCAGTGACTGACTTTAACAAAACAAATTGGAAAGTTGATAGGAATGGCTCAGTGGTTAAGGTACTTGGCTGAGGGAGATTGAAGCTTCATGCCCCAACACCATCAGTCTGCCATTTCAGGGTCTTTAAATAAGAGAATTCTACCTGAGTTACTTGAATTGTGCAGTTGCTCTAGATTAGCGGGCTGAAGACTGTTAAAAACTGTAAATTACTATGAGCCAAGTCTTCTTGTCCAATATTAGTGGCATTTTTCTCAAATTGTAATATAAAATTTTTATACATCACTGTCTCACTGCCAAAAGAGGACCACATCTGTCTTAGGCTGCTTCAGTCACACATGCAGTCTCTACCACTTCTTTATGCCAAACCCACAACTGGGTTTTGCAAAAAAGTAGTAAACGCTGTAAAGAACAGCTTCTTATGTCAAACCTTTAGACTGTTTACAGTATTTAGTAGACACCTTACCTCAGTTTAGGGCTGCAACTAACGATTATTTTGATAATTGATTAATCGGTCAATTATTTTTCCGATTAATCGATGAATCGAATAAAAAGAAAATCAATAAATGTCTTTATTAAACAGGTCAATGAATGTCTGGTTCTATTTACAGTATGAGTTTAAGGTAACTAAGTAGCCCAAAGAGCAATTAAACACAAATCTCACAAACACACTGACACAATATGTAGCATTGTGTGTAAAAAGAAAATACTGAATTACACAAATCTGAGTAGTATGTTTACTAATCTGTCTAAATGCAATTCATCCTACCTCACTCCCATAGAGTGCAGTGGCTTCACTCACACTTTGTCAGGAAATTAAAACTTGATCATTAATTACCATCATTGTGTACAAGTTGTATGTATTTATGAAGCACAATTAAACACTGCTTAATATAATTAAACGAAAATACAAAGTAACACACGTCCTCCATCACTGCCATTATCCAGTTAACACACAAAAACAGCTTGAAGCGTGCTCTGACTCATAGTGTGAGTGCAGCGTTACGTTGACTTCAAAACTAAAGAAACTCGGGATATTGTAGTGATTTACTTTGCTGTTCAGCTCCTTCATCTTCATCTGTGTTCAACATATTTCCGTTTCAGGTGGTGTATCATCACCGTGGTGCTCCGTGCAGGTCAAATCATTTTCACAGAGCTCGCATGTTATACATTCTTTAGTTGTGTGAAGCGTGCTCCCACACTTTTGATGATTTAAGCAGAAGCTTTTTTTCTGCATTGGTCATGTTTCATTTGTAGAGTTTTACAAATTAAACTTTGTCTCTGCTCTGCCTCGTTCTATTTAACCCGCACTTTTTTTTCTCTTCAGCACTGCAGGTGACGTAAGCAGTTACGACATTGCGAGTAACGCGTAAATCGCGTGACACAACGAATCAATAATGAAATTTGTTGTCAAAACTTTTCAAAATCGATTTTTATCGATTCGTTGTTGCAGCCCTACCTCAATTACACAAAATCACACAACTGCATTTGGAATCCTTTTAAAAGCCTTCACAGAACAGCAAAGGTTGTTGTAATGACAAAGGCAGGGCAGGTTTATATTACATGTTTAATGTTTTGGAATAGAAGGTCTACATTCTTATTGCAATCAGTAATTTGTTTTACGTAGATAAAAAGACTTTTAAAAAAGTTTTTTTTTTTATATATATATATTTTTCATAGATTTTCTTTACCTCAGAAGCCCTCTGCAGCGCCTGACAGATATGTTTTGAGTGGAAGTTCTTCAGCTCTAACCTTCATCTGGAACAGCCCATGAAGTTATAAAACAGACCTTTCAGCTACTTCACTTTAGTGCACAGGCTTCGACGTGATTCATGCCTTGCATGGATCCTGATTACTGTCTGTGCAACCGGGTTGTTCGTCTCTCTACCATTACAAGCCACAGAGAATCCGGCTGTGTTTACTTGGCACAGCAGTGACCCCACTAGAGATTAACAACATCTAATATGTCAATCATGCTTGCCAGAGCTACTTAAAATCCTGGTTTCTTTCTGTTGAACTGTTCAGTCCCTCTTCTTCCACATTTAAAATACCGACTTGATTCCAAGGGCTTTAAACAATTATTTGATTTTTGTGAGTTTTTCTTCTCGTTTTTATATTTTGTCTTCTTTTATGGTTGCATTGACAATTGTAGATGTTGCAAAACATCAACAAATAAAATTTAATGAATTATCCTGCAGACTTTAAGAATGCCCAAAGGATTTGGTTTTAGTGAAGTAACTTACTTTTATAGTTTGTTTTTTTTTACTATCTTTATAAAAAAAAAACAATATTGTTGTTCCTTATTCTGCCTCTAGATTTTTGCAGTTTTGCAATTGTACACAGCCACCAAAGAAGGGAAAAACTCCAGTGCAGGAAAGTGAGTCAAGGGACACTGCGCACCATATGGTATTTCATTTTGTGTCACTGTGAATTGCGCCAGAGTATGTATTGTAGTTATGTCTTAATGCCTTTATGTCAATGAAATCCAACATTGTATTGCTTTGGCATATTCGTTCTTCCACTGATCACTTAACCATTCTGTACTGTGACTGAATTAGACCACTTGACTCCAGTGCCAGTATCATGCTGCTTAGCAGTGAACCTAACCAGAACCAGGAACCAAGGCTTATCCACTCACTCAGGCCAGCCTTCCTGTGTCTGGCTGTCGGACTGCCTGTCTGCGGTAGCTAAGTGACTCTCTCTGAGTGAGTGTGTGTGCCTTTGGGTTTTTGTGTGCGTGCGACCGTGTGCATGTGTCTGTGTGCCAGGGTTATGCAGAGCACACCCAGTTCTATGATTTGCAGTCCTGGATCATGAGGCGAGTAACCCCATGGGAGACTCGCTCCATCTGAGCTTATTACCAGTTGGTTTTGGTTTCCTCCCGCTTCCCTGCCACTGTGCCACACCTAGAGCATGTTTCAGTCAATGAAAGCAATGTGGCTACTGGTGAACTGGGTTGGCCAGCTTGCTTGCACATTTGTCCTCTAGTCCTTCTGCTTCTTATAACAGATTTGTGCAATATTTTGCTTCTTAGCCGAGGTAAGGTTATGTCAGGTGTCAATTGTTGAGCCATATGGATGCATTTGACTCCAACTCAAACCATGACCTCCATAACTACTGAATGTTGCATTCTATTCTGTCCCAGAGTTTTATATGATTTATATTTAATAACTTATTTGGCTTCTCAGCATTTCTACATGAGACCATATTCCCCCAAGTCTGATAAATGGCATGTAAACAATATAATTAATTAGAATTAAAAACAAAATATTTATTTGCCCGTAATAATTTTGTATAATATAAATAAAATACAGGCACGCAAATACTTCGAAGAGGATGGTAATGTTTTTATAGTTAAAAATGGTCAGTACAGGGCAGCACAGTGGCATACTTGCCTCACAGCGCTTGGAATTCCTGGTTCGAAACCCAATCTGGGTGGAGTTTCCATGTTCTCCCCGTGTCCATGCGGGTTTCCTCTGGTTTCCTCCCATGGTCCAAAGACAGGGATTCAAGGGAAAGTGAATGCTCTAAATTTCCCAATACAATGTGTGTCCGTGTGAGTAAGTGTATGCCCAGCGATAGATTGGTGCTCTGTCCAGGGTGTATCTGCTCAACCTATCTGCTAAATAATGAGTGAATGAATGATCTGTACAACAATGCACTGCACTAAAAACACCTATCTTGGTTATGTTTTAACTGCAGATAAATAAGCAGTAAGAAATGGCCGAACAGATACCACCACATGCATTCATGGGTAAAAATGATTGTCATACCCATTTGTAAAAAAGACACCAAGTTATAAACTTTTTTTTTTTAACTGAAAATAATTAAAATGAAGCTAACATTAGGCCAATACTGTGTTTGCTCAGGCACCTAATGTAAATTACCAGAGAATCAGAATGGATTATTAATTCAGAAAACTATTGAAGTTATGTTTATAAATGAAAGATAATTATATGATTAAATCATTTGATTGCATAGAGTTGCATAAGCTACTTTAATATTTACAACTATTATTTGGATTATAGATTCATAATGAACCATCAGTACTACATTTTAAATACCAGCTGTATTGATAACAAAGAAGTAAACCTGCATGAAACATGTGGTTAAAAGATGTGTTCCTATATATTATTATTATTTTTTTTTTTATCTTAAAGAAATACTCTACAATTATTAATAAGACTATAGGACACATCTTTTCTCTAGTCTAATGGCATTAGCATGGTAATAGCTTCAAGGATAATGACTTATCAGTCATAAAAAAAAATAAATAAATAAATAAAATAAAACACAGATCTCTTTAATCATAGATAAAGTAACCATATAGTACACAAGGAAATTATTTTGTGTTTTTATGGCATAAACACAAAACCATCCATCAAAATGTAATGTATCAACTGTTTTCGGTTGCAGAGCTAAGACATTTATTTTCAAGAGTGTAGGTGGAGATGCATTGCATTTCTTCCTGTAATTGAGAAAATGGTCACAGTATGATATGAAGTTTCTACAGAGATCTAAGGGGGGCACTGTAATTGTCTTGAACTATTTACGACTTATAAGGATGAGTAACATAGAAGATGGAAGAAAAAACACACATGCTTGAGTTTGAAGCACGGGTTGAAAAGAAAGGTTTATTATGTTAATATGTTATTTAGGAAGGTTTGTATTACAACAAAACACATTCCCATAGATCAGCTTTATACTTTTGTACATAATGAGTTATTATGACAAGGTTTTTATTTAGACCAAAACAACTCAATTTACTTTACATGTGTCTACTTACAGCTTTAACCCTTCAGTTTGAATTGATATACAATTACCTTTACATACTGTTATCCACATTCACTTCAATTTAATGTAACTTTTGTACGGTTATAATGTATAATGAATATTTCTTTGCTTCACATATTACAGACAGAAATAGATATAGTAATTTGATGTAGATAAGTTATATGGTTAAATGTTTATATCATTTAATCATTCAATTTCATTTATATAATTTATCACTTAAATGATTTATTATAACATATTATGAGGCTTTAAATCGTGTGAGGCCTCACTGACCTTGGCTTCTGGCACCTGGATAGCGGGCTGTGGAAAGAATGCCCTTGTTTTGTCTATTCATATACTTATATAAACGAAACAAATGTTTAAATAATGGTGTTGCTTAAAGATTATGTTGAAGCATATTATTCCACCATTTAGCAGTCAACAGGAATATGAAACTAAACTGGCTACAAAGCGTCCAGCCAATGTAACAGAGGTGGAGGTGTGGGTGCACATGACATCAATCTCTGATCAGTGCTGAGTACATTTAAGCTGATGTCACAGTGATCTCAGTGCTTGGTCATTGTTCCTGTACGCATGTTGGCGTGAGGTGGAATTAAAACCATGCATTTGTCATGGCGATTGATAATTTGGATAGGGTGGATAGTACAATTTGGTGATACAATACGTCAAAGGCTGAGGAGATGTCCAACTGAAAGAAAACAGATGATCAGGAGTGTTGTAGATTTCAGTGCATTAATCACGGACAGCAGTTATTGGTCTGATCACACATAAAACAGACTGTTTGAGATTCATAAGGTAAATCTGTAACACTGCCACCCTTCATCCGCTCTCTACCCACTCCTCTCGTCACTGCTGCACTTAAAATACATGAGCTGGCTCTCCCAGAGACAGAAATCCAGCAAAACAGTGTGTCTGGATAGCACTTCCCCCTCCTGCTTTAAACTCTGTGCTGACCAACTGGCTCCAGTTTTACAAAATTTTTCCAAAGACCACTGGAGCTCTGTTAAGTTCCCTTCTGTTTCAAGTGCTACACTATCATCACAGTCCCCAAACAACCCTTGAACACTGGACTGAATGACTGCTGGCTCACAGACGCAGTCAACATGGGTCTAGGACTATAGCATGAGACTAGAGATGAGACGATTACAGATTTTGATGGTATGATTATTGATGATTGAAGAAATATTCACAATTATACAATTTTTTAAATTATCATGCAATAATTAACTATACCAAAAAAGTGTTTAAAAAGTTTAAAAAATCTGTGACCTTAAAGTACATAATCATATCCATTTGAAAGAAAACTTGGTTTAGTGTGCTGCAAGTGTAACTTTATTTTTGTATTGTGCCACTTAATCTAAAGGTCTAGCTACCAGCATGATACATATCTTTTTTATGAATGTCACCATGACGGTGTCGAGGCGCTCTTATGAATTGTAACATTTTTGAATTGTAACATTAATACTTAAATCAGCATTCAACAACATAATGCTGGAAACCCTCTCCACCAAACTCTCCAGGCATCTGTCAGTATATCACCAGTCTCCGGACAGGCAAGAAGGAACAGGTGCATATAGGGAAGGTCATGTCTGGCACTCAAACCATCAGCGCTGCCACTCCTCGAGGATGTGCTTTCTTCCCATTGCGCCTCTTTTTACACCAATGACTGAATCTCCAGAGACCCAACTGTTAAGCTCCTAAAGACATAGCAGCTGTATCCTAATGGTGACATGTCTGCATATTAGCAGGAAGGTGATTTAGAACAACCAAGTACTAAACATGTTCAATACTATAAAAATATTAGTGGATTTTTGTAGACACCCCTTTAAACTCCTTAACAAACATACAGGTTCATGGAACTCTTTAAATATCTGAGAACTATTATTTTTCAAAGTCTGACAAACTCCATTCTCAAAATAACCCAACAGAGGATGTACTTTCTGCAGCAAATATGAAGGCTGCATTTGCTAAAGGGAGCTGTTGATCCAGTTCTAACCATTACAGTCTGTTTGAAGCAACCTAAAAAATATGCCCTCTATTCAGGACTTGTACTTCTCAAGGATTTGGAAATGGACAGAGAAAATCGTCTCAGATCCCTCACATCCTGGCCATAACTGCTTTTACCTTTTCCTTTCCAGAAGGTGCTACAGAACTCTATGTACTAAAACTTCCAGACACAAGAGAAATCAATCCCAAACAATTGCTCTCAAAAACAGCTGACCACCTCCATCCATTAGACCAAGCTAATCTTTAGTTTTCCCCTGATAGCTATTACACTCATCCTTCTATTGTAAACACTATTCATCTTCCCGTGTCACTTTCACTAACTCTGCACTCCCCACTGGCCAGGCACTGCTGTTTGTACTAACATGACTACTACTGTCCTTTATTTAATCTGCATATTACCATGTATTCCACAAACTATAGACATGTTGTCTTATATCATTTGTACATACTCAAATATGGTTTACTGTTTATTGTGTATTATGAATTTATATAGTGCATAGTAACAGAGAAACACCAGCAGTTGGAAACATATGTCCTGTGTGTATAAAAAAAAACTCAATAAATATGATTCTAAAACCACACAGTGTGAAATGCTTTTTAGTTTAGCTTAGAAGACTGTCAGAGTGAATCAGAGTGAATGTATCTTTTGAAAGTAATGGGAAGAGACTGGTACTGTGTCAGATCTGAGGATAGACCAGACATACATTATTTTCTTTTAGCTGAAGGTTAGTGCACTGTTCACAAAACACCTCCATGTGCAAGGCAGTGGGAGTAAATTATGCGTCACTCTAAAGGAGATTGGGCAGACCTTGTCTTAAAAAGGTTACAATGGTGAAACAGAGGCTGTTTGCTGCCACATTTGTGTCAAGAGTTAAATAGTCGCTGACACATTGGACAGCATTACTTACTAGAAATAAAAAAATATATATACAAAAAGTGAAGTGTGAGAGGGCACAGAGGTTTATAGAGATGTCATAGGATAACAAGGATGCAGGTGGTGGTAGAGCTATGCCTAATTATGAGATTGAGTTGATCACCTAATTTGTATGCAGATGTAGTGTAGAAGAGCTGTGAATCAATTATGAATGTAAGCATCAGAACCCGTCTGTCCCCACACCCTGTGGCAGTGTCTTGGACAGCCAGTAGATAGAAATTCCCAATATGGTCTCTTTCACATAAGACAAGATCATATGTGTCTGGGTAGTATGGGAATATGATGGTGCTGTGTTAGTGTTGAACAGGTATGACTGGATTAGATACATCTCTACTGATAGAGTTTTTCAACTCTTTGTCTATTTACATCTACCTTATTGCTGCAACTCCAAAATTCATAAATCACATACATTACATTTGGTCATTTACATTTAACATTTAGCAGACATTTTTATCCAAAGCGACTTACAAGTATCCCAACTTAATGTTTTGGGGTCAGAACAAAGGGTTACATGCAGAATCCCTGGAGCAATGATGGTTAAGGGCCTTTCTCAAGGACCCACATTGGTAAAAGCACTGGACCTGGGATCTTTTAATCCTTCATTGATGCTCACATGATTTTGTCTAGAAGATGCTGGTGGCTGGATATTTTTAGTTGGTGGTCTATTTGACTATTTTTTTGCCCAGTAATGAAAGTAATGTGTTTTAATATTTTCTGCAATATTAATGTGTTTTATACACCCATACCAGCACTATACATATTAACTAACCACCATAACTTTAGTGTCACTGCTATGCTGTAATTGTTAAACTGAGTCTAGAAACAAGGAGATATAAATTACAAAGTGGCTGATAAACATAGTTGTATGTATAGTATGTTGTACTAAGAAATGTGTAAAAAATGTTTAATAATAATCATATTTTCATTTAATTTTATTTAATATTGTTTGAAGCTTAAAACACAAGTATTTTTTTTTTAAATCTACAAGATTCAAAACAGAATGCTGGCGTGTTGGATGGAAAAACAGACCAAACAAAACACCACACGTACTAAGTAATATGAAAAAACTTTAAGTAAAACAAATATGATCAATACTCCTACAGCCAAAACCATAGCTTAGGCTACATGCCACTTTTAAAACAGCGCATTACCTGCCAACTATACCCCAGAGGGCATGCACCTCATCTCAAAGCAAAAAAAAAATGAAAGCAAAGCTAAAAGTAAGGGTTGTGCTTACGGGAAATAGTGCATGTATGGCCAATATCAACCATGCAAAAATGCTGGGGGATCATCGTTTTTAATAGTTAAAGGTGGCCCCATGAAGAAGCCGACATTAGGGGGATGAAGTTATGCAGAGTTTTGTTGTTATTGTGTCCCATTTGCTTTCTAATTAAAATAAATCATAGCTTTAAAGTTTTAGGCATGTTGTAAAAATGAATTGATGTTAACCCCACAAACAATTCATTTTAATTCATACCAATAAGGGGTATTTTTGCAAAGCAATGTACACTTGGAAATGAATCACTGAAATATACATATACAATATTAACATATTGGCTGATTCTAATTACTCAGGCTATTAACCAATATGTTATACTATAATTTTGGATACAAATGTATACATTTATAAAAATAATGTATTGCCCCCTCTTGTGTAAATACGCTTTGGAAAAAATACATCTGGCTTCATTGTGTTAAGTTATTTGAACGTTATTACTTAAGCAATTAAATATTAAACTGTAATACTGTATTTAATTACACCTTAAAAGAAGTGCATCACTTAAGTAGAATTACATGATCTTTCAATGGAGTTCATTAAAAGTTTTTTTGTTATTTAATATTTAGGCCAAGATTTTTAGAAAAGAAATACTAATTCCTAAGCATATGTATGTTGGCACAAACATGAAGTTTAAGAAACAGTAGCTCCATTCATGGAGTTTTTTTTTCTTAAATTGATTGAGCAAATGACATTTAAAATAAAAACTCAAGATTTAAAATGATTTCAAAAGACTGAAGCATCCAACACATTCATGCCAAAAAGTAGGGTTCGCTGAGTTCACAAGCCTTTCTCAGAATTTTGTAACTCAGGCTGTGAAAAGCTACACTTGCCTAATCATGTGTCTTTGACTTAGAAGCTGTTATGATTTCTAAGAACCTACTGCTTTTTTTTGGCCACACCAAAGCTATTTTTGTACTTAAAATGATCTAAAAAATATGTTTGGATCCAAGCATTGCACGATGCAAAATGCTTTGTCTACATTTTTCTTTCATGCTAATTGCTTTGTAATGCATTAATACTTTAAATAACTTTACCAGGTATTTATGTTGGTTGTTAAATTTCTGTAATTAAGTGAATGTTCTCATCCCCTCCAAATAATACATTTATTTTTCCAAAATAAAAAAATTAAAAAATTGCTTCACCATGAACAACTCGCAACTGACATCTTTGGCAAAATTATGCATCTAAAGTTTAAAGACAATGATGTGGAGTTTTAAGCTTTTAAATGAGTTGCCTGGATTGTTTGTTTGTTTTTTTAGTTGTTTAAAGCAATGTATACACAGACAGGTTATGTACGGGGCAAGGCAGTTATGTTTTTAGGTTTTATTTAAGTGTCTATATGTCTACATTTGAGGTTTTAGCCCAGTGATATTTGAATATACCAGAGTTTCTTTGCCTGGACTGTATTAAAGCAATAAGGCATGAGAGGCCGTGTGATTTAATCAAAATAACATACAACCTCGAGTGCTTTATTGCTTTTATAAAACAGATATGTACACAAAACATACGTTTTATTGCCACATTTCACAAATAAGCTACTATACACCGTCACTGTACTTTTCAGTGGACTTTTGTTTGGATGCACAAACACAAATTTGCAAAGCTTTCACTTTTGTGTCCTAGTTCTCTTTCTCTCTTCTCACTGAGAGAACTTCGTTTTCGTCCGGAACAGACACACATTTAACAGGTCCATTACATCCCTTGTTTCCACAGGACTGTCTCCCATTTAGAAATCGGTGACACCATTGTTGCCACGCTTTGTTAATAACGTCCCTGCCAAATTTTACTTCCATTGGCATTCTCCACAAGGTTCTAAAATCAAGTTATTAACAATTACAATAAATCTGAAGTGATTTCAGATGTCCAAATACTCAATGTTTTGTGTACTTTTTTTGTCTAAATGTTGGACTAATAAAAGTTTAGGATTTGTTTAGTAAATGCCCCAAATTTGGTCTATGGTAAATCATCTTAACTAGAAATGTCAATACGTCTCTTGCCCCTTTGGGGACATCAATGTCTTAGCATTTTCCTATCCCACAAAAAGTCATGAAAATATTTACTGAAGTGGAAAGACATCAGCGGAGGTAAATTGTGCCAGGGTGCCCCGCCAGTAAAGTTGCATTTTTTTCTAAAAGTAACTTGACCAACACATTTGAGTTCATGGGATGCAATCCGTTTAAATCCTGACCGCAATTACACATAATGGTCATTTTCTATTCATCTTTATAATTTCCATTGAAGTTGTTTTCCTCATTCAGTAAGTGTCAGCATTTAGGAAAGGACAACACCCTGTACTATTTTAAGTATTACAGGTTCACTTTCCAAATGTACCTTCCCTGCTGAACCAGACAGGCCACCTAATACTAATCCAAGCCAACTCCTCCTGTGAAGTTTTATTACTATACATCTTGTGTCAAATGCAGTAAAATCAAATGCAAAGCCAGGTGAATAAATGACAATTGCAATATTAGATGATGTAAATAAAATGTTGGCAAGAAATGCATCTTAAAAACATGGATTGCTTTAAAAATGTTTGTCGAAATGAAACACTATCCATCACTTAATTGCATGATTAATTCAGAAAAGACAACTGCAATTATGCCTAAATAAAATCCTTCAAATTGATTTTGTTTTGTTTCTTAGACGATACTCGTGAGAGTACTTTTAAAGCTATATCCACATTAGACACAGTGCCAGTGTTCCACATGAGGCTTGGCCAGCACTGCCAGCTCCTCCCTTTCCCATATTTGGGATGCTTTAACCTCTTCCAGCACAGGTGGTTCATATTTAGGGATGAGAGCTATAAATAGCTTGAAAAAACACAATCCAGGTGCATTTCTTCTAGGAAACAAAAAAGCTAATACAGAGCCAGGATGAATTCCCAGTTGCTTCTTCCTGGTTTGTTTTATGAGTTTCTTTAAAGTATGCACGACCGATAGAAACCAAGTGGATGGAGAACAGACAGGAACTGTCTTTATTAAAGGATGTGGCATACTGAGTTGTAAATGACAAGGCTTGGTGGCCTGAGTTTAATGTGGCCTTAAATGCATAAATCTAGGTGGGAGGTAAGATATGCAAGACTTTAGGTTTACTGGCATTGCTTGTTACATGCATTTGATGAACATTTTTTGTCTATATTTGTACTAGTTAGTTGATGAAACCTGACAATTTTACATCCTGACTATACAAGCCAAAAATTGTAAACGGTACAACTTTAATATGGGCTATAACTATACAACTATATATATGGGCTTGTTTTTTGTAATCAATACAATTCCAAACAATATATTTATAACATTAGGGTTATCTAAATATTTCAGTTCATGATATCTAATATATGAAAACAATTTAGGCCAATGCAAAAAAAAAGCAATAATAATGAAAATAAACATTTGCTTATAATATACATTATAAATATACATACAGAAGATAGTGGATGCGATCATGATTTTGCACATACACGCTGAAGCTCCTTTAGGGGTTGATTGACCAGAGTGCCTTGCAGACAATGGAAATGCAATCACAAATAGGATTGCATTAGCATTTTCATTTTGGCCACACAGGAAAAGCAATTTAAAATGACAGGCTGTAATTGCATTAGAAATATATCAAGTCAATGCCATGAAGACAATTAACATAAAATATATTATTAGTCTTTATTTTTCAGATTGTCTTAGACACACAATGTGCATTTAAATGTTAGTTATATCGTTGATAAATACTGGACTGCAACAAAGAAAAAAACATTTGTAAATATGTAAATATGTTTTTTTTTTTTTTGTACATTATATGTAAATAATATCTGGAAATAATGGCTTACTGGATTGCAGGCACATGCACTCCTTTAGATGTCTGATTAAGATGTTATTAACTACCCATAATGTTGCATATTATTACAATAGAAATAAACCAGTGCTTTTTTTCTTTGTTTAAATTCTATGCATTGTTACTAACAGACATGGAGCAAACTAGCAGTGCTATTATTTTTGAAAAGTAAACACTAACTGCTTAGTTAAGTTTACTGACTCTTTTATATATTAGCTGTAGTGGTGGCTAAGCCCTTAGCGTGAACTAAACAAACCTTTGCGGTGTGTTTTCAGATGCTTCGTGGTGCTTTTTGGTGTGTCTTTCATTAGCTTGTACATTGTGTCCACGCTGCGGGGATGAGAAGCTTCCACAGTCAGCGCTCAGCTGAACTCGGCCTCGTCTCTTCAGCTTTAACGCTGCTGTTTTGAGATGAACCGACCCTCTGCTACGCCGCGAGGAAAAGGGGCCGCGTCCCAAATCACCGCCATAAACCCTCAACCGAAAAACAGCAACATATACACATATAACATCCACCCATCCATCCATTATCTTCCGCTTTATCCTATATTAGGGTCGCGGCGGGGTTCTCCATGCCCATCCAGGGGAGAATATTTCTGGCGCTGGGCAGATACACCCTGTCCTGGACGCCAATCTATCGTTGGACGCACACTCACTCACACAGACACACTCTATATGGGGCAATTTGGAGAACTCAGTTGATTTGATCCATGTTTTTGGACTGTGGGAGGACACCGGAGAATCTGGAGGAAACCCACGCGGACACGGGGAGAACATGGAAACTTCACCCTGATGGGGATTCGAACCTGAATCCCTAGTGCTGAGAGGCAAACGTGCTAACCACTAAGCCACCTTTCACACATATCACTATTTTATTAATTGATGTTGTGGCGGCATGGGGATTTAGTGGTTAGCACGTTCGCCTCTCAGCACTAGGGATTCCAGGTTCGAATCCCAATCTGGGTAGAGTTTCCATGTTCTCCCCGTGTCCATGTGGGTTTCCTTCGGGTTCTCCGGTTTCCTCCCACAGTCAAAAAGCATGAATCAAGGTCAATTGAATTCTCTCTTGAATGCCGCATATAGAGTGTGTCTGTGTGAGTGAGTGTGTGCCCAGCGATAGATTGGCGCCCTGTCCTGGGTGTATCTGCCCAGCGCCCGAGACGTTCTCCCCTGGATGGGCACGGTAAACCCCACTGCGACCCTAGTAGAGGATAAAGCGGAAGATAATGAATGGCTATTGTTGCACATGATCTAAAGCATTAAAAGCAATGCCAATTGCTTTGTTTAAGCAGTTGCTATATTGCTTGCATTGCATTGCTATATTGTGATATATAGTGTGAAAAGACATTTGACCAGATGACTCAAAATAACTTAAGTATGGTTATTTTGTGGATAATTTCCTTTTTCTTTTTTAAGAGAAAATAATAAAGTATATATAATAATAGTATTAATAATACAAAAAATTAAATGCAATTAATAATAAAACTGACACATAACGTTTGTTCTACAGATGTCTAAATGCAAATCTTCCCTTCTTGAACTTTAATGCCATGCAGTTGGCTTTAACTCACCAAACACAAAGGCATTTGTTACTGCTCTATAGAAGCGATTTTGTAAGAGGATATTTTGTTGTTTCATGCCGTGGCTGACTCACCATGACACAATTGTATTCATATACTATTCGTCCATCTCAGTCTAAAGTCAAAGCATACTTAACATTGTAAGTCATGGAATGTGACTATTGTACATGCTCACATTTCAGCGTCAATGCTAAAACTATATATTGCACATCCTCAGTGTGACTAGATTAGCAGAGATGTTGTTTATACACACAACAAATCATTTAACTATGCAGTGCGTCATCAAAATAATAAGATGTCCAAAACTGCACAGTGTATGCTTGGTTTGAAGTGTAACTAAGGGGAAGATACAATCCTGGATACATTAGGTGCAAAGTCCCAAGCTTGTATGCTGGTCAATGTTTGTTGCCAAGATTTTAAATTAGATTTAGTCAATTTGTAGATGCTTTAAAGAGCAACAATCTGAACTGCTGATATATTAAATCATTTTCTGATCTGGTCCAATGTGTAAATGTGTATATCTGTTTCTTTAAATTTTTTAGAAAAATGCTAAATGGCTTTGCATTACAGACAGAACTAAAAAGATTCTTCAAGCATTAAGCAGTGATAAAAGAAATGGAAAGTGAATTGGAAACAAGGTGAGGTGGAAAAATCAAGCAGTGATCAGAAATAGAACACAGTAGGTAAGCTGGGGTGTACCACTGGAAAAGAGAGTTTAGGAAAGAGGGAGCAGATGTAGAGCTTATCCTATAAGCCAGTGTCAGGTCCTGAATGTATTGAACTAATGAAAACCAACTGAGCAATACAGATCTAGATTAGTTTGATCATACAGTAATCAAACCAAGACATAATAAGAGTTTTAACTAAGAATTTCTTATTTAGAAATGTTCTATATATATTCTTCTTGATGTTGTAAGGAATAAATATTCAAGAATGTGTTGTTTTAATCTTTAAATATATGTTCAGATCAGACATAGCTGCATGTCCATTGTAAAAATAAGGTCATGGACAGAGATGGCTGGGGAAATTTTGGAGTGGTTACCAAATTGTGATGTGGTCATGCTGTTATACTGAATATTAGCACAGTTGTGATCATTTTTAGCTTGCAGTCATATGTCTATGATCAAAATATATCAGCAATCCCTCTTGTGTAATGCTCCTTAATTACTGCACATGATTAAAGAGATGTTTAATTAATAATTAAAAACATGTGTAAACTTAGAATTCATGACAGAGTTCACTCCTATAATATTCATGCCTAATTGCACAAAATATGGTGTATGGTATTCATAGATCGTTGGATGGTATAATAGTTTTGTGATTGGTTAATAAATATGCTAATTTACTATTGGTTGAATATACAGAAATGGGTGGGATTTTATTAGAAAATACACTTAATGAATTTTGTGTGGTGTGATGGACACTAAATACTTGGTCTGAATAAAGTACAGAATGAATATCTTGTCATCCTGATTCTCTTTCAAAATGAGAATATAACACCTCCTGCTTTATTTTTTAATACTATATCATTTAAATTAGGAAAAGCTAATGCATTATCAAATATTTAGGTCAGGTGGAATGTCTAGGATACCTGTTTTAAATCATTACAGAGATTTTTTTAGATATTGAAGTTCAGACAAGTGAAACGTGTTGGTGAATTCCGATGGCTGCTTTTGGTTGGAGAAAACATTTAGGAAATGCTGAACTGGCCGCAGAGGGCATTCCACTGGCAAACTTTGGAAGATGATGCCCAGAGGTTATACACTGTGTCATGCCACACCCCTTCCACTCTGTACCTCTGTGGCTTTAGCATAGGGTTCAGATTGACAGTGACACACAAATCGGTCTGTGTGTGTGTGCGCGCGTGTCTGTGTTTGAGCTGAGTTCCATCACAATCATAACTGATACTTCACCCACTTGGCTAGACCTGAGCAGTGCAAATAATACAAAGCACTCCTAGATTAACAAAGCAACTTTTCAGGAAATTTGCTCCCTACATTCCTAAAGAATAGATTTTGGGTTGAATTTTATTGCAGGGTGCAGCCTTCACCAGGCTGGCGTCTGGATTTCATGTCAGCCACAGGCTTGATCAGAATCCAAGAAGCTGAAAAAAGTCATAATTTTGTGCAAATCCTCATAGCTGTCACTTTGACATCTATTTGTAACCATTTAGTTTACTTTTGTAAAGCTTCATGTCAACACAATCTAGTTTACAGCTTTTTTTTTTGCTTTGTTACATCGTAAGATGTTTTGTTACAGATCTGTTAACGGTCACCACAATTAACAGAACATCCTATATGGGGCAATTTAGAGCATTCAATTTACCTTGAATCCATGTTTTAGGACTGTGGGATGAAACTGGAGATCCCGGAGGAACCCACCGTGGACATGGAGGGCCGCAGGGCCTCATGCAAACAGGATCCTGACCTCTGCCCCACTGAACAACTCTGGGATGATTTATAATGTTGATTAGCTCAACGTTAACTCAACTGCAGCTCAACTAAAGCTATACTTAAGTGTTGTCATTGTCTAACAAATCACAAATATTGTTCAAACTCTGTTGTGATATATCTATACACTCAAATCTGATGTTTCCTACAAAAAAGCATGTACAAAAGTTGTGTAGATTTATTCAACTTCTACCAACTTATGACTGTGATACAAAGACAGAGGAATCTGTGTAACATCAAGTCAATGTTGCCAGAACAGTTTTTATGTATTTGATGTAGTTTATTTGAGTTTTTTTCTTTTAAATAAAGCCAAAGAAAGATATTGTAGGCATTTTAGAGACATATTTCATTTTGTATTGACAAGTAAATTTGAGACTTGAGAGCCATATTGTCTGTTTATATTGTTATTAACCTCTCTAAAAAAGCCAGATGTAGCTGGTCTCCGGGCTTAACTGCCCTGCCATAGATGAAAGGTAATAAATGAAAAACAGTTGAACATCTTAAGCTCTGTTAGTCATGCACATGAAGCTTGTAAGCCACTTAGTTCTTTAAGCCACGTTCCCTTTAGAACCGAGATCAAATCAGTCAGTTGACCAAAATGACTTTCAAGACTCCACAAATAATACTTTAAAAAGCTTTTGTTTAAAAACATTAGTTATAGTGTGCACACATAACAATTCAAAAGTAATGGCAAGATGAAGCTTCAGACAAAGTTTGATTCACAGCACAGCACTGTGAAAATGATTATGCATTTACACTTAATCTGAAACAGACAAACAAAAATGAGTAGTCTAGTATTTTTAAAACTGAGTGTGTATTCGGTTGAATATTGGCTCAGGTTTACCTTTCACTAAAGCTGTTTAATCAGCTGCCAAACTGTGTTTACAAGTTACCTATAATTTCCTCTTGCTCAAGACAGGTTAAACACCAGTTGAAGTGAGGACCAATATTAAAAACATACCTGATTCTAAATGTTAGGCAAGGCAGAACCAGAGATTGAAGCATATAATTTGTTTTCTTGAAGTTGTTTATTTTAATCAGAAAAATACCCACTTTTAGTAGGCAATTGTAGTCAAGTGAGACTAATGAAGTCACTTGGATATTTGATGAACTTTTACACCATACTTAAATCTTCCTGAATTGGCCTCTAAGCTACATGTTTACCCAGTGCATTTTTTACATGATTAAATAGTTGGTTGTTAGTTCAGCATATACAGTATATTCAAAGCCAGACACATTGACATTCCTACATCCCTGAGTTGTTGCAATTAGAAATGGTATGTCTCATCTAATCTAAATAATCTCATCTTCTTCTTAATCCTTTACTAGGGTTGTGTGTACATTTCGGGAGCGGACAGGGTTTTCTGAGGGTTTTTCCAAGGCGCGCACACACACACTATATATATATATATATATATATATATATATATATATATATATATATATATATATATATATATATATATATATATATATATATATATATATATATGGGAGCAATTTTGCTCAACCATGGACACTGGGAACATATGGAAACCCCACCTAGATCATGATTCAAATCTGGATCTACAGTGATAAGAGCCAGATATGCTAACCACTATGCCACTGCGTGACCCTTGGTATCATTTCACTCAACAAAAGACCATGGGAAAAATACTTTGAAAATGTATTATACGAATCAAAATAAACAAGAACAGGCTTTATTAGTCTTTAAATTAGATTTTATATTTGAATTTCACTTTGGGATCAATAAAGTGAGTATCTATCTATAAATCGGTTGATCGCTCCTGTCAGGTCCATGAAATCTCTCTCCACAGCAGCATGTGATGTCACAGCTTACAAAAGCTGCACACATTCATCAGACTGAGCCACACCAGAGGCAATAATTACTCACAATGGACAATGCTGTCGGCTCTGCGTTTCACTTCTCCCAGTTCCACTGCCTTACCGTCTAATGAACATTATCTGTCTTTGATTCCTTAGTAAAATTGTGATTAGAAGACAAACATCATAGATTACGCTTCAACTTGAAAGATTAATCATTGTTTTCTTACATATATTTTTTGCTAGATTCAGATGGCCCTGTAATCAAAAACCCAGCAGTGTAGCAGTTGTCAGACTCTGCAGGAAGCAACCAGCATTTACAAAAAAATATAAACTATATGGGCAAATTTTGTTCTAAATCTCTGAAAATGTTTTCTTATGTTGTTATATTATATAACATTTATAATGTTTTTTTATGGTATCTAAAGAGGTCTGCTATGTTTCTTACAAGCAGTCATTAGCACATTTCAATCCAGTCTTTCTTTTCTGCATAGACCACACATATGCCCACCATGCTTATACATCTATATCTGTCAGCCTGTCTGTAAGACCTGAAATGACTCTCATTAATCACTGTGAGCTGATGTAGCCAGGGTCAGGTTGAGCTCACATACATTTCAGTAAAGGTAAACACCTAAAGAACTACAGCCATCCACCTACTGGCATCCACCAGTTGAATAAGACCCAATACTTATTCCTCATAGCTCTACTGAAATCTTCTTACAGGATGTACTGCCATCAATAAGGGGAAAAGTAACAAGTCAAAAGTCACTGAGTCCTATAAAGTAATAAAGACTAGTTTTAGTTGGATTTTTTAAACTTATTTTTATAACTTTTCATATTTTATAAACATTTGTGGACCAATTAATAGGTGCAGATTCTGTTATTTCCCCTTGAATTTATGGCATGATCATCTATTGGAGCCTAAATTTCTTTTTATCAGGACACTGCTTACTTATGCTGACAGCATCTTCACTGATGTAGCTGCAAAAACAGAAAAGAACATTCATTCATTATCTTCTGCTTTATCCCCCACAAGTGTCGCGGCGGGTTCCCTATGCACTTCCAGGGGAGAAAGTTTTGGGCATTGGCATTGGCATTGGGCAGATACATCCAGGACAACAATCTATTGCTGGGCACACACTCACTTACAAAGGCACACACACAAACACACTCTATATGGGGCAAATTGGAGCATTCAAAACCAAATCATTTAAAATCTGATCCACCCCTAGGAAATCAAGTGAAAAGTACTTAAGACACAAATAATCAAGCCAGGAATATGTGGGTAGCATCCACCTAAAGGCAAGTGGTCATTCATTTGAGGACGCGCATTAAGAGGTTTCAAATTAAATCTGTGTTAAAAGAAATTCCTGAATCAGAAGGTAATTATTCTCCAACTAAGAATGCAGTAAATATATCATGCTGCTTTATTGTTCAGTGTTGTAATGGTAGGAACTTTGATGCAGTATAGTTATCTGATTATTTTAACCCACACATCTAGCTAATAAAACCATCCATCCATTATCTTCCACTTTATCCTCTATTAGGGTCGCGGAGGGGTTCCCCATGCCCATCCAGGGGAGAAAGTTTCAGGGGCTGGGCAGATACACCCAGGACAGGGTGCCAATCTATCGTTGGGCACACACTCACATTCTATATGGTATATATAGGTCACCTTGGTGCATGTTTTTGGACTGTGGGAGAAACCGGAGAACCCGGAGGAAACCCACACGGACACGGAGAGAACATGGAAACTCCACCCAGATTGGGATTCGAACTGGGAATCCCTAGCACTGAGAGGTGAACGTGCTAACCACTAAACCACCTAATAAAACTAAATTCATTCATTCCTTTCATTATCTTCCGCTTCATCCTCTATTAGGGTCGCGTTGGGGTTCCCCATGCCCATCCACGGGAGAACATTTCGGGTGCTGGGCAGATACACCCAGGACAGGGCGCCAATCTATCACTGGGCACACACTCACTCACACAAACACACTCTATGGGGGCAATTTGGAGAACTCAATTGACTTGATCCATGTTTTTGGACTGTGGGAGGAAACCGGAGAACCAGGAGGAAACCCGCACGGAAACGGAGAGAACATGGAAACTCCACCCAGATTGGGATTCGAACTGGGAATCCCTAGCACTGAGAGGTGAACGTGATAACCACTAAACCACCTAATAAAACTAAATTATTTAAAATATTTTTATGCTCAAAAAACACATTTGTGTATTTGGAAAATAAACCAAAAACAAAAACTAATTGTTTTGTATTTGTATGCTACTGCTGATGTAGCCTAGCAACAACGAAAACTGGTAATGCAACATTTCATGTTGCAGAACAACGGTTTTGAATATTATTGTATAGAACTTATAGCCTCAGTAATCTACTTCATGAGGTGGGTGACCAATTTCATTAAGCTTTTAGGCAGTCTGCTGAATGCCCTTTACACAGTTTTGCATATCACACATTTGTTGAATTTTTGTAAAGACAAATTTATTTTGTAATACACTATTTTGTATTGTATTAATGGCAGTGAATTAAATTGTACTCTTGCTTTGGCCCTTTGGCCAAATGTTAGGGCTCAGTGATCAGGTCTTGGTTTTATATAATGTGCAGTTTGCTGATTCTTTCTTTTTTATGCTTTTTACGTTTCTTCTGGGTGCTTTTTTTCCATAACCCGAAAAATTATAATATTTCCCCATAAATTAATGTAAGTGAATGTGTCTTTTCTTCCTTTTTTTCCCTAAAATATGCTTTGTGATATATGGCTGTATCCCCTCTTCTATATAAATGTGTTTGTGGCTTTATGATATGAATCCAGCAAATTCATAGACCTTGATCAGGACAAGCATAGTTATTATCAAGTGAATACTTGATAATAATCAAGTGAATAATTATCAAGTGAATAATTGTCTACTGTGTATAACTGTTCAGAGCAATGTAAAAATCCAAATTTAAAGAATTTGAACCTTGTTTAAGAACCCAGAACTGGCAGCTGTAAATGTGTGTTGGAAGAAAATATGTAAAATTTTAAACCTTTGATTTCTCTGTTTATGTTTCCATAAAATAGAGGGAAGTAAAAGGAAGTAAATAATTTAGTATGACTAAAAGAAATAAAAACATCAATTAAGGTAGAAACTTTACGTACCCACATCATAAGTTGGGCAGGACATCCTCCAGGGATGATTTCTTGGAATCTGCCTTTAGGTGACAGCCTTTACAGCAAAGGATTTGTAACCAAACATCAGGTAGTATTTAGGATTTTTTCAGTTAGTTATGATTCTTTTAAATAGAAAAATAATGGTTAGAAAGAGGTCAGTCAGTACAAATGTACCTGAAAATTAAAGCTGACAACAAAGACTACAGTATAGTTGACCGCAAAGGAGTGGCTGAAGGCTTAGCTGTAACCTCCTGTTTGTACATCATGAAATGTCAGGCTGTTAGCCACCACGTGTTTCCTTCTATTGCCTGCTACATGATAGGATGTTTATGAGGTACAGTGCACTGTTTACCTCTGGAGTTTGTTTACAAATGAAGGATGTCATAGCAACATCAGCCATGACCTTTTGTTTGTTACATCCGAGCCCTCATTCCCACGGTATTTCTGAGCAAGTAATGCCAAGGTACAACACAGGAAGAGAGAATTCAATTGGAAGAGTAACTTGTAAAAGCCCTGGGACTTTATTGTAGCTGACAGTAATGATGTTGACACTGCCAGTGGCTGGTGGCATGACACCAGCGGGAGGCAGCATACTTGGGGTGGTTTGGCCAGTCACCTTGTGAGCATGTCCAAAGCCCTCTCCAATATTAACAACCTTTTTAACTGTACTGCATGTGTGGCCCCTGCCAGACTCTGACCCTACTACATTAAGCTACAGCACTGCTGGAAATTACGGCATCACTCTAAAAACACCCAACCCTGCTCTTTGGCCCTTGGACAAAACTGTGCCAGATCTAAGTCAAAATTGTGCTTCCGAAGCCATTGCCTTCTAACCCTGCTTTACACTCCCCTGCTTCCATTACTCCGGTTTCTCACTGCTAGGCCAAAATGTAGCAGAATTTCCTTTACAATAACCTTCTTCTGTATTGTTTTGTATTTTATTATGCAATTTGTTAGTAATTTTGTTAAAATGATCCAATTTATAGTCTTATGCAAAGGTTGAAAACCTGCTAATAATATGTATTTTGTTTCTTTTTAAATAAGTTAGAATATTCTCAATCAAAAAACATTCAATTTGACATTATTCAGAAAAACACCTTTCTTTCTTTATGAACTTATTTAAAAAGGTTTCATGTTACTTGATTGTTATAGGTCAAATTACAGGTGGGCTTTAATTATATATTATATATAATTATATTAATAGGTTTCATTTATTTTGACCACAAAAACCTTTACTTTCAAATATGAAAAGGACCAAGACAACCAAAACATCAGTAGTGCTGAGTCTTCTGATAAATATAAGTAAATATATTTTCCACCAAAAGTTGGTAACGCATTCATAACAATTTATACCATTTTTTATATGCCTATGTTAATGGACATAGATGTTTCTAATCACAGTTATAGTCTTATAACATTATGCCATAAGGTTTTATAACAGAAATTGTCATGATGCATTATAACAAACTTATTTTTTAAGACATTCTTGCTTAATACAAAATGTTTGTAAGTTAATTTCATAGGAAGCATTAGTTAAACGCAAACATTATAAAGCTTTATGATACTGGTAAATTGAAGAATGTTTCAAATCCACAAGATTTAGATTTATAGATTTATGTTATAGATGATTTCATTTATCTTTACAAAACATTTAACAGCCATGTGTTACTCGATGGTGTGCTTCTGTTTAATATTCCCTTTATACAGTTTGACTACTTTTTTATGTGTGAATGTGTGAGTGAATGTGCTTTTCAGTGTACCTATGCTGTGAGAGAGTAATAAGCAACAATTATTGTAGTAAGAATGTGTTTGAGGTGGTACGCAGTTGCCTTACAACAAAAAAGGTCTTGGTAGGGCAATCTGAGCCCTTCCTTTGTGAAGTTTTTGCATGTTCGCCCTTTGTTTGTGTGGGTTTGGCTGAACTAGTGATACTAAATTACTTCTCTGTGTTAATGTGTTTCTTTTTTCTTTCCTTTTTGTGTACCCTGTAATGGACTCCCAACCTTCCCGGAGTGCCTCTTCCCTAATCGCCCTGTGCAACTCTAATGCAGCTCATGAATGAATGAATGAAATATTTAGATACGGTTATTTAATTTAATAAGTGACATCACATTACTAATTAATTAATTAATGCAAAAATACAGTTGAATGCTATTTAATGAATATGTAACATACATATATGTAAATACTATGTAACATAGTATTTGATTGCAAGGACTTATTTTTGCTGACTCTGCTGAACTGGTTTTAAAAGCTGACATAATTCAACACCTTGAGTCACATAAAACTTTTGACATGTTACTAAAACCAAGTAAAAACAAGAGATATTGGAAGGTGTTGGCTCATGCTTCAGGTATAAATCACACAAATGTGTGTTATGTGTGTCAATGAAACATTATATATAATGTATGGCAGTTGAATCACAACACCACATTGTCATTAGCCTAAAAAGGCATGGCTACATGTGTGCTTTTCTTTCAAATTTTGATGAGAAAAGAGTCAAAATCAACCAAATCTACATGCACAATCACCCTGAGACACTAATCATAGTTTTCTTAATGCCTCTCAAAGTTCCTTTTGATTTCCAGTCTGTTGGAGGTTATATGCTCTTCACCCTTGCAGCTTGGATAAAGGCTCTGAAATGTTTTTCTCTTTGGCCTCTACTTCATCAATGGCCAAAGAGATTCATTGCTGTCTAATAAGGTGAATGAAATTTTAGATGTGGGCGGCGGACCTCAAACAGTTCAAGCTTGTTATGCAGTAACAGTGCTCTGCGTGCATGGCCTGCTTTTTCCCTCCCTGCTGAGTCTGAGTCACTGTACAGTGTATTTGCCAAGAGCATAGTGGTTTTGTGATGCTTCAGATGGATCATGCTCAGTTTTTTTTTTATGCCTTAAAGGGTGCCGCTTCATGGGGCATTTTTCTCACTCTGACTCAGCCTAATAACATTTTGGGTGGAATAATTTTGGCAGTAAGGGACACAGGTAAGTGTTAGTGTTCCTTATGCTTGCAAAATTAGTTTTGTTTAATCCATGGCTGATGAAAAGAAGGAAAATTACATCCATCCATCCATTATCTCCATCCATTATCTTCCACTTTATCTATTTTACTAGGGTCAGGGGGGGGGGGTTCCCTACGCCCATCCAGGGGAGAATGTTTCGGGCGCTGGGCAGGTACACCCATGACAGGGTGCCAATACATCACTGGGCACACTCACTCACACAGACACACTCTATATGGGGTAATTTTGAGAATTCAATTGACCTTGATCCATGTTTTTGAACTGTGGAAGGAAACTGGAGAACCCGGAGAAAACCCACGTGGACACGGGGAGAACATGGAAACTCCCTAGCGCTGAGAGGCGAACGTGCTAAACACTAAGCTACCGTGCCACCCATGAAAGTTACAGACACAGAAATGATAGTCTTAAATGACATGTTTTGTTTATTACTTTAGTTTTAAAAAGCACAACCTCTAAAATGAAACATCTTCAAATACATTATTTAGTAAATCCTAATAAACAAGTTGTAATAGCTGTTGCTAAATTGAACGGGCATTAAAAATCAATTAATTATAAAATATTAAATGTGTTATTCCTTTTGTAGAAGGCATAGTTTTCTTTAATTTTTTTTCTACAATATGTGATTCACTACAGCATAGTAGTGTACTGGGCAGAATTTTCTTCTTACAAAATGGTCTTTGGTCCTGGGTAGAGTAGACAAAGACCTTTCTGTGTGGAATGTGCATGTTCTTTTTGGGGCTGCGTGGGTTTTCTATAGAAACTCTTGTTTCCTCCCACAGTCCAAAAACATGCTAGTAGGTTAATTGAAGATATACTATAAGGTATTCAGCCGCACCTCTTTATGATTGAATTCAGCTGTTTTAGTCAATTCAACACAGTTGCTATTGGAATATAAAATTAAGCACACAACTATGCATTTTGGACAACTGTGCTACTATGTTGGGAAGAGTGTTGAAAAAAGCCCTTATTTGTTCCGACATGACTGTTCCCTTGTTCACAAGGTAGAGTCCACAAGGGCTTGTTTGGGTGAGTTTGGTGTAAACTGGCCCACACAGAGCCTTGACCTCAACCTCTCTGAAAACTGCTAAATTAAATTAGAACAGATGATTGTGAGCTAGACCAGCTGATCCAACATTAGCACCTCACAAATGCTCTTTTGGATAAATGTTTAAAATTACCAATGATGCACTTTAAATCCTCATAGATGTTGCAAAAGAGCAAAGGCTGTGGAACCAGCTTATAAAGTGATATAATAAAAGCTCTTGTATTATAAGTGCAATGTGAAGGGGTCTCTAACTGTACTATGCAGTGTACTTAGTGTTGCTTTGTGTGTCTAGTGATTAATAAATTAAATAGGTTACTAATCCGTTTCATGTAGAAAAGTGTGGTTGGCTAAACACATTGTAAAAATTCATTAAACATAGTTTTATCATATGGTTTTAACATTAGGGGCGGCACAGTGGCTTTTTGGTTAGCACGTTCGCCTCTCAGCACTAGGGATAACCGGTTCGAATCCCAATCTGGGTGGAGTTTACATGTTTCCGGTTTCCTCCCACAGTCCAAAAACATTGATCAAGTAAATTGCATTCTCCAAATTGCCCAATATAGAGTGTGTTTGTGTGTGTGCCCAGCGATAGATTGGCGCCCTGTCCTGGGTGTATCTGCCCAGCCCCCGAGACGTTCTACTCTGGATGGGCATGGGGAACCCCCGATTTGGATATTGATCAGGTTTGATAATACCACAGTGTAGCGGGTTCCTTTTTTGATTTTGTGGATGTAACCATCTATGGCGCAAACTTGTTGTCCACAGCCTGAAAATATTCTACAGTAAAAGCCTTGGAGCACTTTTATCATTGATACCAGTGGGATCAGTCAAAAGCCTTTGCTAGCCATACTTAATTTAACTACAGTCAGCCAACAAATGCATACAACATAAGGGTAATGCCACCTGTTAAAAAAAAATTATGTAAGAAGATCAATATTTATAGAAGTTTTTCTTTCACGAAGTGTGTACACATTTTTGGCTAACTGGATATTAATTGAGCTTAATGTACTTTGTCTCTGTTAACATGAACACTTATAAATAATCTTTACATTTTTATTGTTTGACACCTGTTACCACTGACCAGCCAATCAAAAAGAATGAGTTCTCCATTCAGTCTTGGCTTCTTCCTTTGAAAAAACAAATATCAAACAATACAAACAAATATCTTTGAATAACAGAGTTAGCACAAAGCTACAAGCAATGACAGCCCAGCACACGGCAGGTAACATAAAACGTTGATCCACAAAATATTAGAAACATTAGGGGGTTTAAATACAAAAATGGAAGACACATGATTAATTAACTGAAATAAGTGTAGAACACAGAACAAGGGAGGGGTCATATTCATTAAACTGAATGCTTTACTGTAAATTGCCCCATATAGTGTGTATGTCTGTGTGAGTGTGTGTGCCCAGCGATTGGCGCCCCTTCCTGTATGTATCTGCCCAGCTCTGAACACAATCTCCTCTGAATGGGCATGAGGAACCCCCACAACCCTAGCCTATTAAGCAGAAGATAATAAATAAATGAATTATTCCGTATTACTAAATATATGGCAATGTGGGCAAGGTTCTCTCCACCTCAGACTATTTTAACTTTCTACCATGCTTGTCTCTGCCATGTGTTAATTACACTTTGTTAATAGCCCACATCTGGTTTGTTTTTAGTTAATTGTCTATCATATGTGCCAATTAATTCCACGCGTTCTGTTTTTTTCCCCCCTTATGTTTTTTGATTTAACCATTTGTATTTCAGCCCATGTGTTAGTTTGAAATTCAAATTTATTTTTAAAGATTAGTTGCCTTGTTGTAGTGTGGTTTTTAATTGGGTTTATTTATTTATTTATTTTATTTTATTTTATCTGATGTTTTGCCTTCTATTCATTGTTTGGTCTACTAGCATCTTTTTGTGGATTTTGTTAGATCAACTATATAAACAATATTTAATTATTGGTTCACTTTTTTTCCCAAACAGTTTTGAGTGTGTTGCCAAAAAAAATGTTAAATTTGTTAATACTATTTATTAAATATAATTGAATTAGCCATTTTGCCCAAGCTTGTGATGTTTCCTAAAAACAATTGTAATTGGTTGCCCTGCACCATTGAAATAGAAACTTGCCAAAATCAGAACGTGCCAGGCTCTTTAAAGGGATTGGCAAATGAAATGCTGATTTGTTTATTGGACATGATGCACAAAACACACACATAAATAAATTTTTCATGATAGCAAATACACACTGACATGCTCTAAATCAAACTGCACAGCTAGAATAAGCCTCTTGAGCTGCTGATTGTAAATAGTGAATAAACGGCTTCAGGGTCCCGAAAAATAAGTATGTCAAATTTCATGATAATCAAAGTAACAGTGTAGAGACACACACATGTACACACACACACACACACACACTTTTGACTTTATATGTTTAGATTTGTATAGATCTGTTAAATTAAAAAAAATTTAATTAATTCATTAAAGATTTCTGCATTCAGAAAGTATCTCATCTTTCCTGAAATTAGGGTTTGTAAATTGGTATTCTATTTTATTTAAATAATTTTTTTTTTGTTCTTTCATTTGTTATCACTAATTTGATTTTTGAAGATTGAACATTGTTCTTCCACAATAGTACACTATTAATATGATAGATATCTTCTTCCACCTGACTTTTTTTTTTCTTCCCCAAATCAGTTTTTGATTCCTGATGCTACACCACATATAAGAACACACATTCAGATTATTTTTCAAGTTTTTTTTTTTTTTTTTTTACTTAAAAAAAAAAGTAATCGTCACGCCTATTTAACTGATATGATGATTATCATGACCTCATTTTGACACACAATTTGTAAAATGTGTCAGAACTGGCAGCAGAATTACCAGGTGAACTCCCTTGCTTTACTTGTTTACAAAGTCGACACCCTGATAATGACCCTTCAGACACATTATGTAAAAGAAATGGTGGGAGGGTGATTGGAATTAAATTCAGACTGCAGACTGTGCCAGTAAGCAATCAGGGATTCAGCCGTCTGTGTATAAAGACTGTTTTTTTACCGTGGTATTTGAAGGACATTTTACATACAGAAATGCAAGGAAGGAATGTTAAGTAATGGGAGGGTGGAAAGGGTTTAATCTCACATGGTTTATTGTGTTGACTTTTCTAACGATGCACCAAAGTTTGACATGCAACTGACATTTCCAAAAAGGTAGTATGCACACAAATGGATAGCTCTTCGGAGACCGATTAGAAGTTATTAGTTTCCTGTACAACACTGTAAATTTTAAAAATGGTGAATTAGTACATGAGGGAGCTATTTGGTCAGTAAGTATTTATTCCACACCATCTGTTAAAACACCTATGGAAGTATTTCAAACCTAAAATTGATCTAAATATGATTTTTTTTTTTTTTTTTTTATTGAAAAAAGTCATACACATATATATTGTGCTTTCAGTATGTTCAAGAAACACATTATTTGTTTTGAGGATTCAAAGAGCCACAAAACCAATGGAACATTGTCTGCTGAATCGAACTGGCTACAACTTTAAGAGAATTAGCCGATGCTTAGTGTATCCAGAAAATCAATTCAAATGTACTGCACATGGTTATACTATGAGGTATCTAGCTAAAGTTTAAATCTTTTGGCTAACAATTAGTTGCTAGAGTTTAAAGTATGACTTTAAGCAGCAGCATTCTTGTATGAATGGCTGCTAGTAGTGGGTCAAGTGGCGAGACAAACTTCCATTACAAAGTCCAAGTGATTAATTTCCATAAGGCCTAGAACGGAACTCTCTGTCTCTGTAGATGTGCCAGTGTCTGAAGATGGAGGATTTTTAGTGCCATGCACACAGTGTGTGTTTCCCTGGATACCCAGTCTCCAAGGTAGCAGGTGCTGGGAAATGAGCAGCATTTTTCATCTGATGGAATGCAGCATTGAGACAGAGAGAGAAAGAGGGAGTGAGAAAGCAAAAGCAGGAGAGAGAGAGAGAGAGAGAGAGAGAGAGAGAGAGAGAGAGAGAGAGAGAGTGTTTTTGCACGCTGGCATCACATACTGTGGAGGTGGCATCCGGAGACGTACTGCTGCTTCAAAAAAAGCGTGGGCTGCTCACTCTTTTCTTTTTTTTGTTTTGTGGTCAAAGGTCTTAGATCATCTTTTGAAAATATATGGAGGAACATGTTAAATGGTCAGCGTTCTTAAGTTTTCTGCTAAATCTTGCAAACTTATAATATTTGCCCTTTTACCTGACACGTGATTTATGTTTCAGTTTAGTTATATATCTTTTTTTACAGTAGTGCATTGACTCAATGTTGTTTTAATAGGATCAATGCTCTGGGCAATCAGTGTTGACAGGTATTTAAATATGAATATACAGATGTTTAAGTTAGTGATAACAAAATCATATATATTTGACAGCGGCTCACATTGAGTGAGTTCAGTTAATTTGTTCTTGTATATTACTATTCTGGTGGCTTAATAATGATGGAGTTGCAAGGTTATCATTGTAGCATCAGTTAAAAGTTTGTAACTTGTAAGAATCTTGTAAGAAAATAAAACATGTAGTCAACAATACAGTTTAGTAGAAGACAGAATTAAGAGCAACATGACACTACTGAATAAAGCAGTATAACTTAACTGATGGCGGCACGGTGGCTCAGTTGTTAGCACGTTCGCCTCTCAGCACTAGGGATTCCCGGTTCGAATCCCCATCTGGGTGGAGTTTCCATGTTCTCCCTGTGTCTGCGTGGGTTTCCTCCGGGTTCTCCGGTTTCCTCCCACAGTCCAAAAACATGAATCAAGTCAATTGAGTTCTCCAAATTGTCCCATATAGTGTGTATGCGTACGTGTCTGTGTGAGTGAGTGTGTGCCCAGCGATAGATTGGCACCCTGTCCTGGGTGTATCTGCCCAGCGCCCGAAACGTTCTCCCCGGATGGGCATGAGGAACCCCCCCCGCGACCCTAATAGAGGATAAAGCGGAAGATAATGAATGAATGAATGAACTTAACAGATATGTGAGAACTGCAGTGCTAGTTATACTGCTCTAGTCAGCAGTGCCAGAACTCATGGTGAGATTGGTGAAATGGTATAAAATAAATAAATAAATAAAAACGGCACACTCAGCCCCATGTTATCAATTTAATAAACTTTGAAAGCCGTACTCTGCACCTTTATCTGTGGAGGGTAACCAAATGCTTTAGTGATTACATTTTAAATCTTAAACTTGATCATATTTAAACAAATGATTTTGCTACTACTCCTTCTTTAGAAAAATGGTTGTCATCTATAAACAGAAATTGTCAACTGCCATTCCAACCAGAAAAGCAGTTTGTCTCTGTGGGAACAAAATACTTTTAGGAGACTGAAATCCATCATTTTTATAGTATTATTAATAAAAATTTCCATGAGGGTTGTAAACAAAATGAATTTAAAAGCATTTGGTCAGCATTTTGAAATTTTACCCTACTTGAGGTAGAGAATTTTTGAGGGTGGTCAATAGCTCTTTTGGGATTTTTGCTAGAATGGCCTGGCTCCATTTTACAGTGTTATTCAATGTGTAATTTACTAAAGCTACACAATAAAGTGAGAGTAAATAATAAAAAAATGTGTTCTTGCTTGTATTGGTGAAATATTAATTAATGAGTATGTACAAACAGTTTATACTAGCTTACAAACACTATATGGGCAAAAATATTGGGACACCTACACATTACAGCCAAACAGCTTTCACAGTGCCTTGCAAAAATATTCACCTTTTTTTGTTGTTTTATTGTCTCACAACTTGTAATTAAAATGGAACTTTTGAGGGTTTGCATTAATTAATTTACAAAACATTGCAACAACTTGTAGATCCACTTTTTTACAACAATTAAAGCTTTGGATAAGTCTTGTAACCTTTGGATCTTATCTTGTAACCTCTAGCCACTGGGATTTTCGCCCATTTCTCAAAGCAAAACTGCTTTAACTTCTTTTAGTTGGATGGTTTTCACTAGTTAACAGCAATCTTCATGTCTGACCACAGATTCTCAGATGGAGGCCTAGTCTTTAACTAGGCCATTCCAACACATTTAAACATTTCCCCTTAAACCACTCTTAAGTGTTGCTTTAGTGGTAGGCTTAGGGTCATTGTCCTGCTAGAAAGTAAACCTTCATTCCAGACTCAAAGCACTGGCAAAGCACCGGTAATCATAATGTATTATTAACAGATTTATAAAGCTTTATAAAGGATTTATAATGCTTGATAATACTTTTTAATGCTTGATAATACCTTTGTTAATGTCCAAAGATGTACATAACCACACTTATAAAGTGTTATAAGAACATGCCATAAGGCTTCATAACATACGTGGCATATTGCATTATCCATTCATTATCTTCTGCTTTATCTACTAGGGTCGTGAAGGGGTTCCCCATGCCCATCCAGGGGAGGATGTTTCGGGCACTGGGCAGCATATTGCATTATGAATTATTCATCTTAACTGTTCATTAACTTCTTATAGAGACCAGCAACATAAAGCCTTATAATATGCGTTTAATGAATGCTTTTCCTAAGTGTTCTTAACTGGTTATAAAAGCATATAAGCTTACTTTACATTACATTACATTTAATGTTTAAAGTTGCTATACAGACATGATACATAATTTCCACAGAGGAAAAGTATTACTGTTATCTGAATAAACAATCCTGTTATATTCATTTTTATTAGTTTGTTTATGTGGCTTGGATACTTACCTAACAAAAACATTTTAACAGCAAATAATTTTGTGTTTATTGACATTCAGTCATTATCTTCCACTTAATCCTCTACTAGTGTCGCGGGGGTTTCCCATGTCCATCCATGATAGAACGTATCAGGCGCTGGGCAAATACACCCTGGTCAGGGTGCCAATGCTGGGCAGACACTTATTCATACAGACACTCACACAAACAGACACTACATGGGGCAATTTACAGCATTCAATTTACTTTTACATTTAATCATTTAGCAAAGAGTTTTATCCAAAGCAACTTACAAATGAGAGTAAAATTGTTTCTGATTGTGGGAGGAAACCAGTGAACCCAGAGGAAACCCATGCGGACATGGAGAGAACATGGAAACTCCACCCAGATCGGGATTCGAAGAGAGGCAAACGCGCTAACCACTAATTCACCATGCCTTTCATATGTAGACATGATTATGCAAATGTGTAGATGGTTCTATAAACATTATATACAAATAGAATAATTTACAGGTTGTTTATATAATATATCCAAAGTCATATCCATTTCCCATCCATCAGACATAATTTCTTCATCATGTCAGCTTACATTGAGGGTGATGAAGGCTATAATGTGCTTCCACTGAAATATGATGCATCAGCAGCCTCATCATTTACAAGCCTCTGCTCATGCCACAAGTGGTATTACACACTCAGAGAAAAAGGAATGAGCTAAAAAATGCCCAGATTTGGCTAGCGCCACTGGAATTGCTGAAGGGATATCACATGTCTCCCCTAACCAAGAGGTTAATTTGCTGTTTTTTGGTTTCTGGCTATTTGAACTAGCAATCACATCAGGACAGGTTTGCTGCAGTTCAGTTGAAACACTTAGAACTTTTAAGGATAATGTCCTTCAAATAAATTTCTGACTCATTCATTTGATTCACTTACAGGAATGTAACTAAGGTCCCTATGACTGGTGCTGTCAAGATTCTGCAGTCTGTGCTCGGTAAAAACATAGTCCATGGGCAAAGTTTTATTGCAGAAAACACTATTGAAACAAATACACATGAACAAGCAAACAGGTCTGATTTAATATGACGCTCAGCAGGAGTGAATGGGTAAGAAGGATTATTATAGACACAGTTGATAATGATGTAACAAAGGCAACTAAATGAGGATTAACTTACTGATTAATAAGTACTAATGACATGAAAAGGAATAAGAAATAGTCAAAATTTAGTAATCTTTTTTAAAATTACATATATAACACCACATTAGTACATATAGTTTACAATATACATTAAATATGAGTTGTTCAATAAAAACTTCAATATTTAAGTTGCTAAGAACAATGGCCAAAAAATGTGTTTTCATTTTGGATTTTATATACATGATTACCATGTCATGTTATGTCTATTCACACAATATCCCTTCAGGGATGTCTGGGTGGTGTGTTGGCTTAAAAGACCAACATGATCTCATTTAACATTCATAGGAATTCTAATGAGCAATTTTGTGGGATTTCACAAAAATGAAGTAATAAGAAAAGCTACAAATTCCTACCCCACCCCTTCCTCTTATTCTTTTGCATCCATAATGTCACATGAATTTTGGCTTGAACAGATTTCTGTAAATTTGCAATTGTGGAGAAGCAATATGCAATGGAAACCAAATGCTAACATTATAAAGGCAGTGAAAGTAAACTTGAGGGTTTTCTCAAAGCAACAATGAAAGCCTTTTCAGAGCAGTTTGCAATTGGTTCCTTTTTAAGGACAATATGGTTTTGCCAGGATGTTATTCAGTGGAATGAGATTCATAGCCATTTTGGTTGCAAAGCCAAGTTGTGTGACCACCAGTCTACCACTAAACTGTTGATTTGCTGCAGACGTTGGTGAACTGTCAGATTTGAGACTGTTTAAAAATAAGTGGTTTGGATGGCTGTTTGTGTTTTAATAAAAACTGTTTTGTAAAGTCATAAACCATATTTACTCTTCCTTTAAAATGGCAAATTTGTCTTAACTTTTTTCTAAAGTGCACTTTGTAAACTACAACTTTGCAACAGTATGCTAGTGGCTTTGTTTTTTTGTTAATAAATTATATGCATTTTTTTCCACAAGCATTCAAGTGTGGTAGGTTCTCTGCTTCTTGTTTTCAGTTCCAGATCTGTCTTAGACTGAAATGTGTGTGCTCTCTCCGGCCAAAGCGAAATTACGCTATTTAGGATTGTGAATGATCAATCAAACCCTTGGTTCTATCAATATTTCTAAGCAACATTAATATGAAATTTGCAAGTCCAGCAAGGTTCTTCATTTCTATAACTTTCTTAAGCTCATTTATATATTTAGATTGGTAATTATAAAATTGTAGACTTTTATATTGTAGATTAAAGGCCTCTTGCCGAGCCAGCTCCATTTACATGTCAGGCATTTGGATCTGGTAGCAAAGGAAACATATGCTTTGCCCAAGCAATTCATCCTCTTTTAATGTGCAACTGCCTTTTTGTAGTCCTTTTTATTCTAATAAAGCTACATTATCTTACAAGAACCTTTCATGTGTCTTTTAGAAAAAAAAGCAGTGAATCAAGATAATTGTTGTGAAGCTGTAAAAGAGTCAAAATTAAACATATAAGGCTTAAAAAGTTCTAACCTGTTAATGAAGTATGTGGGGCTTTTGGAATGTGTGGGCGATATACATTTGCAAAGTGTGAGGTCTAACACAAGAAACATAGTGGAAAAGAAAAGTACAAGGCAGCATATTTGCCATGTTGTGCAGCTTTTTAGCAGGCAGATTGATTATTGATGTAGGCATAGCACAAAATCATGCATCATATTCAACAAGACTAGCCAACAGAGCCAGAGCTAAGGTTTTGTCTGATCTCATTTTCTCCTCAGTGTGATTCCTGGAAATATTCACAGTATGCTATCAGCAATCACGACATGACATTGTTGTTTTTATTCTCATTGCACACAGCTAATGGCAATAAATTACAAAGCATTTATTGGTGGTATTATGTAATGATATTGTTATAAACAATAGAGCAAGTAATGCATGATTAGCACTCTGTCTGATTTATTAACCATGTAATGAGGAATGGCTGTAAATTTCTTGCCTGATGATTAAAAAAAAAACTGAACGTTGCATTTGCTACATAGAATATAAAAAAATGTATTGATGTATTATATAAACAGCAATAAATATTTACAGCCTATGTTATACCATGAAAAGAATAGGTTTACACACAAAATGCATAAAAGTTTTGGGACACACACACACTACACCTACACGATCTTTAATGACATCCTGTAATTGTTTTCGTGTTTCTAGAAATTTTTCCCTTTATACTAATGTTTGAAATTGTCTATTACGATATTACGCATGATATCAACTGACTTCAAACAAACTGGTAACTTCTGTTGTGAGTCGGACACAAAATTTTATGTAGCATATTTTAAAAATATGCTATATGGACAAAAGTACACCTTCTAAGATAGTTCCCTCTTTGCACCTATAAAATCTTCTAAAAGCTTTTAAAATGCCTATGTATACAGAAGAGAATTTGTGAGGTCAGACATTGATGTTGGCTGGGATGGCCTGGTTTGTCTAGCTTAGTTTTTCTCAAAGTCATTTCATAGGTTTGAAGTCAGGGATCTTTATCTTTCTTATGCATTGGGGTATATTCATTCTGAAACAGGAATGGGCATTTCCCAAACTGTTTACACAGATGTGTAAACATACAGTTGTTATAAATGCACCTTGGCAGTAAGGCAGATTGAAAGCTGAATTCATTGATTAAGAGTTGTGCATTATTAATTTGTTCATGTAATGTATGTACCATCTTATATAGTAAATTGTATAATTTCAAACCATTGAAACTTTTTCATGCCTTTATTATTTTATTAAAATACTGTATTACTGTAATTAAACTAGCCATGCTTTACAATTGGTCTCTGTGTCCTCTACTGGTAAAATGAAAACTCTGAGCAGAAGGATGCAATCAACTTGTATTTGCTTTTGAATGTTCACTCTGATGGAGAAATTTTAAACTTTGTTTTTATCAGTTTCAGACTCTTGTTGATAAGTCAAACTACTGATCTGTAACTTATGAATTACGTTTTAGTCATTTTATATTAGGATACAGCTGCAACTACCAATCATTATAATGGTAGAAGCAAAGGAAACTAATCAAAGTCATGTACTGTATGAGTGAACTTACATTAAATTAATCTTTTTCTTTACAAGCTACAAAAAATATAAAATTATTTCTGCGGCATCTGAAAAATGAGTGTTAAATGGTACTCAACTTCCAGTTAAGTTACTTTAAACTTCTCCTCTCAGCGCTGGGGTTCATGGTTCAAATCCCATGGAGTGGCATTTCCATGTTCTCCCTGTGTGTGTGTGGATCCCCCCCACCCCGAATATTTGAATGAATTCTCTTAAATTGAATGCTCTTAATTGCCCTATATAGTGTGTGTTTTTCTCTGTGAGTGAGCATTCCCAGCAATAGACTGGGTGTATCTGCCCAGCACCCGAAACATTCTAACCTGAATGGACACGGGGAACCCCCCAGCACGACCCTAGTAGAGGATTAAGTGAAAGATAATGAATGAATGAGCATGCATTGTGATATGAAGTAAACAATCATTGCTTCTTATTTACCAGTCTCAGTTATTTGAAAACCATTCTAAATGATCATCTTTCACAGCCAATTCCAAGAAATCATTCACTATTTAAAATGTCTTTAGTACTTGTTACATAAAATATATAAGGACAAAAAAAACACAGCACAAACCTATAGCGCATGTCAGTTGGCAGCTATGCAAAATTGTACATCAACAATAAACAGAATACAAAAAAAAAAACATTAATTTACATTTACACAAAATTCCACCATTAAAATTGCAGTCTGCCAAAGTCAGACTACATCAGGCTCTTAAAGGGAATAGCAAGTCACACTCTGATTGATTTATTGCACGTTATGCCCAAAATACAAATATGAATAATAAAGAGACTTAGCACATGCATTTTGCATGCCTTTTATGATAGCAAAGACACACTGACATGCCCTAAATCAAGATGCGAAGTAAATGGTTGACAGCTCAATAAAGATCACAACATGGAGCCCCAAATGTAAGCAATACATCTAAGTAGATAACAGAATCTTCATCCAAATGTCTTACAGTATCGTAAAATCCCATAGGTTTAGCATGTGGTGTCGATGGATAAATATTTTCTTGGTTGAACACAGTTGTATTTCATGACTAGGTTGCCATCTCCAGAAAGCACTGTAGAATTTCATATCAGATGACAGATAATGAAATGCAATTATTTACCCCCAAAAAATTATATTTGTAAGTCCAGAAAACAAATAAATTAAAATACAAATGTTTAATATAGAAAGTTTTTTGATTATTTGGAACCTGGTAGGAAGTGGACTAGCACTTTTTATGCACCATGCCCTTTTGTAATTGGCATTTTTATTTTATGTGCCTGACAGTTTGTGTTGGAGCAGTTATTTCCCCCCAGCATTTCCACCACACTATAACAGTATTGAAGTTTGTTATTGTTTGTTATGGCAGCTCAAGCAGCAAAAAATTAAAGGGTTTGTTAAAAAGAAGCCACCAAGTATTCCCTGATGAAATCAAACTCTAAAGACTAGGATTTATTTTCGTTATACACTTTTGTGCCTAGCATATATAATATGCTTTTCAAAAGAATTGCATGTAAATTATGTGAAATGAGGAGCCTGCATATACCCAAATCTTCAAGCAGCCACTTGGTACTCTTGATTAAAGTTTCAGCTAAGTATAGCACCTAGTGGCTTGAATGAGTGCAGTGCAGTCCATAAGGTAAATTCTTATCTGAGTTAGCTACCTTAAAATTTGGTACCAATCCAGAATGTTCCTGTTTGGTCTCCAAACCTCAGTTTAACTTGGAAAATTATTATGGAACCCAATAAACTGGAAACTGAGAAAGCTACATTTGTATTTGATGTGGGTGCAGCATATTGTAATTTGTCAAAGATGTTTCCATGAGGTGTAAAAAAACAGGATCATCTTAGAAAGGGGAATTGAATTTCCACAACAATGTAAACAGCAAGACAGAAGAGATGGGAAGAAAATCTGGAAGTACCAAGGTTTAATAAGTAAGTGGCCTGTTACGAAATAGTGGAAACATTTTTCATAAAGTGGCTAAAAGTATTTCATCTGGAATATCATACTGAGAATCAAAATATGCACCTGTTTTAAATCAGAAATTCAGGAAACAGACAGAGGCGAAAAAAAAAAAGCAAAAGAAACTTTGTCCCACTCCTCCACACATTTGTGACCGATCTATTCAGTTAGTGTCATACAAACTGCCAGAGAAAAGCGGCACTCCCTGACTGTCCAAAATGATAAAATTGTCCTATGAATCATCATAATCATGATGGAATACCTCAAATAGTGCATCTGTTGTGCTATAGACACTAGCTGTTGGTCTAGCACAAAACAGTAACTATTTTTTTTTACATCTTCACTTGCAAAATTATTGATGCTTCAAATGGGACTGTGTACAAAAGTATTGTCACACAGTGTAATCATTGCAAGCAGGTGTTTAATTTAGTTTCTTTGCCACATTTGTAAAAAATCAAGCACGTTGCCACGAGATTTGCACAGTTGTATGTTTTCAATTTTACTGTTTAGGAAAGGCTCTTTTCTGTTCCATAAAGTTGTGGGTTTGTGGGTTTCATGTAGATAAACTTGACCGATCCCAACATGTGATGCCAACATTCTCTGATCAATGTAATGTAACGCCATAAACAGAAAGAGCAGATTATCTGTGTGTCTGGCAACCTGCTCCCTTAAGAGTGTGTGTTTTCCCTTAAGAGTGCTGGAATAGGCCCCATGACTCTAATCACAATAAGCAGAAAATAACTAAATTCTAAAATTGTGAATTATAATAATATTATAAATAAATTAAATTAAATTGATATTTGGTAAAATTAGATAATTGTGTTTTTTCTCCCCTTGTAAATCTTATGTCACATGACAAACTCAAAGAATAATATTATCAAAATTTGCTAACTGTTTGGAACTTTAGGTGACATCCATCTCATGGGGTCTATGATCCGAAGTTGTTCTTGTTTTTACATCTAAACAAATCAAAGTTCTTACAGTGGTTTATGTTAAATGTGGTTCAATTCAACTTTAAGCAGGTGTTATAACAACAAATGAACAAATAGAAAAGTATGTGAGGAGAAAGTGAGTAAAGTCAATTAAAACTCAACAGCCTTTTGTCAGTTATAAAAAAAAGCTAAACAATGTGATTAATTAAATAATGGATGTATTGGATGTGCAAACAAGAGGCATGTTAATCATCAGAAGTTAAATTTAAAGTACAATTATGTGGATATGATAATCTCAAGAAAGTAAATATCTAGATTAATTTAAAGATCTCTTTATCAAAAACATAACAGTCAAACTTATTAACTGTGTTTCACAGGAAAAGCCTGTTGTTCTTAATTTCCTAACATTTGTTTCATAACATTTTAATTAATATTTAACTTCATTTTTAAAACTTTATTATAAGTTAAATTTGTGGCATTTGTGGTAAGACATTTTAAATTTTTAAGATAATCTACCACGACACGAGAAAGATATGCCATCATAACTTATGTTTTGGGAACTACAATAACAGAGAGCCAGTGCTCTTATCAGGTTTTACCAAATTATGAAAGAGGATTTAGCTGTCAAGTATGCGGTTATATCAGAAGCATAGGGGTAAGATGAAACGCTATAAGGTGAAGACTGTGTAAGCTCATTTACCTCCTTTGTGACATTCACAGCTCTGTGTATACACAGATGTTTTTAAGGAATTCAAGCAACACAAATCCCTGCATTTACTGTGTGAACTGACCTTTGACCACAAAGAGGCCTGTCTGGTCAAGCTGTAAAATGTGTGAAAACTGGATTATCATCGCCAAGTTTCAGATTCCACAACAGTCAGATCTCAAAACACTTTACTTACTGTTTTTATATGAAATACATTAAATATTAATGTTTACTCTCCAGCCTCATCACAGAAACATCTGGGGTAAAATGGAGGCATTAGCAGTGGTTTCTGAGAAAATAGGCATGAAAGTAGCATCTCAGAAATAAATCTGACATTGCCTCATATGAACTGCTGGGACACAGAAACTGACACACGATAGTTGGAATAACGTTAAAAAGCAAAACACTTAACACAATTAACCACAATAACATTTTCAATGAGTTTAGGTGTTTGATAAAAATTGTATTTTGCATGTTTAGATGAAGTATGCGCTGTAAGTCTTTTGTTTACGTAGGTTCAAAGTCATGGACCTTTGGCATATTTCCCACACCCATGGCTTTGTATTGGATAATAAGGGACATGTAGCCCATTTGCAAAACAGGGCAGGGCTTTCCAGACATATAAAAGGAAATGCACAAGGTTGTAGATCCAAATGAACATGTGTATCTGTAAACACTGTGAATCTAAAGCAAATTCATTTCAAACCTTCGAGGGTAAATGGAAATAGTCCATGCAAAACAGTCATTGGTGCTTCCTGGCATGTTTCTACCCACTTTGTATTTAGGCTTTTGATGTATTGAGCTTTTACATTTACACTTACATTACATTTACACAATAACTTGTGCATTGAAAATATCCATCCATGCCCATGCCCATGTTCCCCATGCCCATCCAGGGGAGAACGTTTCGGGCGCTGGGCAGATACACCCAGGACAGGGCGCCAATCTAACCCTGGGCACACACTCACAAAGACACACACACATACACACTCTATATGGGGCAATTTGGAGAACTCAATTGACTTGATCCATGTTTTTGGACTGTGGGAGGAAACTGGAGAACCCGGAGGAAACCCACGCAGACACGGGGAGAACGTGGAAACTCCACCCAGATGGGGATTTGAACAGGGAATCCCTAGCGCTGAGAAGCGAACATGCTAATCACTAAACCACCATGCCGCCAGCATTGAAAATAATGATTAATAATATAAATGAAATGAAAACTTTTTGAAGCACATTTTTTTATTGGTTTAAACAGCTGGTTTTGGCCAATGATCACCACCATTACGTAACAACAAATATTGATTTTATGATATAATCAACCACCATTCTGATGAATTAGCCATAGCTGCAAATGTCACGTAATGTTTTATTAATTCACTGCATGAATTTAAATGAATTTCAGAATGCAGCAGCAGGTTTGAAAGGTTTTCAAAAAAAAAAAGTTTTAATTAGTTCAATAGAACTTACATCGGTGCCCAATTAAAATTCTCTTTAGATCCAGTGGATCCAGTGGTGTATGATTCTGTAGTACTTTGTATGTTTTAAATTAATGTTTGGGTCAGTGTAGGTTTAATAAAACTGGGCTAATACAATCAAATTGTCTTTTCAAAGGTCAAAACTCTACTTGTTTATGCAATGATTTATAGGAACATCCTGTCAGGAGTCACCATAGTGACTAGGACTAGGAAACAACTAGGAAACATGTTCCTAAAAATGTAAGATGCAAAAAAGCAGCAATGGGAAAATAACTGTTAAAAAAGTCTTGCTTAAACCACACATTCAAGCACTTGCATTGAAATGGGATTACTGGTTAAGTTTTCTGTCATCAATATGTGCTGTTGGGACATTTTTTTGCTGGGAGGGAGCATGTACTGCACCCCTACCCATTGCTGTGTTCTGAGGCTAAAGGAGAAGCCATCCAAATGTCAAGCCCAGCCTAAGATTCATCTTTTTCCATTGCTTTTCAAACAAGCACATCATTTGGTGGCTAAGACAAGAAAAAACACAAGAGAGAAAGATACAACTATTTGTGCCAGATGCTTTCAAAAGTTCAGCCACATTTCATATTACGTGTTGATGTCTAAAATGAATCGTACGTCTGTAAAAATGCACTGCCAATGTGTTACAACAGGTTCCTGGCCTATACTGAGTGGATCACGTGTGCCCCAAAAATGTTTTTAACAGCCCAGTTATAAGTAACAAATAAAATGTTTTGCTGCAGATTTTTTGCATGGCTAAAGTTAAAGACGATTGCCATGTTCCTTTTTTATCTGATGATTCACTAGTCTGTTTTTCACAGTCCACAAAGATCCATTTATTTTAAATTGGCAGTGGCTAATGGGCAATCTGCAGTAACTCCTTCATTTTTCACAGGCCTGAAGAATTTGGAACTTATCGAAAAGACAGAAGGCACAGAATGCAAATACATCTCAAAAGGTATGTTGCAAAATGCTACAATATGAATTACTAGCATGTAGCTCTATGATATAAATACTTAAATAACTCAAATCATGTTTTATTGATTTACGGAAAAAAAAAAAAAAAAAAAAAAACTTTTGTCCATTTTGTCATTTGGAAAATGTATTATAAACTAAAGATAGCAATTAAAAAAAAAAAAGATTAATTCAGCAAAAATAAATATATACATATACATATATATATATATATATATATATATATTTGCATTACTCCCATACCATATGACAAACAAATAAAAAATGCTATATAAATAAGTAACGTGGCATGTTTTCAAAAGCAACTTTTTAAAATTACAAATAAATAAAATAATAGAGCCCGCTCTCATCACTAATGTTTTTGTGGTTAGTTTTGTACGTCAAAACTTTTTGGCTGGGATCCTGTAATTATATTTTGCAATTTTAGATATTTTCTAGTTTCTAGTTTTCTAGTTTCTAGTTTCTGTTCACAAACCTCAAAGAACCTCAAATATGTACCATCTACATTTAACAAAAACATGTTAATAAAAATACTGTACATTTTATATTTCAAATGAAAAATTCATATTTTCAAACAATATATCTTCAGATTTTTACCACTTACTCTACATCTGCTCTCTATTGTGTGCATGATGTGAACACACTGATGTCAATGGTGTGCAGAGCATTAACCACGTATCCCTATTCAAAATTTTTATTGTTACACAACATATGCACACACATACAGACAGAAACACACACACACACACACACACACACACACACACACACACACACACACAGTAATAGAATGTACAAACGACTAAGAAAATACTTACTGCTATAAACATGAAGAATAAACCAGGATTTGTATAAGTTCCTAAAGTTCCTTGTCCTTCATGGTCTTTAATTAGCTAAACCATCCCAAAAAAAGCAATTCAATGTGGCAAGGAAAAACTCCCCGTTATTTGTTTGTTTTTAAGTCAAATCATCAATTCCTTATAGGAAGAAAGCTTGGGAGGACCGCTATCACTAATGTAACAACTATTACACTCACTGTCCAAAGTTCAGTTTTTTTCTTTTCCTTTTGGATATGAAGTGTTCAATCACGTCATTGCTTAATGCCTGGTTTAAGTGATGTAATGCCTTGTCAGTAAGTAATGATGTATGTTGTAACTCACTCACTGCTCCAGCAATGATGTTTCAAGTCATGAATGTGCTTTCTGAGACCTATGAGCCTTCTTTAAAAGAGAAAATGAATAACAATTGGTGAGATATCCAATCACTGTTATTAAAACTACAATACAGAGTCAAAATAAATGAAGTGTACACATATTCTATACTAGATTTCCCATGCCTATCCAGGGGAGAACAGGTAACAGACAGAATTTAAAGCAGTGCAGTATAAGACAGTGGCACCACAGAATGGAACACAATTGACACAGAAACAAGAGGATCCACAGACTATAAGCAATTCATTGCCACACCCTCCACTGATAGCAGGCTAGATGAAGTAGTTAATTCAAAGTACTGTCACAGGTGAGCAACATGATTATCCATGTTCTCATGTTTATAATAGTTTAATAATAATATGATGAGATGTTGGAATAGTAATTTACAAATTTGCCTAAAAATAGTAGATCAAGATTTAATAGTAGAATCAGTCATTTTACCTTTCAGTGCAAACATCACACCTTAAAAAATGAGTGAAACAGGGGCGTCTTCATAAATCATAATAGTAAGGGATAGATTTTCAGGAGCTGGAATATGAGATGCAAAGCCAAATTATGTTAAATACTTTGAGCTTAAGACTTGCTTCTAAGGTGATCCCTCAATGGGTAAACTTTGAATATAAGAAGACCACTAATTCAGGGCTTAGATTACCTAAGGCAAAAAGATACTCATCTCACCACACAATAGACTCAATAGTGAAACACTATATACATTATTTTATTTTAGCAGCTGACTGTAATAGGGGCCATGCGGGTCTGAATGCCTGTGTGATTTTGGGCTCAGATTAGACTCAGGGTATGATGTTTATCTTTGCCTGGCTGTAAATTGCTCTGTGTATAATAGAGGCTTGTTACTGTCAGGCTTGTTTGCGGGGCGAGGAGGGGGTGTAGCCATGCACAAGTTAAAGAAATTGTTTGGAAGGCATGGCTTGTGGCTCAAAGCCTGACCAGAGTGTATCATTTGTTTGTGCCTGGTTTGTGTTTCCCTTTGTTAAGTCTGGGTTTAGGTTACAGGGAGAGGTGAGAATGGGTTTGTAATTGTGTGTCACCTCCACACAGATACACACGCACTCTTCCCATAAACTTTATGACCCCATGAATTGTGTAACTAGGAACAGTTGCATAAAAACCTGTACTGAAAGTAATTTTAATTTAGGAAAGTTATACAATGTCTAAGGCAGAGTTTATGGTGAAATTATTTGGCCAAACAGTTGAGCAATGCATTAAGTTTTACATATAATTTAAATAGAGAATTGAGGTCAAATCCTGTACGATTGGAAATCAATCATTTTATGTAATTAGATATAGTAATAAATTACTATAGTGTGTTTCTCCAAACCTGGAAACCTAGCATATATAAATCAATAGCATATTACAAAATGACAATTTAGGGCATGTCTTTGATATTGTAATGAAGAGAAAAATAATGCCTTGTCGGGAGCGAAAAATGCAAAAAGGCATGTACTAATTTTCTTAATTATTCATGTGTGTGTTTTGAGCGTAACATGTACATAACATGTATATTTGCAAGTACCGCAATTTGCTATTTAAACGATGCAGATTCTAAACATGTTTGTTGGAAAAGGATTATGCCATTGTATGTTTTTAAACAGGAACTGGAACAACCTGCCTTGGTCAATGGTTAAAATATAGAAATGCGTGTTTCAGTGTCAGGGCCCATGATTTGTAAAAAAAAAAATAAATAAATAATAAAAATAATAAAAAATAAAATAAAATAAAAAAATAAAAAAAATATATATATATACATATATATATATATATATATATATATATATATATATATATATATATATATATATACTGTATATATATATATATATATATATATATATATATATATATATATATATATATATATATATATATAAACATAAAAATAAATCTAAAGCATTCAATTAGAAAAATTTACACAACTATAACAACATTGTGAGGTACTATGATTTATTTTATTCCTTATTGCACCAGATAGAACCTGAAGAGAATACAAGTCCATCTGTCTGATGGTGCTGGGGGGCAGGAAGGAGAGGCGGACCCGATGGGCTGATCAGGGAGATTGATTAGTGCACCTGATCCGATGTGCAGCTTTATAAGGAGTGACATCATATGACGTGGGGAGAGAGATTCTATGGACCTGACTTCAGCAAGCAACACCATGCCATTACAGCCATGTTAACTGTATTTTAAATGCTCTGTAATAAAGCCAGTTGCAATGACTTGAATTTCTCAGTATGTATTAGGGTTAATATTACACTAAGAAAAAACTACATATATGTTTTTGTCATAAACAGGGAGGCTATTTACTAAAGCCATAATTGTACATGTATTAAATGAAATAAATATGTTAAGTAAAGACGTAAAAGTTTTAAAAATATTATTATTATTATAACCATCATCAGGTTACTCAGTGTTTATCTGTAGTTTAAATAAAATTCTAATATGTATTTTAATATATATTCTTATGCAAAAAGGAAAAATGTAATGAAGTGACCTCTTCTTTTTGCTTGAAATTAATGACATGAGAGACATAAAAACACGCTGCTAAAGTTTTTCTAAAACGAATGTTAACTTTAAGAAATGAAGTGAAAAAAATAAGCACAATTCTCCTATTTCCAAAACTTCCACAAGAAAATAATCAGCAGGTGTTTCTAATCAAATGCTCAGAATCAATTAATCATCAAACTGTGTGGCAACCTGTATAAGGCGGAACTTTGGGCAATCTGCTGTGCTCAAGCACTCGGGTGTGTGTCAGCATCATGCCAAAATGAATATCCAACAGCAGGGATTTTAAAGCATCTGGGAAAGGTTATACAGCCAAACAAGTTTGATTTTACATTAAGAAGAATAGTTTACAAACAAAGAGCCTTTAAACATTTTTTTCAGGAGTAGGGGCTTCAGTAAATTTAATCCATGATTGTAATATTTACTGTTACTAGAGATGTGAAGAAAAAAGTGCTACATCATGGTAGAACATGGTGAAGGTTGGATTTGTTTCTATAGAAGTTAGCAAATGTTCATGCACCAGAAAATGAAATAATAACAGAATTACAATGTTGCCATTTTTAATCACATGGTATTAGATTAAAATTGTTAAAGAAATGTTTATGTAAAAATGTGATTACCTGGTTTTGCTCAGAATTTTTCTGGTAAGTTACTATGCAGCAAATAAAGAATATGAATGAGTTTATTTAATAAAACTATATAAGTAACAATAAAAAAATGGGTGGATTCCTGAGATGTAGAGTTTTTGGCAGTTGCACAGGCCAGACTTCAGAGGATTATATGATGAAATGTGCAGCTATTTTCCATCAGCAAATCGGTTAGAACAGGAAGGTTGGCCCATGCAGGTGGGAGTAGATTTTTGTAAGATGTATAATCCCTATGATTTATAACAACTCATTCTGTAAGTCAGGCACAAAATGTAACCAGTGAAGCCAGAATGCCCTTGAAAAAAAATCATTTTCCCTCATATTTCTTTGCGGTCTATTTAATGGTTAGTTGAATTTAGCTTCTGGTTAAGTATGGCTATAACTATTAAATGTCAAAAATGGGTACATAGAAAAATGCCAAAAACGAAAAAAAAAAAAAAAAAAAGTAAATAAATAAATAAATAAATAAATAATTTTACATATATATATATATATATATATATATATATATATATATATATATATATATATATATATATATACATATAATATATATATATATATAATACAAATATATATAATATATAAAATACAAATATATATATTTATTTATCACACACACACACACACACACACATAATAAAATGAGTAATCATCTCCAAAAATATTTTCAACTGGATCCGAGAGTGAAAGCAAAAAGACATAAGCTGCAGCTGTCCAAGATGAACACATTTTCCCAGTGCTTAGAAATGTATTCTTTGAAAACATTGTTTGGTAGAGTAAACTTGTCTTTTGATCTATGCATTTTCCCTTTTCTTTATTCTCTTTCCAACTATTCTCTCTTGGGTTTATGGTTAATGAGCTGGACCTAGGTGGTCTCACCATTATAAGAGATCCTCCAGTATTCTCTTGATGAGAAACTGAGTCAAATGTGCAAGTGAAGGAAATGACTCAGCCCAGTACCAGGATTTTTGGATAATTGGACAAATGGATGATGTCAGGCTCTTACATCTTAGACGGTTACTCAGCATTGGTGATTTAGGCTTGCTTTTTTAACCTCCTTATGCATTAAAGTGATGGGAAGCTGACCTATTAAATAATGCAGTTATATGTATATCTTTTTTTACCAGTTCTTTCCCAGGAAGAAAATACCTTTACAGTCAGAATTGTATTTTTGAGTTAGAATTTTTCCCTTTAGCCAGATAGCCAAACTGAAATTTCTTATTTAAAAAAAAAAAAAAAAAAAAAAAAAAAAAAAAAAAAAAAAAAAAAAAACATGGCCATGGTTTAGCTGAAACCAGACTTGTTTGTCCGGCACATGCTCAGTTGTATTGAGAGATGGTAAATTTAAACCAAGTACACATCTCAATCGCATTTTTACTCTTTTTAAAGCTATTTTTGCTGTTTTTCTTTACAAATAGCAATATATTGCTGAAAGAGGTAACAGCAATCATGGAATACCAATTCCCCAAAATAGTGTACATGGATTGCAGGTTTTCCTGCACAGCATTACGCAAAGCATCTTGGCTTGCCTTCATCCTATAGTGCATCCTGGTGGCATGTGTTGACCATGAAAGTGATCCATAAGCACCGACCATCCATGTAATGCAAAAGAAAAACCTTTTATGCAGAACCAGCATTAACCTCAGCAATCTAAGTTACAGTAGCTCAACAGTTGTCTCAAAGCCAGTCACACAGGCCAGTCTTTATTCACTTGCACGTGAACCTGTTGCCAGTTTATACTTTTCTTGAGCTACTTTTGATAGATACTGACTTCTGCAGTTTCTGCAGCTCTACCCCAGTCGACAAACAATTATGCCTAGTTGGTGTAAGTATATATACATATTTTATTCACACATCAAATATCAACTTGCAGCTAAGGTGCCCAAACTTTAAATTTGGAATTATATATATAAAAGAAATTATTCAACACATGAAATAAAAATTAATAGCCATCATCGGCACTTAGAAAAAAAATAGCATGATTGTGCTTGATGGTGCCTACACACATATTCCAACCTTAAAAACATCTAATTCCACTACTGCATTTAAATGGGCAGGAAAAAGCCCACACATTTCAGTCAGCACATGATTTCTGTTTTTCTTTTGCTCCCCTCCCTTCCTATCTGTCTACTTTCTCTGCTGTGCAGGAATATTATTTCCATGTCGATGTCTTTATGTGTCTCAGGCCGAGTTGTATAGAGTGAAATAACAAAAGCTACTCTATTTTCCCATGTCCTCTCAGGAAGGCCACTGCTTTGCAAGGATTCATGTCCTGCAGCAGTCATTATGACATGGAGTTCTGCTCTTCATCTTCATATTAGACAGTTTTGGTCCGTGACCCCAGTAAGACCTGTACAACACCAGGATAAACACATTTGCTTAGTTTAACGTGAAAGAACAGCTAGTACATGATTTAATTCTCTATAATGATTATTACATTTATTCAAACAGTTAACTCCAAGCCTTGCCTTCCTAATGATGTTTGACTTATGACATTACACCAGAAAACACATTGAAAACAACAGAGATCTATTATATGAAAGGTGGAGTTAAGGCTGGCTAAATCCACTAGACAGTACGACAACAACTGAACTAAACTGGACACCAAAA